>CAEMYA010000780.1:94433-113195 GCA_903131615.1 Diplodus sargus | reverse complement strand
ATTATTATTATTATTATATCCATTCAACCTCAGTCAGCTGCTTTATTATTTGACATCTCTTTTGAGTAACACCTCGCCGCACCCAATACTGTATAGTGTAACTGTAATATCCAAATTATTATTTTTACTTTTACTTTAAATGTAGTCTTTCACTGTCAAAAGACAGTTGCCAAGCTCAGCAGCCAGACTCATGTTAGAAGCATTGTCGGTGACGAGAACCAGGTCATGTTTCTCTATTCCCCACTCGTCTGCCATTGCTTTTTGCGTATTATTTTTTGCGTACATATTTGCGCCTGTGTGGCTATCATCCATAGCTCTCGTCTGAAGTACGTAGGACATCAGCCTCCATTAACTGTTGACATAATGAGCTGTAACGGTCACGTATGAGACTGTAGCTCTGGATGTCCAGACATCGCATGTTATTGCTACCCTGTGAGCAGAGCTGAGGGACTCTTGCAGAGAAAGCTTTGTCTCCTTGTAAAGATTTGGAATCGATTTAAGCGTGAAAAAGCTCCGGGATAGAATAACATATCTTTGCTCCAGACTGTGGTCCATGTCGCGTAAGCCAGTAAGAGGAGGACTCTGGTTTGTATTACAATTTAAAAGATAAATGATTTTTTTTTTTATTTATTTATTTATTTATTTTTTTAAATCGATCTTTGGAAATTGATTCATAATCGTCAATTTTATAATTTATTATTATTATTATTATTATTATTATTATTATTATTATTATTATTATTAATCAATAATCGATTTTTTTCACCACCCCTTTCTGTCACTATTCAATATCTGGTCCAGCACAATCCAACACACTGAGGATATTCAAGATGCTTGTTTGTGTATTTATGCCATCCCTAACTGTCAGATAATACATTTTTATTTGTTCAAATTCTTAACAGTGATTAATCATCAACATCCCTAGTTGCCATGTTTAATACACACCCATTACCTGCAGATGCATAAATGCGCCTAGTTGCTTGAGACCTCACATGTAGGTGTTGACACAGCCCTGGAAAAAGGATGTAATATTCTGAATACTGGGATTTCTGCACATGCAGTTATCCAGATGACCAGCAGGTGGAGCTAGTGCTCCATGGAAAGACACAGCAGTAGGCATAGGGCCTTCAACAGTGATGTCAGCACTGCTTCTTAAAACTCAGACCTCTGCAGGTTTTTACATCCCACCAGCTAGTTAACTGTCTTCCCCTGGTTGTCCAGGTGGTACATAGTACCTGGTAAGATGGTCAAATGAAAACCAGCAGGGCTCATTGATGTATACAGGACTTGTACAATACACGACCATCACCAAATGGGGGGGAGAAACTGTGTGTGTGTGTGTGTGTGTGTGTGTGTGTGTGTGTGTGTGTGTGTGTGTGTGTGTGTGTGTGTGTGTGTGTGTGTGTGTGCTGTAAGCCAGATGGCAGGCAGACAGTTTGCCCTGTCTTCGCCCTTATTTGTCATTGTTTCCCTAATAGAATTACTGACTGCTCCCTGAATGACTGATTCGCTGTTCCAGAGGCCATCTCAGTGGCTGACTGACTGACCAGTTAAATGGGTTTCTAGCTTACCAACTACCTGGCTGACTGGCTTGGTGACTTAGTGTCCGACTGCTTAATCGGCCAACAGACTGGGTTCCTAGATGACAAACTGCTGGCCTGCTGGCCTCAGAATACTGAATGATTCACTGAGGGACTGGTTTTTCAGATGGGGTCAGAGCAGTGCAGGGCTGCAGCTGCTAGGATAGAGTGCTGTTTTGTTTTCTACTCTTGCCAGGACCAAACACAGACAACATTGTTACTGTACATTGGACGGAGACAGAGGATGAATAGACATCGCGAGGTGGGGGTAAGAGAGATGGATGGTGAAAGTAGTAATGGAAGGAGAGGAGGGCCTGGGTTTCATAGTGGAAGAATTCAAAGATGAGTGATGCAAGGACGAGACGGTGAAGGTGAGACAATGAGGGGTGATACTTGAAGGGGGAGTGAACGAACAAGGTGACCTAGTGGGCTAAACACACAGGTTTAATCCATATGCCACAGCTGATGCAATCTTAAACTGGGAGGTTTAACACATAAAAAGAGAGAGAGAGAAAGGGATTGTGACAGATAGATGGAGAAGGAGGGGGCTGACTCCATTGTATCCAATTACAGACTCTGCTCTGTCCTGTCCTTACCATAGCTGTGTGAAAACCAGGAGCCAGACTTTGCCAGAGTTTCAGGACTGGTACAGCTCATGTATGGGACTAGACTACATTACAGGACCGGCAGGGGTTGGCCTGTAGAAAGATGAGGCTTTTAAGGCTTGACTCCAGCAGAATTGGGGCTGTTTGAAAACCAAATAATTAGCAGTGGTCATTTTAATCATTAAGATTTTAAGTTCTGTTTATTTATATATGTATGTGTTTCTGCAGGCTGGTCAGGAGTCATTCCGGTCCATCACCAGATCTTACTACAGAGGAGCAGCAGGAGCACTGCTAGTCTATGACATCACAAGGTACCATCCGATCAGACAGACCTGATAAAGTTAAGAGGAACAGTTCACCCCAAAATGTAAACTGAATCATTATCTGCTTATCTGACGTTGGTGAAGAGTCGGGTGAATTTACTGCAAACCCCCAGAAATGTTTTGTGGACTAAGACTGTTCACCAAAGTTTCCGTCACTTGTGGTGACGTCGTGTAGATAATGAATTTTTATTTCTGGCTGAACTTTTCATTTAAGAACTTTTCAAATTGTCCCATTACCAGCATCCTTCCTTACAACGAACCATTTCTGCTTTCAGGTTGTAACTATATTGTCCAAGGTCAATAGTGTAGATTAGCATGAGGTTTGAGTTTTTAGTAATTCAACGGCTCTGTACTTTCACAGCGCTGCATTGAACTGCACTGTGCTAACATCAGCATGGTATCAGTAACAATGCTAACTTGCCGATGTTGAGTAGGTATAATCTTTATAGTTTTCAGTGTCTTAGTTTAGCATGCTAACTAGGGCTGCAGCTAACAATTAATTTCATTGTTGTGGAGAAATGGGATTTGTTCTGATGTCTATAAAATTTCAGAAAATGTTTTTGGAAAAAAACGGTGTCTCCCAAACCCCAAGATAATGTCGACAAATGGAGGAAATTAATCAGGAAATATTCACATTTAATAATCTAGCAATTAGTTTAATTGACAGCTTAGGCTGGGTCAGTACGAGGCTGATTGACCCAATGATGGAACTAGACTTGAAGTTAGGAACCTCCCAAGTGTTCACAGTCTATTTTGACAGGCATGATGTGTAAACATTAGGGGTGGAACGGTTCATCAAAAAAATCTGTCTTGTTCGGTACGCTTGTCACGGTTCGGGGCGCGTGTGTATCGTTCATTTCATAGGCACGGCAACTTCTTTTTTTCATTTACTTACGAGGCGAAACGGGTACACTCCAGAGCAGCAGGTGGTGGTACTGAGCTGGATGCCAACCGCCAGTAAAGAAGAAGCGAAGCAGTATAGCGGATAGTAATAGTGTATCTTTGGGTCAGCTGTGGAGACGTTTGTGGGCATGGCGAGTGGAAAAGAGTCGGAGCTAGAAGATGCGCCAGCAGCACTGTATAGGTCTGCTGTATGGGACCACCATGCATTTAGAGTGACCTATGATGACGACGGAATGAAAGTTGTTGACAAAAGTGCGACAGTGTGCAAGCATTGACGAGTCAAGCAGGGCAAAATGCATAACGCAAGGAGTGGTGTTTCATAGCCTAAGATATGCAGCCTTTTGCTGTGGTGGAGGGTGCAGCATTTTGTTATGAGTAAAACACTCGAGCCACGATATAAAATAAAATCCCCTCCTGCAAACACTAAAGCGACATGGTAATCCCGGCACTTTCTGAAGAGATCCGACGAGGAATTGTTAGAGTTGTCTTACAGTCTATGTAGCGCTTACTGGTGATGGATGGACCTCCATGGCTACTGAAAGTTTCCTGACTGTGACTGTCCATTACATTACATTAGTGACAGTGAATAACTATTTGTTCTTAGCATTTGTTAAAGATAACTTTCTTTGCCAAATAAATGAAAAGCATGTTGGAACTAGCAATATCACCTCTCTTGCAGTGCCAGAATCTACCTACTTTTAATTTAAGACTGTCACAATCAGTGCGTTTACATGACACTCAAGAAAACCGAATTACTGGCTTAGTCCGACTATGATCGGATCTTTAAGATGCATGTATACACCTTAGTCTGAATAATATCGGACCGGATCGGATTTCTCATAGTCGAATTAAAGCACTCAGATTATTCGATTGACAGTCGCATTACTCCTGCATGTATACGTTCCAGCGGATCGGATCGGATTTTTGCATTCTGCGCAGGCGCAAGATTTTTCCCCGGGGCCGTGAGCCGGAAGTAGTCGGACGGCGGCGGCGGCGGCAGCGTCTTTCCTCCGAAATCACCGCATGAAAGAGCGCCATTGTGCACCTAGTCTGTGTAATTATCATGTACACCATATACGAAGTGTACAAAGATGTAGCTTCGTCTCGCTCTTCGTACGCCACCTTTCTTGAATGCCGAGACAGCTGGTGACGTAAAGAGGTCAGCCGGAGGTGTCTCTGTTACCACTAGTTGAAATGGGCACAGCGCCGCCTAGCGTACCGGGGAATGACATGCTCTGGCCCAATAATCAGATTTTCTCACCGGCATGTATACTCGGATAATTGCAGTTGTCTGACTGAGTAGCATAGTCGAACTATGGCTGTAATCTGACTAAGCTGTGCATGTTAACGCACTGAATGATGTATCAAATGTCAGACTGCCTCATTCTTTCAGTTTTAACCTGACTATGCAAGACGTAATTGATTTTCCTAATGATCAGCATATGCCTAACCGAACTGAAAACCGTGACCACAAAACCGTGATATGAACCGAACTGTGGATTTTGTGAACAGTTCCACCCCTAGTAAACATTGTTTTGTGTCAGTCCACCCAATAGTTGGGAAATTCATTGCAGGGCCTGAGGCAAAGTTTGGGGATCACTATTCGAGATTATCCTATGGGAACCATGTATTCGATCTCATGTGCAGAAATGGCTGGAGCCTCTTTACTTTGTTGTTTTCATTTGAGATAGAACAAATGGCTAATTTTTATGTAATTAAAGCTGCTGTTACCACAAGGAAAGAGAAGACAGCCCATGGATGTGTTCAGAAAATCACACAGTGAGTGGCTTTTTCCACGGACGTAGTGACATAGTTACGTTACTGCAGGAGTAAAGCTCACGTGCGTCTTGTTGAATAGGTTTAAATGCCACCTCCAGAGGTGTCTGTCCTCCAAAAACCCCACTAGCACCAGGTCAGTATCTCAGTCCATTCAATGCAATGGTCCACAGAAAAATATATTGATGACCACAGCACAGATTGTGCAGAAATTTGTTATTGATCTTCATGAGAGGTTGATTAGTGATTTTTCATGACCCTGTGACCTTTTATCACAGGGTCTACCAGGACTACCATTAGGTCAAAATGTCCCCTGCACCAGCTTCCGCTATGTCAAAAAACAAATGCAGATTCTCTGTGGATATTCATGTTCCCCAGAAGAATACTCCTGGGGGATTTCCCTACATCTAACCTAATCTGTAAATGCACTCAGTTGACTAGGTTATTTTAATAAGATTGTTGCGGGGCACTTAGGGACTGTAATGTAGGTAAAAAAGGCCAGTGCTAGTATGAGCTAATAAAAACTTCCTGATCTGCAGTAATATTGTATAAACTAAGGCAAAGGTGTTCGTTTGTTTTAATCCCTCGGGGTGTACTTTAATATTCCTGCATATCCCACAAATCACAATTGTTCTGCATAAGTTGTCACCCTGCATATTGTATTAAAAACAAATTAAGTGTTATTGAGGCCAAATGTAATGTTAAAACAAATTTACTGAATTTAGGGGAGATTTCTGAGAGAGAGTAACAAAATTGTCAAATCTGAATTCTGCTGATTGTTGGAGAAACGGGTCAGACAAGTTATTTTTGTATGTTGTTGGATAATGATGTCCTTGTTGCTTCCTCTTGCAATGTTTACAAGGGAGAGAAAAACTTGCTGCTCTGTAGAGGTAACAGGTGCTTCTTTGAATGCTGATATTTTCTGTGTAAAACTAGATTGAAACTGCACTGTGTGCTTGTTTTGACAGAAGGGACACCTTCAACCACTTGACAACCTGGTTAGAGGACGCTCGTCAACATTCCAACTCCAATATGGTCATCATGCTTATTGGCAACAAGAGGTGAGATCTTTCAGGAGTAGGACACATTGTTGATATACTTACATATGGTGTGTGTGTGTTTGAGAATCAATCACACTGTTCTACACTGATATAAATACACCATTTAGTCAGATTTAAATGAGGTATTCAGGGCTGTATTTGTTTATTCACGATACCTTTGGCTCCCTCTAGACCAGTTCCCTAAATAGCACTCATTGAGTAAGACAAAGTTCTGTCATGGTAAATACATACTCCAGTCAAATATAAATGAGGAACTTACTCCTTCAACAAACCTCAGCTGGTTATTGAAACAGATGCCTCACGCAGTACCCGAGGGTAGCTTTTAGCCTTGTGAAAGAAAAATAATTAAGATTCTGAATTGATGCTCCCATGACCTTGATTTTATCCCAGACAATCTGGTTAAGAGTTGTAAGGGCTCATCGAGACCTCTCATATTTTTCAATCTGGGGACACTGAGTGACGTTCAGGCACTGAAAAGACTTCATCTCTCTATAAAAGCAAGGAACTTCTGTCTGTCTGTGTCTGTCTGTGTGTGTGTGTGTGTGTGTGTGTGTGTGTGTGTGTGTGTGTGTGTGTGTGTGTGTGTGTGTGTGTGTGTGTGTGAAATATCTCTGCGGATCAGGATCAGACTGACCGGAGAGTTTCAACATGGCTGCTGCTTGGTTCAAGGGTGTACCATGCGAATTTGTTTCGATTACAATGATACCGTTAATGAATTATTTCATAAATGCTTTATACATTCTGGAGCATAGTCTATCGGAGCCCCCACAGTGACATGCGCATTAGAGCCAGTCACTGCAGAGCTCAGGACTACGACACACATTAAGAAACAAGCGGATGTATACCTGCGGCAGCGCGAGCTGGACCGGGAGTTAGACGGCGGTTCGGTCCCGTTCTGTTCTGTGCATCTAAACTGACTGTTGTGGATTAATGAGACCAAACGAGACCGGACCGTGTCTGTTCGGGTCTGAGGAGAGCGGATTTATACCTGCAGCGGCGCGAGCTGGGCTGGGAGTTAGCCGGCGGTTCGGTCCCGTTCTGTTCTGTGCATGATCTAAACTGACTGTTGTGGATTAATGTGACTAAACAAGACCGAGCCGGTCTGTTCGGGTCTGAGGAGATGCGGAGACGCGCGGAAAAACAAATTGGAATCAGAATCTGTGGATGTTCGTGTGTAGCTAGCTGCTAGCCGCTAACCGACCTACACGGCCCAAATCCCGAGTTGATGGACCGGACGCACCGACCTGTCCAAAACCGGACTTAGGGTAAATAATGTCCGCCATGCTTTTTCGTGAACATTGTCGTCACGTTTGCTTTGTGTGTGGTGCAGAAGAACGGTAAAAATGGGCTTTTGTAACGAAAGTGTTCAAGCAGCAAGTTTGGTTGTAGAGCAACAGGAAGTTGTGGGAGGGACGTCGGCGGATGATTGACAGGCAACGACGGCTGGTGTACAGACAGCGATATTGACATTTAGCGTGCTTGGAGTGTATAGTGGTGTGTTATGTAGTGTTTGGTGTAGTGTGTTTAGTGTGTAGTGGAGTCGTTTTTTTGTTTAATGAGTCAAAACAGAAGAAGCTGAATTTGAAGCAGGCAGTGCAGCTCTTCATTCAGCTGGAAGGAGCTCAGGCAGACCTGAGCATTGCCTGCATTTAAATGTAAATAGTTAAACAGAACTTTGTACATTTTTAAAATGTATGCACATATTCAGCAAACAACAATTTATATTTGCATTATAAGTAATAAAAAATGGTTTGTTAAACATATTTGTGGTTTTCACAGTAAAAAATAACTTTTTCTACTCAGATTTTATGTTTTTTTTGTGATTTTAGGTCTACTGTGTTAATACAATATGTCAAAATGAAAAAATAACTGTACAGTCACACATGTGAGGTTGTGCTGAAAATAATCACACCAAGTAAATAGTTTTTAAGGTGAAATATAATGGCAAAATCCAAAATTGTCAAAAACGAACAATTATACTCTGGAATATCGGATTTCATAACAAACCTAAATATCCCCGACGTTCCACCTTCAAACAGCCTCATTTGGCCATCAGTGAAAATGCTTCTTAACCTCCCACTTTTCTATAGGAACACATATTTCCTACGGGCACTGCACTAGTGGATTAAATAATAGTGACCTTTTCAGATTTCTTAAAGGGATAGTTCGGGTTTTTTGAAGTGGGGTCATATAAAGTACATATCTATAGTCGGTCTGTTTCCTACCGTAATCACCGATCAGCGCAGCCTCAGTTTGGAGGAGTAGAGAGTCGCTCCAGCCAGACGCTCACTTTTGTACTGCAGTGAACGGGGTCCAGAGAAAAAGTGAAATAAACCACCTCAAACAAGGCTCACCTAAAAAAATCTGTATCAGTTCAAGTGTACGTTGTCTAGGTAAAACTCACACCGCTTTACATCGCCGTCAGACCGCGCTTTCTTTTGGCACTACATTTTCTCAACCGCAGAACCCCCCTTCTCCAAACTGAGGCTGCGCTGATCGGTGATTACGGTAGGGAACAGATCGACTATAGATATGTACTTTATATGACCCCGCTTCAAAAAACCCAAACTATCACTTTAAGGGAGGTCACCATATAAACAGCCTTATGTTACAGAGACAAAGGCCATTGGAAATTATCTTATTGAAGATTCCTATTAGTGCCTGTAAAACAGACTAAGGGCTTAATAACTTGAAGAGCCCTGAATATCCTGGAAAGTGTTTTAAGTTTGTAAGCTGCACCTATATGAAACAAAAATGGGAGAGGGAAACTAACAGTTGAGTTGTCTCTCAGAAGAAGTTTGGAAGGATTATTGTGAATTTCAGTGGAAGATATTGAGGTCAGTTGCATGGAGGGTGTTTGGCTAGAAGAGTCTGGTCGAGGAACTTACTTCTTCAACAAACCTCAGCTGGTTATTGAAACAAATGTCTCACACAGTACCCAAGGTTACATAATAACCTTGTGTAAGAAAAATAATACAAGTTGTGACACAAAAGTGTTGGTGTTGTTACAATTACAAACAATTTGAAACAAATGTTGCTTTCTTTGTGAACTATCAATCCTTGTAGATGGACTCACACTCCATTCAGCTGTTTAATTTTGCCACACGGATGTTTAGGACAAGGACACCCTTCTTCTGTGTGTTCTGGCAAATTCACAATCACTCTACCAGGTGTTAATTATAGGTTACGACAATCTGCACAACAGGTACCTCCCAATAGTGGGAGCTGCATGTTTTTCAGGGAGAGCACAGGTCCAAACAGGGTCTCATACAAATGATCACAACAAAATGGCACATGTTTGTACCACAAGGAACAGGCAAATGAAATCTCCTCAATCATTCCCTTTGGAATAAGGGGTGTGCTGAGAATGTCTATCCAATACACTTCTCTTGGGAGGAGGATTGTGTCCGTGTTATTGCCACTCCAAGGCGTCCTCACTGCCTCAATGTACGTATAATGTAGTTCACTCAAACTATAGTTAAGACGGCTGAAGTGCCTAATCACCAATGATTTCACATCGAAATTGGGAATAGAACTCGCCAAGCCCGAGGGGCCGAGGGAACGCGTATGCAAGCATACGCGTTTCCTAGGACCAGCGGTGCTAGGAACCCTATTGTAATTGTATAGATTTTTATTTTTATTTTTCTCCATCTAAAAGTGGTGCTGCAGGCTAAACCATGCAAGAGAGGGCGGTGCAATTTGGAGAGTTGGTCCAGACTCCTGCGAGTATCTCAGACACAAAAAACTACATACATCCACCCGCAGGGGGTGCTATAACCGAGGCCAACACGTTTTTGCCTATAACTCCCGAACCGTATGTCGCACATTCAAAATCCCTCCTTGGGATTTTGCCCCAGCTGCGTGAAACTTGGCACGTACACTCTTCAGCTGGACCTGATCTAAAGATATCAAAATAATTTTGCTCAGTCAAAAAATGCGCTAATTATTCACGAAAAAAAATCTGTAGCTAGCTATAAAAATGTAAACTGTTTGATATCTCGGTCAAACTAAATGCTACTAGTGCAGTGCCCGTAGGAAATATGTGTTCCTATAGAAAAGTGGGAGGATAAGAAGCATTTTCACGGTGGTCAAATAAGGCTGTGTTTGAAGGTGGGACATCAGGGATATTTAGGTTTGTTGTGAAATCCGATATTCCAGTGTATAATTGGTAATTTGATTTTGCCATTATCTTTCACCTTAAAAACTATTTACTTGGTGTGAATATTTTCAGCACAACCTCACATGTGTGACTGTACAGTTATTTTTTCATTTTGACATACTGTATTAACATAATGGACCTAAAATCACAAAAAAAAACATAAAATCTGAGTAGAAAAAGTTACATTTTTTTACTGTGAAAACCACAAATATGTTTAATAAACCATTTTTTGTTACTTATAATGCAAATACAAATTGTTGTTTGCTGAATGTGTACATTTTAAAAAATTATAGTTATGTGTAACTATTTACATTTAAATGCAGGCAATGCTCAGGTCTGCCTGAGCTCTTTCCAGCTGAATGAAGAGCTGCACTGCCTGCTCCACATTCAGCTTCTCATTGTTTTGACTTATTAAACAAAAAACCGACTCCACTACACACTAAACACACTACACCGAACACTACATAACACACAAACTATACACTCCAAACACGCTAAATGCCACAAATCTCTCAACTCTCAATATCGCTGTCTGTACACCGACCGTCGTTGCCTGTCACTCATCCTCCGACGTCCCTCCCACAACTTCCTGTTCCTCTACAACCAAACTTGCTGCTTGGACACTTTCATGACTAAAGCCAGTTTTTACCGTTTCTTCTGCACCAGACACAAAGCAAACGTGACGGCAATGTTCGGGAAAAGGGTGGCGGACATTATTTACCCTAAGTCAGGTTTTGAACGTGCCGGTGCGTCCGGTCCGTTGACTCAGAAGGTGGGCCGTGTAGGTTGGCTAGCGGCTAGCAGCTACACATGAACATCCACAGATTCCGATTCCACTCTGTTGTCGGCCCGTCTCCGGATCTCCTCAGACCCGAACAGACTCGGTCTGGACTCGTTTAGTCTCATTAATCCACAACAGTCAGTGTAGATGCACAGAACAGAATGGGACCGAACCGCCGGCTAACTCCCGGTCCAGCTCGCGCTGCCGCAGGTAAACATTCGCTTGTTTCTTCATGTGTGTCGTAGGCTTGAGATCTGCAATGATTGGCTCTGATGCACACGTGATTGTGGTGGCTCCGGTGGACAATGCTCCCGAATTTATAAAGCATTTATGAAATAATTTATTCACGGTATCATTGCAGTCCAAACAAATGCGAAGTTGCACACCACTGAACCAAACGGCAGCCATGTTGAAACTCTCAGGTCAGTCTGATCCTGATCTGCAAAGATATTTGAGACAGACAGACAGACAGACAGACAGACAGAGATTCCTTGTTTTTATAGAGAGATGAACACCAAATTTGAGATCCTTGGTTGCCATGACACTGGGAAGGGATGAGCTGAATTTGGCGATTTTTTGGCCACTCGGGGGTGCTAAAAATATGGGAAGATAATATCTCTAGAACGGCTACACCGATTTTTACAAAATTTGGTCGGTATGATGTAGGGCCAATCCTGAGGCCATATCTTGAAGGTGGTTATGACTTCTCAATGTGGGCGTAGCCTATTACAAGATAAACAGCAAACATTAATTTCAGCCAAACTATTATGCTGAGAGCTTTGACATTTATATGGTACAGATAGAATAGGACACAGTTCTTCCATGCCAAAAATTGCACATGTACTCCAGTAGGTGGCGCTGTAATGGATGCAATCGCGTTTTTGCTTTAACTTCCATATTTTAAATAACACTTTTGCAAACCTTATATCCATATGTTCCCTGAATAGAGCTGGGTTTTCTGACATAGGACACGGCCACTTCTGCTGTACATTACGTTCGCTAAAGCGCCACATATGCAAAACCTACTTTTTCGAACTCTGCGTGAAATTGCCACGTACACTCTTCAGCTGGACCTGATCTAAAGTTATCAAAAGAATTTTGCTCGGTCCAAAAATGTGCAAATTATTAAAGAACACATTTCTGTAGCTAGCTATGATAATGTAAACAGTTTGAAATCTCGTTCAAACTAAATGCTATTAACAAATTTGAGATCCTTCGCCACTAGGGGGCGCTAAAAAGATGGGAAGTTTATATCTCTTGAACGGCTACACCAATTTTTACGAAATTTGGTCGGTATGATGTAGGGCTAATCCTGAGGCCATAACTTCAAAGTGGTCATTACTGGTCAATGTGGGCTGTGTCCTCACTTTTGCCCCGAGCCCATCATTCTTTGGGGGCCTACTTCCGTGGGCTCTGCAGTGCGCAGGGTCTGAGGGTCTGGCTTGGCCCCCATTTATAACTGCTTGCAGTTCTAGTTGTTTTTAGTTCCTGTTTTGTTGGGCCTACATAATACATTACATTACATTGGCATTTTAACAGGTAAACCACTTATGTGGTATTACATGTAATTCTCCCAGGCTGGCTTTAATGTCGACACCTGACTTGCGATAGTTGAAATGATTCCCCTTAACCATGGAATAACAGTATACATAATCATGGAAAGGAACGTTACCATTGGGGATCCTAGACACAAAACTAGGGAAGTCTGATTTCCTTGAATAATCTTTCAAGTTACAAAACCCTTTATAGATATATCTTGGCACAGGTTTTATTTATATTGTTAACAGAGTTTTCTATCATAGCTTAACGTATCACACTGCACATGTTTGCTCTCTTTGTGTGAACAACCGCAATCACGGCACACACTTGTTTTATTCTGTACAGCTGCAGGTAATTAACAGAACAGGCGGGTCACATGACCACGTTACATCATCAATTAGCGGTTGCCGCAGCAAAATAAAACTCATAAGGGGCACAATAATAAATTAATGAGAGCACATCTCTCAACACCCCCACTTTGTCAGCTTCAGTTTTGTAGCAGGCTTGGTTAGTATATCTGCAACCATATCGTTTGTTGGACAGTACTCCAAGCTGATCTTGTCTCCATCTATCAGAGACCTAATGAAGTGGTATTTGATATCCATATGCTTACACCGTTGTCGATGAACAGGATTTTTGGCTAATGCTATAGCACATTTGTACTTCTGACCATCAAACCATTCTAACAGCTGTTGTAAGTATAAGCACTCTTGCATGGTCGCAGCTAATGCCATATACTCAGCCTCACAGGTGGACAATGCGACTGTAGGCTGTCGTTTGGTTTTCCATGCAACCAGTGGGATTGGTTACACACTAGTTTACTGTTTCCCTTCGATTTAACTTCATAACCTTCAGGTTGTTCAATGTAGATTTCATGCTCGATTGGGGCATGTAAATAAGCAGTCTTTACATCCATCTGGTGGACAATCAGATTGTTCTGCGCTGCTTTCTGTGCAAGCACCCTAATGCTGGTCATGCTAGCTGTAGGAGAGAAAGTCTCGTTTTAGTTCACACCCTTCTTTTGGCTATACCCTTTTGCAACATATCTTGCCTTGTATTTATCTGTTCCATCACTGTTCTTTTTCATTGCATAGACCCATTTACCCCCCACTACATCTTTGCCCTCAGGTAGAGTGGTCAGGGTAAAAGTTGCATTCTCCTCTAGTGACTGTACTTCCTCATCCATAGCCTTAGCCCATTTTTCAGCATTTGCTGAAGTTATAGCTTCTTTGTATGTCTGAGGGACATTGCACGTAAGTCTGTAACAGTAGTCAACATTTGTCATCCTCAAGACCACAAATATAGTCACCATAGTAATCTGGCTTTCTTCTCTCTCTGTCAGGGTAGCGCCTTTCTATAGGTTCTTCTGTCTGTTCATCTTTTATTTTTACTGTGTCAGTGTCACACTCCACTGTGTCATTTCCTGTGTCCACTTTTTGGCCTTCTGCCATCTGGGAGCCAAAAGGTGGGGTTTTTACAGATTGTCTTTTACTTTGGACTTCAAGATCATCATCCTCAGCATCCAGCATTTCTTCATTCATTCTAAATGTAAACTCAACAAGTCAGTGTTTTTGTATTTTCCTGTTGCTGGGGTAGTACACCATATAGGCAGGACTATTCTTATCATAGCCGACAAAAATGCCTCTCTCACATTTGGAGTCTAACTTACCCTTTGGACGCTTGTAAGCATAGCACACTTCTCCGAACTTCTGCATTCTGGCAATATTGGGCTGTCTGCCAGTTAACATGTAAAATGGGGTCTGTTTAGTGCGGTTGTTAAAGCACCTATTCCTCACCACTGCAGCTGTCTGGACAGCGTAGGTCCACAATGTTTTTGGCAGTTCACTCTCTATCAACATACCTGGGGCCATCTCGAACAGGGTTCTCCAATTACGCTCAGCAGTATCATTTTGGTGTGGAGAATATGGAGCTGAAGTCTCATGTCTAATACCGTTCCTGCTCATTAATGCCTGAAACTCTCTGCCTGTATGCTCTGTCCCATTGTCAGATCTCATGCATTTTATTTTTCCATAGGAAGCCACATCAGCTATAAACCTCTCAGTGCCTCGGACAGTGTTGCTTTTGTTTCTCAAAAAATAAACAAACACAGCACTGAAATAGTCATCTGTAAAGGAAAGGGCATACCTATGGCCGCTATGAGACATTGGATCTATGGGACCTGCCAAATCTGTGTGCACCGTGTCAAGTGGAGCCTTAGCCCTTGTATCTGGCCCTCTGTTTCGAGTTTGAATGAACTTCCCTTGAGTGCAGACTTAACAACATGGGATAGGGTTTTTACCCTCTTCCTTAATGTCATCCCATCAACAACATTTCTTAGTTTCTTTATATCAGCGTAATTGCAATGTTCTAGGATTTCATGCCAACTCTGCAAATCAAGGCTTTTCTTACAGTGATCATCACAGTCATTTTCTGATGTGTGCAGATAATAAAGTTTGTTATGTACATGTATGGGGAATTTGGTACCGTCTTTATGAAGCAGAACATCCTTCTTCTCACTGAAAATCACCTTGGCTCCGCTGGAGGTAGCAGCTTTCACAGAAAATCCTGGGGATATTTTGGGATGTACAGGGCGTTCCTCAATGTTGTTCGGAAACACCGCCCCCTGCTGTCGAGTAGCCACACCTCTGCGTCACCTCTGCTCTTGGCCACTCCATTGCACCTGGAGCCATCTGCCAGCTCCACACAATGCGTCCTAGCCTGAAAACCGCTGTCAAACTTCTTAAACTTTGAGATGTCAGTGATTATGTGGGACGTAGCACCCGTATCCACCATCAGACCTCTCTCTTTGACATCTGGCACTCGCACCTCCACGTCGCTTACTCGGAATGCGTACTGTCCATCCCTAGTCTTCTCGGAGGCTTTCCGCGCATTGTCCCGCTGTTTCTTCCGTCTACAGCTTGCATTGTTGTGTGTGCTACGTTTGCGCGGACAGGCTCTGGCTATGTGGCCTCTTAGGCCGCATCTGTAACACACAATGTCCATATCTCCACTGTCCTTTAGTTCCTCTGGGGCGCGCCTTGTGCCAAAATGTGCTCTCGCCCTCATGACATTATCTTCAAACACTGTTGCGCGCATACTTTCAACATCTTCATAACTTCGGAGCTTTGTCTTGAACTCAGCAAACGTCAATTTGTCATCAATCTGAGTCACATGTATTGCAAACAGTTTGAATGTCTCCGGCAACCCTTTCAAAACTATTGCTATTAAAAGGCCTTCACTGAGCTCCTCCCCGGCGCTTCGTAAGGCCGTGATCGCAGTCTCGGCCCTGATAACATATTCTGTGACATTTTCAGTGGCCGATTTTTGCAAGGAGGTCAACTCTGTGTACAAGTTTATTACCCTTGGCTTTCCTTTTCCAGCATAGTATCCTCGGAGAATCTTCAGCACATTTAACGTATCACACTGCACACGTTTGCTCTCTTTGTGTGAACAACCGCAATCACGGCACACACTCGTTTTATTCTGTACAGCTGCAGGTAATTAACAGAACAGGTGGGTCACATGACCACATTACGTCATCAATCAGCGGTTGCCGCAACAAAACAAAACTCATAAGGGGCACAATAATAAATTAATGAGAGCACATCTCTCAACATATACACCTGTGTAGAAATCTCATCACTCAAGCAGTTCCAGCTGCTGGAGGAGTTGTGGCTCCCAGGAGGCCAACCACCATCACTTGTTCTGGGCCTGTCCAAAAGTAAAGCCTTTTGGTGTAAAAAATATTTGGGACAAAAATTGTATTTAAGTGGGATGATGAAAAATAAAAGCTGCCACACCTTAAAAATTCAGTGTTTCCCAGACATTGATTAATATTTCTGCCTTTCCAGCGCATACCGACGTTTCAGTCAGTCTCTTTTTTTACATTACTTTTAATGACTTCAGAACGACTAATTCAGGGCTGTATTAGTGAAGAAAAAAAATAATAATAATATGAAGCTGTTTTCGGCCTTGGAGCAGTGCACTTCACGCCCTCGGAGGCTCCTCACCTCGCACACACAAACACACACACACAGTGACAGATGGTGGGTCGTTGTGCCGCTCCGAAGCAGCCATTAATGGTTACAAAATGACAAAGATGTTATCTATGACTGACTATTACGATGAGTTGAAGAGTATCAGAAACATCTAGTTTGTTGTTGTATATTCATACCGAACCCACCATACTTTCAACCGCATCCGACCTGATTTTCGGCAATAGCACAAAACACATTCCGTACCCGAGCCGTCCCGCTATAAATTGATACGGATGCCGGAGGAAAATTGGACGGACGCAATTTTTAAAAATAAAAGTAAGACAGCGTGGGGAATGGGAGTTCTGGGAGGGCGCAGGCACACATGAATGAGCTCATATGAAATATAAACGCTTATCATTTGTGTCGCTAATTATGACTGATGATAAGTGACGCCTTGAAAATGGCAATCATAAAACCTGACCCGCTTCTCCAGGTGTCTGACCCGATCCGCATCTGTGTCCGACACAGTACATAATTTTTCACCCGTGCAGGACTCTGACTTAAATAACTCCTCTCTTGAAACAAATAATACAAATAGTATTTCTTTACAATAGCAGACGAATCTTCATTCCAAGCCCATGTAGGGGAGTTCATGATGGCTGTGTGAGAGCATTATAACCTGAGTTGCCTATGACATAAGTATAAATATTGCAGCATGATGACCCAAAGGACATATCTAAAGATGAATATGGAGTTGTTGTGAAGATGTGAAACCAAATAAAATAAAGATCACATCTCCACATGACAGTCTTTCAACTTGTTCAAAAAGTCTGTCGTGTCTTTGAGATACGAGGGTAATGTATATACCAAGTCTTTAATATGAGAGTCCACATACTGGGAGAGTGGGTCTGTGAGAGATCCATTGCCGGACACAATCGGTCGTCCTGATGAAGTCCGCAAGTCCTTGTGAATATTTGGAAGAGTGTAGATAACTGGTCTAACTGAACCATATATTTTAAAATTATGTATTTCATATTTTTTATGACCCTCTTGTAAGGCCAGTTTTAGGTTTGTATCACTTAATTGTCTTTTGATTTCTTCTGGACTACAAAGGCCCCACCCTTATCTGCATGGCCTATATCCACATTCTTCATCAACTCAACTAGAGCTTTTTTTTTTTGACTCCTAGAGATTAGAAGTTGTTTTCTTTAGACTAGGCACACAAGTCTATAACATCTGTTCCCACAAGTCTTACAAAAAGTTTACACTGATGGGTAATTTACTTTTAGGTTTGAAAATCTTTTTACCTGTGGAGACAAGTATCCTTACAGTATACTTTGTTGTGGGGGGACTGATTAAGAACACATTGTGTCATTAAGAATGTGTGTTTGTGTGTTTTAGTGACCTGGAGTCGAGGAGAGAGGTGAAGAAAGAGGAAGGTGAAGCATTTGCCAGAGAACACGGCCTCATATTCATGGAGACCTCAGCCAAGACTGCTTCTAATGTAGAGGAGGTAATAATACACGCTCACACATTACATGGACTTGGATATAACCATGCATACATTAATTTCAACCTCTGGCACGGTTTTGGAAATCCGGCGTAGCAATATTTTGGTGAAGTGTTTTTTGTCTGTAACTAGTCCTTTAAAGTGATTGTTCCAACTACCAATGGTACTCAAGGTAACCTGGACAACGTAGCCAGAGAGATTGATGTAACATTAGCACAGAGGCAGCTCGGCACACTTTTCATTCAGACAAACTAATGCGACTGCCACAGTTGTTAGATTTCATCAATGAGACATTAATCTCATCTCATCATTAATCATTAATCTCCTAAAAAGAATTCAACCAGCCAGTGGTAAACCTCTAAAAGCGTGCAGATAAGTTACTTGGCTTGTTAGGTTGGCCCCAGGCGATCAGATCAGTAGACCAGATCACATTAAACATCCATCCTTACCCTCTTTATGGTACTGCCCTAAAGATATGACAAGCATAGATAATCCGATAATTAGGGGCTCTATTAGTATAGTTAAACTTGTGCACAGAAGGCTAGGCA
>CAEMYA010000780.1:61899-93743 GCA_903131615.1 Diplodus sargus | reverse complement strand
TATATATATATATATATATATATATATATATATATATATATACCGAGTATACTTTATATAACACAATGCATAACTGATAGTGAAAGAGTAATGTAACCCTTGGTATTGCTCATAAAAATTGACAGCAGCAATGCACATAGGTGACAAACAGCCATCAATAATGCACACAATTTATACACCAGGAGCTGGTGATTTTCGCCATAACGTTTTTGAATGACTGAAAAATGTCCTCTCCCTGTGTGCATTCTTTCATGTGCAATAATGTTAATAGCTCCTCTTTTTCAGTCATATCTGTAAACACCATCGGAATAAAAATGCACAACTGGGCTGTATCGCTGGTGTCTGTAAACTCGTGTAATTGCAATGAGAAACACTCGCATTCTGTGACGTCTCTCCGAAGCTGCTGTGTCAAATCCTCGGCCATTACTTAACAGCGCTGTGTAACTGGACTCTTAGATAGCTGAAGAGCTTTGATTGATGATAATATTTCTGGTTTGTTTTTAAAATCCCGAAACAAGGAATCAGCTGCATCAACGAAGGCCTCTTTTATCGTCTCTCCATCTTGGAAGGACTTAATGTGCTTAATGATGGAGTGACTCACCCGTCACGATGCTTCGGTGGTGGCCTTTGCTTGTGAATTCAGCTGTGTGAAAAATGACAGTTGTCCGATTAGTTCCCTCACCTTTCTCTTTCTCAGCTCGCTTTTCAGAGGGAAGTCAGTGTCGTACAGTATATGTATAACAGTTCGAAAGTGCCTCTCAACATTCCCCTTCTTCGGAATAGCGATGGTAGTTTGACAAATCAGACACATACAGTTCGAAAATTTAATGACAATTGAAACCACTAACCAGGTCACTTAGCTCGCTTGTGTTTTGCAGTAGCTGGCGCATTTGCACATGCATGGTGACACGTGACCCGTACAAGAAGAGATCTCAGACTGGCCGCCCTGTACATCAATCAGGTGGCATGGATTCGACTTGGCTTTTCGGGGATTCATTCATTTATTCATTTTCCTGCCACTTGGTTAAAAAATCAATAACTAAAACCCATCTACCCGCACTACCTTTGCGACCTACCGGTCGATCGCGATGTAAGTATTGGGCAACCCTGCTGTAGAGGGTATTCATGGTCAAACTGTAAACTGAATTGTACTTTTACTTCAACTTGACAACATCTCTTCAAAACTTTCTCCTCTAATCAGGTCGTTAACTTTGGTGCTTTGAACACAGTCACTGTAGCTACCTCTTCCTCTTTTGCTCAACCACCCACATACTATGCGCTGTTTCTTAAAGGAACCGCACTGCTTCTATAATAACCCCTAATGGAGGATGACATATGACTCTTAGATTCTACTATAGTCATACATCACTATTCCATTCTAGCAACAGCTTAAATGTATGACAAATGACAAATCTGTACAGGTATCTAGCACGTTAGCACACCAATGACGGCATTAAGCGCAGAGCTCTTAAACATCCTGAGGTTAAACTCATTGTAAGTTATCAGATGTTCATGTAATTAGTCCCCATTTTTGACACAACCATTCCCATGCTCGGTTCATAGGAAATGCTTTTTTAACTGTAGATGGGACACTCATCCTCAAGTTGCTGAAACCCTAGATTCCTAAAGAATACTAATGACATGACAGTTATTGTCCTCGATGGTGGCAGTAGCCCAGCCCACCTCATTACCACCCCTGACATGCTCTCTGTCATTGTGGAAACTGAATGATTAACCAACAACACAACAACAACATCAGTCCTGTGTGTCGCTGGTTGTGTATTATGAGTGAAATATTCTGTATCTGTGCACATTAAAAGATAGATGAACAGTGGCTTCTTAAATGTTAAAAATCCAATCAGTCTTTTTTGTAACGTTCATCTTATTGTAGTAGTTTTGTCTTGGCTGTTTGGAGTCTAACCGCTCCCCTCTCAGTTGACTCGACTTTTTATCTGTAGCATCATGGGTCATCATGCTAGAGCCTAACCTTGCCTGCTCCACATTAGCATCATGAAGCACAGTGAGCTAACTGCTTCAACCCTTGCAGAGACGCACCCCTGGTGTTGTTGAGTGTAATGAATGCACGGCCTTGTCCTCGGGGACCCCTTTCTCACTTATCCAATCACATAAATAATCCCATCCTACACTGCCCAGCATGACAGCCAGGGGCACTGCAGAGAGTGTACGTGTGTGTTTGTTTACATTGATTTTTTCCCCTACCCACTATTGCCTGGCCTATATTATTCGCGCACACACACACGCACTCACACACACACACACACACACACACACACACACACACACACACACACACACACACACACACTGTTGAGTGGCTCTCTGTGGGGTTAAGATGAGGGGGAGGTGTGTGTGTGTGTGTGTGTGTGTGTGTGTGTGTGTGTGAGTGTGTGATGATTAATTTGTCTCATTAGTGTCCTCTGTATCCTCCTGATATTGCTCTTCTCCTCCCTTCCCTTCATTTCCCCTCACTCCTCATCCCTTGACGTCCATTATTTGGTCTTTACCTCCCTTCCAGCCTCCTTCACCTCCCCCCTCCCACTCTCTATCAATTTTCCTCCTCCTTCTCCTCCGTATATTCCTCCCTCTTTCATTCAATTTTTCCTCAGCCCTCCTCCCTCTTCTTCTCCATCATCTCCCTTTCTCTCACAAGCAGTATATCAACCAGTTATAGTTCATACATATTCATAACCTCCACCCCACCTCCCCTCAGCGACATCCAGCAGCCAATCAGTGCGCTGGGTTTGTCGTCAGGGTCTGTGGGTGGACACTGGGCTGATTGGATGGTCCTCAGAGAGAAAGACAGAGAGAAATTCCTGTATGCATCGTCTCCCCTCTTCATCCATTCTTCTTTCCATGCTTCCATCCTTCCCCAAGATCTATTCCTCAGCTTCTACTCATTTCTGCTCTTGTTTCTTTATCTGGTTTTGTTTTATTTAACCTTTCTTATGCCTAAATATTTGTATTTTGAATCACGAAAAGGAAGGGTTGAGCGATGTGAAGGAACGAGGTATTGTGAAGTGTTGAAGTAAGGAAACAAGACAGAAGTGAATAGGACAGAGTGCACTGGAGAGCACCCTTTTGCTCCTCAGTCTATTTCAGACTAGGTGTCGGGTAGAAGTTCATTACATACTTTCAGTTCTTAAATGCCTCCACTGCTTGAGATCTGTTTTTGATGTCAACTCTTTAGTTTATCTCATCTACTCTCCAGTTTACACCCTTGAGACACAATTACTAAGAGACTGTTCCAGGAGACAAATGCATCGATACCACAGTCGGAGGCTAGTCAACCAGGGAACCTAATTCTACTTTAGTCTACCATCTGTAAACCTTGTAGTGCAGTCAGTAAACTGTGCATGTTTTTTTCTCAGATCTTGTTGTTGCAACTGTTGACAACAAGAACGTTAATTTGCTCTAAAGGGATTCAGCATCTTCTAACAAGGTCTTCAGTCATATCACCAAAACTTTGAAAAGCTAAGGACTTAGGTAGTGTTCCGTGAAGAATTTTACATTTAAGAGTAGTCTTCATCTTGAGTTGTTTAAGTCCTAACAAAACAGCATTTTATTAACATGTAATCTTGATGGATTTCCTGTTGTTGAAAGAGAAACCTGAGAAAGGAGAAGATAAGTCAATGCAGGAGCAAATGAGTCTTCAAAATGAATGTGCTACGTGCCAACCCAGAAACACTGGTAGCAGACTTCAGCAAGAAGAACAACCAGAAGGTAAAATGCAACCTAGTGTTCTTCACTCATTATCCTGAAAATTGGCACACAGCAATATGTGAGCAGTTTACTCACATTAAGAAGAACGGGATAAGCAAAGGCAGACAGATTACTGCCTATGAAGATGCAGATCGCTCAAGTCCCATTTTAACAGTAAACATATCACAATGGAACAGTTATGATCCAGGGATCTGAGAACAGTCTGGATAACTTTGATAACAGCTTCCAAACACTGAAGACTGTGGCAGCACCAAAAATGTCTCCTCCTCCTCCACAAGAGCAGCAGACACCTACACCATACTCTGAATCACCAAAACTCTCCAGCAATCTCAGAGTCCTGAAGGAAGATATCTCAGTACTCGAGCGAGAGTTCAGAGAGCTCAGAGAGAAGACACTGAGCAATCTTCAAAGGTCTGATAACAGCCATTTAGTGGAGGAGATGTACACCACAGTCAAAAACCAGAAATACCAGATAGATGAACTCCAGCAAGCTGTTAGAGAACTGGAAGAAGACAACCGTTCACTGAGAGGAACACTCAAGAGAGTGATAGAGGAGCTGGCATCGGCCCACCACTCCAGCCCAACACAGTCCCTGCACCAGGAGACCCAGCAATCCCTGCACCAGGAGACCCAACAGTCCCTGCACCAGGAGACCCAACAGTCCCTGCACCAGGAGACCCAACAGTCCCTGCACCAGGAGACCCAACAGTCCCTATACCACGAGACTCAGGGTAGGAAACCAGAGACGTCTGCCACCCAGACATCTTCAGCCTCTCGCCCCAAAATTTCTCCTCCCCTCTCCCCTCTCGACACCACAGACCTGAGGACCCAGAAAAGGAGACCAGAACCTGCTTCACACAACAAATAATAAGAAATAATATTTCTGTGTGATTCCAATGGAAAGTACATCAATATGAAACGACTCTTCCCAGGCAGAAGATCCAAGATGATTTGAAGTCCCACCATCTCACAGGCTATAAAGAAGCTGGCCACTACAGACTTCCAGGGTGTTAAACACATCCTGATTCACACTGGAACTAATGACCTCACACACAATAAGGACATACCTCACTCACTGCGACAGGTGGCAGAGAGAGCAACTTCAGTGGCCCCCACAGCCAGGGTAACCATATCCACCCTGTTACCCAGAAGAGATGTTCCTCAGCATGAGATCAACAAACTCAATGCTGAAATATCCCAAACCTGCATAGGAATACCAAACATCCATATGGCACACCACGCAGAGATCCTCTACCAGCACCTGTATGACAGCCTACATCTAAACCAGAGCAGTGTGCGACTGTTCATCAAAGATATTAAAGATACAGCTCTCGACCACAACAGATCAGCACCTCACATCACCAACAAGAGCACATCCAACCACCAGAACCTCCATAGAAGGTTGCAGCACACTAGAAACACCACTATCAATGGCCGGAGCTTTTCACAGAGACTTGGACCTGCCTCAAGGTACTACGCCCCAGCCGCACCTCTCCAGGGACCCAGCCCCATCACACTGCTGTACACCTCAGCCCCACCTCCTCAAGACCACAACCCAACCGCACCACACTACACCTCACCTCTTCAGGGACCTGAACTGCCGTTTGTTCTACATCCTCAAGCTCTCCAGGAACAATACAGTTGGCAGCAGCATCAGCAGCCAGCTCAGACTCGGGTCCAGTCTCCAGCTCAAAGAGACAGCTACGCTGCTGTAGCCGCCAGACTCAACACCTCACCCACTGAACTGAGTCTAAAGCAGATGAGAGACATTGCAACACTACTCTATACTAAATTACTGAGCGAAGAGAATGTAGAACAACACTCTGAGTAATTCATCATCACTTAACTTTTTTTTTTTTTTTTTTATCACATATTTTTGCTTGTAAATCAGTTGTTTTTTTTCTAGTGGTACACTAATCTGTTAAGGTAAAGGAAATAGCATCTTTTTCGATATGTAGCTGGAACATTCTTATGCTCTTCAGTTTTTGGTTTGAAATCAGCAAAGCCTGAATTTCTGAATAATATTAGAAATGTAGATATAGTCATATAGAATGAAACTTGGAATCAAAACAAAAATCGATCTAATTGTCTTAACAATTATATAGAACTTATTATACCCTCTGTAAAACACAGCCATATTAAGAATGGCAGAGATTCAGGTGGTTTACTCATATGGTACAAAGGAGAATATAAAGATTACATCTCACCAGTTAAAAAAGGTACAAATTACATTTGGATTAAGATTCCCTCAAATATTCTTGAAAACAACAGAGATGTCTATTTATGTGCAATATATATTCCACCCTCAAACTCCCCTTATTATGCAGAGGAGGTTTTTGAGGAACTCCAGAAGGAAATTTCCTTATACCAAAGTTTAGGGTCAATCTTAATATGTGGCGATCTTAATGCCAGAACTGGTAGAGAGCCAGACTTCCATAACTATGAAGGAAACAAACATATCTTCAAACATCCCCCTTTGTACCAGACTTGCTTAAACACACAAAGACAAAGCTTTGATAGCATGGTTAACAAAACTGGCAAACAGGTACTACAAATGTGTAAAGGCTTGGGTCTGTACATTGTTAATGGCCGAATCAGAGGAGACTCTCTGGGCAGGCTCACACAATGCTCTGTGTTAGGTAGTAGTGTTGTAGATTGTGCCATTACTGACATTGAACCACAATATATAAATGCATTCACTGTATCACTGCTCAAATTCACATGCTGGATACGTTTCTCAACACCCAGTAGAGTTTTCAATGGGCCTGAAAATTACAACCTGACCCAGCCCGCAGGTTTTTAAGCCCGAACCCGACGCAGCCTGACACACCAGCATGAATTGTCTGCCCTAACCCGGCCAGAACCCGACCCCCCACATGCCTGCATTGTTTTCCTCATACACTTGTTATCATGATCAGACAGACAGCAGACGGAAAGGTGACGCGAGCCAGGAGACAGGTGCTGCGTCAACGTCAGCAGCAGCAAAGAAGACACCGCGCTTCGACCTGTGGGAAAATATATCCGGAGAGGCAGAAACAGACGATTTCCCCACTCCTCGAAAAGCAAGGGTGAATGGTGAACGGTGGCAAGTTTACTTTTAGCCAATTCCATCTTCTCCAGCCAGGCTATAGGCGCGAGTATACGTCATGCAGCGGCGTCAGGTCTGCGTCTGCTCCTCCCCATGAAGTAGGCAGCCAGACTTACTCTTCACCACACGTGAACAGCGATGATTCACAACAGACAATATATAATTTACAACCTGCAATTTGTAGTAGTAAGTATTTATTTGGCCCGAACCTGCGGATCCGGTCGTGTTTGTCGGGCGGGCCCGACCCGTTGAGAACTCTGACAAAAGAATCTAAATTAAAAATCTCACAAACTAAAAAATCCAGCATGAAACAAAAAGAGCGATGGTTTGATGAAGAATGTGCTACATCCAGACAAAACCTGAGAAAACAGAAAACACAGGAACCCAAGTGACCTAATGGGATGGCTTGAATATGTCCAAGCTCTGAAAGATTACAAAAGACTCCTTCATGTGAAAAAAATGCATTATATAGAGGGAGAACTCAACAAAATATTGGATATTAGACCAGTGTTTGGAATAAAGGTTACATTTCTCCTATATTTATAAGTGGAGACAAGCACAACCCCAGAATTACAGGGGCATCTGTTTTAACAGCAACCTGAGTAAATTCTTCTGTAGCATCCTTAAAGTCTGAGTAAAGCAAATTCAGCCATTATCTTCTAAACACATTAAAAAGGTCACAAATGTATTTCCTTAAAACATGTAAAAAGCCATTTAACCATTTAGAATTTAATTTTGGAGTTAGGCTAACGAACTGTGTTTCACTATTTCTGCGTTGGGTAATGCGGCCATGATTTCTGACCCGCCCATCAAATCCTGATTTGCATAAACCCTGCCCTGCTGCGGAAGCCGTATGAATACATTCAGGGCATTAGCTTCGGAGGTTTTTCCGCTTGATCTCCAGTCTTGGAAAGCATCTCTTAGAATAGTTTGCAGCTAGTTAACCAGTCAGCTAAACAGTCATATCTCCTCCACATCGCTCCTGCATCTTTCCTGGATGCTGCAGTGCGCAGAGTAATGGCGCCCTGAGCTTATTTAAGTTTCCTAAGGAGGACAACGTAAGGAAATGGTGGAGCGATTTTGTCAAAAGGAGCTACTGTGGAGAGTTAAAAATCACTGCAGTGTCCACTTTACCCTGATAGTTACAGGTAAAGTCTGGATATCTGAAGAGTCCGTTGACACTGGTCAGTGTGGCCGAACCGACCCTCTCTCGACAGCGCATGCTGTCATCTCCGCCACCAGCATTATGTGCCCTCCTGCGACCGTCCCGTCGAAAACAGGTGCCCTCATCCCCGCCACCGGCCAGACTTTAGATTCTCTGCCGGAGGCAGACCCTGACCCGAACCGGGCCGCGGGCCGGGCCAATATTTCCCGTCAATATTCTCGGGCCGGGTTGGCCGGCCCTTGATCAAGCATTTGTGTGTGTGTGTGTGTGTGTGTGTGTGTCTTTGTAATTACTCAGAATAATGACTGTATTTCCAGCTACAAAAGGCGCATCTCTCTCCAAGTTGTTTGTGCCGCTGCATGGTTTTACACATGACTGATCGTCCTCGTGCAGAAAACGTGACTTCTCACTCACGTGACGTTACTCCACGAGACTCAAGAAGAAAGCAAAAATATATAATTTTACTAAGGAAAATGACAAAAATAATAGTAACGCACAGTGATTTAAATAAGTAACTTTAACCTGATTAGTGGTTTGGAAATGTTGCCGCGTTTATTACTCCTCTCTGAAAAAAGTGGTCAGATTAGAGTAACGCCTTACCGGCATCACTAATTGTGTAGTGTAAGTGCAACATGGAGCTTGAGAACGTCCATTATAACAGCCCACGGATTTAAAAAATGTCGGGTTTAAATCGGGCTCGGCTCATGATTACTGTTAATGTGTCGGGCCGGGCCGGCTCGGACACAACGTGCACGGGCTCGGCTCGGGCTTGATTTTTTTTGGGCCAGATCTAAGCCTCTAAGTGTGTGCTTATGTATGTTATAAATATTGTACATTTTGGCAATTAAATGCATTTTGCTGAAGGTGCAAATCCTGAAAGTGATTTTACATCGTGCATTCTGTCATGCCCATGTAATGTTAGCAAATGTTATTGCATTTTATCATGACATGATTTGGCCTCATTCCCTGAGTGGAGTCCATCTGATGCACAGCACAATGATAATCCACAGGTAATATTTTACTGTGAGGACGAGGCTGAGCACTATCAGTGTTTGGCTCAGAGTCAGTTTCTGGCTCTGATGGCTCAAACAGGTCGGGCTGGGTCCATCCGATGACTCTGCTAGCTTCCATTGTTACTGTAAGTTACGTCTTTGCACAGTACACGGAGGCAGCTCCCGTCCTGCGCGTGGGTGTGATTCCTGCGCCTCTATCTGACACGCCCCCAGCGTTTCACAGCAGAGAGAAGTGCTTGTAGTCAGCAAGTGTTGTATTGGGGGCAACATATCCAGGAAGGTGTATATATACATAACGGTCCAGAATCAGGAAATTGGCTCTCGGCCCACCGCAAGGCTACTTACTTTTTTATTCACATTTGCAATTGCACTGTTCTGTGCAAGTGAAACCCAATCTAAAACATTTGCATCTTCCACGGCACTCTGACACACACTTGGTTAGTTGTTCACAACTTTGTGCCACTGGTGCATTTGCTGTCCAGAAGACCGCCCATTGTTCACCAAGCTTTTTCCATCCCCAGTCAGCAGGACTCAGTATTGACTTAGTTTGCTGAAGATGAGAGAGGCCTCAGGGAAAATGTCCCAGGTTTTGCCAGGCAGTCTTTTTTCCTTTGTTGCGAAAGGCTGATACAGTATCACAACCTGTAAAGGAGTGAAAGAATAGAATGCCTTTGGTCTTAACCAGCCCAATAACATGGTAGAGGTCATGAACACCAATCCACCGTAGGCTCACACCATGCCCAGCTGCTGGAGACCAAGATCCTGGAGGGATGGAAAGATGCTCAATGCTATAGGTCCAGGGTCATTGGCATTTTGTTGATCTTGTGAAAGATTGGAAAGTTGGTGGCAATCATTTTATAGCCATCATGTTGAGAAACATGATGGGTAGGTGGTGATTGGAGAGGTTCCTTTATGTCTGTCTGACAAAGACAACATTTCATCCAATCAGTTGGCCTCTTGGCTGACATGGGATTTTCATTTGCCATTTTGGGGGTATGTTGTCTAATTAAGGCAGAGGGGTTATCCTTTCGTAGACATAGTACACATTCAGGTATGGGATACAAATAGGTTCGGGTCACCTACACCTAGCCCGATCATTTATCCAGTGCTATTTAAGTCCTGTTTGATCTGTACACCTTCCAGCTAAGCATACATGAACAAGTCATGTATTGCCCCGCTTACCATTGGCTCGGCTCACCTGCGCTGGCACAACCTGTCAATTCAGGTGCGGCTATCTAACTACATCTATTACTAGCTAATTGATGAGGGGCTGTTAGACAGCATTTGGGACACTAAACGTAGCTATACTAGTACTACTAGTCAAGAACTACAGTGTAAGTAAAACTAGATCAGCTGACACTGAACCCCATGCTGAGTTCCACAGAACTCCTTAACACATTAAATTGGCGATCTTGAAAATAGTTGCCATCTTGAATTTTTGAGTGGCACACACCTTTTTCCATGAGAATGTTCCTTGAAGAATATTTGTACCAAATTTGATGATAGCATCATCATTTGAAAAATTGATGTAAGGATTCAAGAGAAATGATGGCCATCTTGAAAAATGGTTGTCATCTTGAATTTTTGAGGGACAAGCCCCGAGAGTATTTTCACAAAATGTTATGCCTACATCACTGTTTGAACGATTGACATAATGAGCATTTGACAGAAATAGCGAAAATAGGGGCCATCTTGAAAAATGACCACCATGTTGAATTTTTGGGTGGCCAACTTTTTCCCCAAAAATGACCCTTAGAGAGTATCTGTGCCAAATTTCATGCTTGTATACCAATTTGAACAATTCTCTTGAAGTATGCCAATAATCTGCTACACTACAGCAGATAACTGCAGCAGATCCATCATATCAGGGAACAAAATGTGATGATGGAATGTCTGGGAGAATATCCACAATTTATAAAATTAGCTGCACAATATGTAACACTCTGCCATGATGCTAGAGAAACACACGAATGCTGATCAGAACCATTATTGCTATAGTATAATATTGCTGTTTTTTTGTTATTATTATTATTATTATTATTATTATTATTATTATTATTATTATTACCATTTAATATGAACTATGTGATTTTCATTGTATATGATGACTTGTAATTGCCTAATGATACCCAATCTTATTAATCCTTCCACACACACATTATTGTCTTTATTTTTTAAGTTTCATTTATTTGTATTTTAACCTACGTTCACTAACGTGATTCTCAGCAGGACGGGAATGATTCACGTCCTCAGCAGGTCGTTCGCGAACGTGATTCACGTTCTCAGCAGGTCGTTCGCGAACGACTGATTCACTCATGATTCGCGTCGCTGAGGACGTGAATCTCGTTCACCTACTGTGCTGGAATGGGTCGCTGTGTCACTCACTCAGGGCAGAGGAGTGGGAGAGGAGAGATTCACCTTCAGTAACCGTACTGCTAAAATTAGCGCTGTGTTGCTAACAACTGTGTAGCATCATGTTAAGTGATTTTACTGTGCACAGAGGACACTTTCACTGTGTAATAATGTTAGTGCATGTATACCACTCAAAGCAGCGCTGCGTCTCCCGCGAATGATTGTGTACTATAGTCCGTGAACGCACCGTCCCTCAGTAAGTGAACGTGAACCTCAGGGCTGAATCACGAATTGAATGACGGATCGTTTGGCAGTTCAGGGAGTTGGAGAGCACTGAACGATTCGGTGAACGAATCTTTTGAACGAATCATTTTAATGAACTGATTCTAGAGATTCAGTACAGTAAAAAGAACTGCTGTTCCCATCACTAGCTGTCTGGCAGAGCTGAGCTGGTTTTTCACTTTCACAAAATGTCTTGACTTCCACGAGGTCCGCAGGACTTCTATTTCGGCGGATGCCAGAGCAGGACGCAGCACAAACAACAATATAACATCAGGTTACTTTTTAAAATAAAACACTCCTTGTCAAATCTCAAAAAAGATACAAAGACAAACACAAGCTCTTCTACTAATCCTTCGGTCGGGAACACTTCGTGTTGTTGTTTTTGTAACAGAGACCTATAACTGTGGCACTGTAAAACCGGATCGGAGCAGTAAGGCACCGGACACCTATCTGGTGGAATATCTGGATTATTTTCCCCACGATAAGCCTAGAAGTGTGCCAGAGTCAATTTCTAACTCAGAGGATGAGTCCAAGTCTGAAGATAGGAGTGTGGAGAAAAAGGGCAGAAAATACTGTTTTTGTGAAGAATGGGTGCACAAATTAGATTTCAGACGATTTTCATATATATACATACATACACATATACATATAGACATACACATACACACACACACACACACACACACACACACACACACACACACACACACACACACACACACACATATATATACACAATCTATACAATTGCTTTACGGTGTGGGCCCCTAAATTTTGTGATTGCGCTCCTAAAGTTTTCAGTTAGGGGCCACTGTGCTCCTAGTAAAAAAGTTAGTCTGGAGCCCTGCGTAAGAAGACACTTAGTTATACTTAGCACTCCGTTTAGTGAGTCATTTGCCCGTGACTACATTTCATTTCACACTTAAAATAATAGCATACATGTCCAAAGTTTGTTAGTTAGTCCATTTTGTTGGTGAATGGCCCTTTGTTTCTTTTAGTTGTACTTGCATTGTTATTTTGTGGTCTTCAAGTGCTTGTGGTAAGACAAATTTACATACTCACTCTCTCTCACACACACACTCTCTCACACACACACACACACACACACACACACACACACACCTGTTTCACAATGCCCATGTTTAGTTGTCGTTGGTCTGCAGGCTGTGTATTTCCATTTCCACAAATGTTCATGCAATTCCGTTCAGACCCGAATTCTTTAATGTGTAATGCCTTAACTGTGATTGACATGACTATGTGAAGTAAAGAGATCATTTTACACTTTCAGCCATACTTTTGACAATAACCAAAGCTGACAATGATAAAACACAGCTATAGGTTACAATTTTCAGCAAGTTTTAAGATATTGCAAGATCATTTTCATAGCATTTTGATATAAAAATTGAAGGTGTTTGTGATATAGCAGTCATGTTTTAGCAGTCAAAGCCTGGTTGTGTTCTTCTTCAATATGTTGAACCTGCATTGGAATTGTTTTGCTTTCCTAATGTGTGTTTTTTTGTAAAAGCATTTTTATAAGGGCTGAACAGTCTCTTCTCATCAAGGGCATCATATGAATGTGAATTGAATCCCCTTTTCTCTCTGTCTTTTCCACTTCCTGTCTCTACTTTAGGCTTTCATCAACACAGCCAAGGAGATCTATGAGAAGATCCAAGAGGGAGTGTTTGATATCAACAATGAGGTGAGACACACTGTTATCTTTCCTTTTCCTTCTTCCTCAAACCTCTCCATTCTTGTTCTCTTTTTTAGGCTATCCTCTCTAGAATTCCAGTCTTTGTTTTCCTCTTTTCCTTTCCTCTTTCTTCTCAGTGTGGTTTTCCAGCAGTGTGTGTGGTTTGCCACACTCCCTCGCTCCTCAAAAAGAAGGGGAAAAAAACCCTCTGCTTTGCTTCCTTTGACTCCAGCCAAACAAAACTCCCTGCTTTACTTCTCTCCCTGCTCTATTTTCCACTCGTTCTACCGTCACTCCTCAAGTCTCTCCCTGTCTTTCTTTCGCTCTCCTTATCTCACTGTCTCTCTGACTTTTGGCATCTTGCCAGCTCATAAATTCCTCACATCCCACAAGGTCTCAGTCATTCCACAAAGAAAACAAACTCTCAGCCAGCCAGCCAGCCAGCCAGCCAGTCAGCCAGTCAGTCTGTAAGCCGTCTATCCAACAAGACAGTAACAACCATTCTCCTGGGCTCCCCTAGCCCTAGCAACGCACATGAAGGCCGGTGGGGTCAACGATCTACAAGTGGCCCTATGACTCTGAAACTCGTAGGCTGTCCACACGAAAACGCTCTTTTGCCAAAACGCACATGTATTGCATCGTCTCCTGACCATCCACACAGATCCTGAAAACGCACTTTTTTGAAAACGGGTCTCAGGGTGGAAAAATCCGAAAGCACAGCCCTCCAGTTTTCGTGTGGACAGCGAATCCACATACTTTCCGAAACGATGACGCCATCACCCCACCCCTCGACCTCTTGCCTTCAACCTCTGGACCCCACGACGTCTCATAACAACAACAATGGCGGACTGTGTGCTTGTGTTCCTATAAATTGAGTGATATTGAGCCTTTCTCGCAACTTATTCGCCTTGCAGTTGAGTGTGAGTCGCAGCAGCAGTTCGACCTCATTAACGGTCCACACAAATGATTCTGGTTTCCATGCACTTTCCGTCTTCTTCTTGTTGTGTTAGGATTCACCGTCTGCTGTCTGTTTGTATACAGAGCGCAAGCTTAATGCGCATTCTCTGTCTCTCCTTCTCCACCTTTTGTGAATTTCAAGCGCCACCTATAGGCCTGGAATTTGAACTACAGCGTTTTTGGTCATTTTCAGTGGATCCATGTGGACACAAATATTCTTGAAACAATGCCGAGGAAGACGGAGGAAAAAAAGATAGTTTTGGTACGTGTGGACAAGGCCTCAGAGCTCACATGTGTCTTTGACAACTCTGTGAGGACACTCCAACACAGAGTTTAAAAGCCTGCAGCTCCCCTCCAGTTAGTTAGAACTGAAGAGGCCTCTTGGATGAGAGGTGAAACGTTATCAACACGCTAAAACAAGTCCAGTTGTATATGATACAGCACTCAGTCTGGATGACTGAGAACCTTCATCAGCGACCAGTCAGTGAGTTTGTTATCCAGTCAACCAGATGGTTATGGAGTCAAGACACCAGTCCTGTCAACAAATATGCAATTGTCAGCAACGGTTAGTCATACTATTTCCACATTAAATTGGCTAAATTCGGAAGCACATTTTTTGTGTGAAAACAAAGTGTGTCTGCAGTAGCATCTTGGTTTCATCGAAACAAAGATGTCTTTCCACAAAGATATGCCTAAACAGTAGGAATGGATGTCTTCTCTGTCATACTGCTTTGGTCAACAAACAATAAACAAACACATTTTATGATTTGCTAAATCAGTATCACTTTTGCAAGGTGATTTCAGCTTTTCTAGCATAAACTGCACTATTTTGCTAGCTATAGTAGAGTGGTATTGTTTCTGCAGTAAACTAAATCAGTACCTTCAAACAATATAGGATAGGATTTCTGGAAGATTTCAAATAAGACTTACTTTGCGTAGGCAACTGCCTGTCTTTGACTGCGTTAGTAATCAAACCAAACAGCCAATCAGTGGTCATGGTCAGTATTTAAAGTGACCAGTCAAAGGAGGGGAGACGTAAGCCACTGTCTATTCTGTCCCCACCTCCAAAATGTAAAAAGTCAACTTGAGAAGCAAGCAAATGTTGCTCAGCTGCACGCAGGTAGGCAGAGTCAAGCTAAACGCTCATCACAGCCCCATGCTCTCAGGATGGCAGGAATGCTGCCTCCAGAGGATGATTTCCACTTGCAGACTCTGTTTGTGCACTCAGATCACGTGCATGCAGTTGGTTTTTATGTGCTCGCTGTTTAAAATAATTTGCATATGTCTTTGCATATGTCCACAGGCAGCCTAAAATGTATGACCCTACACATCACAAGTGCTGACTGCTAAACATGGACTTGTTGTTAGCCAGCTAGAACGTGTAATCCCAATTACAGATCTCTTAATGTTCAACTGTTTCTTCAAATGGGTTGAATTAGCAGACTTAGGACATCTGACACGCTGAACAAATCTGAGATGCAAGCAGTGATTCAGACGTGTGGAAATAGGCTAGGGCCAGGCTAACGTCACCTTTAGTGTGGATTTGTTATCCAGATGGTTATCTTTAGAAGAGAACTGTTACCTAGTCAGAAATTGTTATGTAAATTGTCTCACGGTCCACATAGACCATCCTCATCCAGCCCCAAATTATGGCCTGTATATGTGTATCATATGCGCCAACAACATAGTACCACGTCCATGAATCCTGGCAGCTGCTGTAGTGCATAAACAGAACCGTGTGTTCGTCGCCTGTCTGTGTTGACTTCTGTTTTGGAGTGTATCTGGCCCTTAAGCCAGCCAGCAAGCCTAAGTGTTAGTCATGCAGGTCTGGAGGTAGCTACATAGTAAAAGTTTTTGTTTCTAGTAACAGTAAGATGAAGTGAAGACAGGCCGGCCAGCCAAAGCACATCAGCTGACTGGCTGAGAGAGGGAGGGAGCGGGGGGAAGCCCCACTACAATTGTTGGCAGCCACTATGAGAAAACACTTGCACACATACTCACACACACACGGCCTTAGCTCAATAAATGTGATTTAAAGGCATACAGTGTTTCCCAGAGGCACTACTTCTCCTGAGTGTATGAGGGGGAGTTTCACTGAGAGGGAGAGAGATAAATATATACAGAGGGAGAGCGAGACTGAGAGTGTGCTACAGACACAGAGATGAAATACAGAGATAGAGATGAAAGAGCTGAGTCTCTCCACCACCCACCTGCCTGCCTCTTGCTCTCTGTTTCTCTTCTTTTATACAAACTCTTTTTTCTCCTTGTGTCCTTCAGGGCTGCTGGTGTTTCCTTTGCCTTTGTGCAACACAGCAGCACCTGTTGCTTCCTCTATGATGTGATCTAATAGGAGCCCCTGCAGGCACTGTGCAATGTTAATCTCACCATGAAAGCAATGACACACTCTTTCTTCAGTGTTTTTATGTGTCTGTGCTGGCAACAGCAGTAGTCGGAGGCATTATGTTGTTGAGTTGTCCATCCATCCATTTCTCCAGAATGCAGCATCTCAGTAACGCCTTAAGGGAATTTCTTCAAATTTCTCATAAACATCCGCTTGGACTTAAGGATGGTGGGATTAGAATCTGACCTCACAAAACATGTTTTTGGCCATAACACAAGAATTCATACACTAATAATGACAAATCTATCAGGATAAAATGATTAAATGGTGACATTTTATATCCAAAGGTCAACTTCACTGTAACATCATAATGTTCCACAATAACATTTTTCTGTCCATTATTCAACACCATAACTCATGAACAGAAGGGGAGATTGTTACCATATTGCACATGTGGTCAGGTTCTGAATCGCGACACCGGGCCCAGCATCAAACTGTTCTGACTGTAGAGATGTTCTGTGCTGCCGGGTCCAACATTTGTGAAGCATCCATGTTCTACAGTTTATAGCTTCTTCGTGTTCTATCAGAATCAGCTTTATTGATCTAGCATGTGAACAGGTACAAGGAATCTGACTGTTTTTTGTTTCTCTCAATGAACTCAAACACTGACAGACATACAACAGTAGTCCACAGTAAGAAAACTGCTGATCTGATACTGAGCTTTGGGGGATTGTCGTTGCACCACGTGATGGCGCTCTATATCAGTCCTCTGCTCTCTCTAAGTTAAGACAGCATGTTTCTCAAAGTATTCACTGGAATCAAACTTGTCTCTTGTAGTGAGAACTATTTTACTAAGAATTACAGTTAAGACAGGAAAGTGGTCCACTGATTTAGCATTGCACTCCTGCATCACTGGTGGACTCATAAGTGGGTCGTGTGGGTTGGCTAGCGGCTAGCAGCTAGTTACACACAAACTTCCACAGATTCCAATTCCACTTTGTTGTCCGCATGTCTCCGCATCTCCTCAGACCCGAACAGACTCAGTCCGGACTTCGTTTAGTCTCATTAATCCACAACAGTCAGTTTAGATGCACAGAACAGAACGGGACCGAACCGCCGGCAAAATCCCGATACAGCTCGCGCTGCCGCAGGTATACATCCGCTTGTTTCTTAAGGTATGTCGAGGGCTTGAGCTCTGTAGTGATTGGCTCTGGTGCGCACGTGACTGTGGTGGCTCCGGTGGACAATGCTTGCTGAATGTGTAAAGCATTTATGAAATCATTTATTAACGGTATCAGTCCAAACAAATCCAACAGGCACATCCTTAAACCAAGCAGCAGCCATGTTGAAACTCTCAGGTCAGTCTGATCCTGATCCGCAGAGATATTTGAGTAACACACATACACACAGACAGACAGACAGAGATTCCTTGCTTTTATAGAGAGATGCCCATCAAACATTGCGGTATGAAAAGAGAAGATTTGTCCAAAAAATGACATATTTCCCTTACACAGGAAAATACCCCAACCGTCACAGTCTGTATTTTCCTAATAATTCCAAGGAGTATTCCTGCGGACTGTGAGGCTTTCATTATGCTTTAGGAGATTTTTCCCAGACCTAATTTCTGTCGTCTTTTTTGTTTCCACACAGGCTAATGGAATTAAAATTGGACCCCAGCATCCTACCACCAACTCCACACTGTCCGGCAGCCAGGGAGGCCAACAGGCTGGAGGAGGCTGCTGCTGAGGCCTCAAAGCACACCCCCCCCTCCGTCAACCCCACCCTCCTCCTCCTCCTTCTCCTCACCCTCTCCGACTCTCCCTTGCGTTTCTACAAAACTGTCCAGGCTCACAAACAGTTTGTTAATCCCTCTCTCTCTCTCTCTCTCTCTCTCTCTCTCTCTCTCTCTCTCTCTCTCTCTCTCTCTCTCTACGGCTCCATTCTTTCATCCATCCATCCTTCCCTCTCTGTGTCTTTCAGCCATGTCTTTCCTAAGTCTCTTGACCATACATGAAGTTCTTGGGGACATATTCCCATAAATCAACCTGATTTATGAGGACAGAGTCAGCTTCACTCCTAGATTTAGCCACCATATTGTCAATATTGCACCGTTTCTTTTTTGTTAGATAGCTGATTTTAATCTTTTTATTTAAAAAAAAAAACACTTACGCTGGAATATGACAAAATCTATTCCAGCAGTTAAATTTACACATTCCTCTCAATTCATGAGGATGTTGTTAAATCATGAAACAAATAAATCAGTGGTAACAGTGAGTTGACTATGTTCAGACAGAGGCAGGGTTGTGGGTAGAAATTAAACACACTCTTAACGATTGACTATATGGAATATACCATGGGCTGTGTTGTGCCTATACACACATCTGTACATGTTTTTAAAGAAAATGATGTGGCACATTGATAGCAGGACATGTTTCTACATTTTGAGTCAGTTTCCATCCTGTGCTTGTCTGTAAAGGGATGGTATGGGTATTCCAGTATGTTACTTTGTGAGGTACACGAGGCACCAAGACACCCTGTATGTTAAAAAGTGCAAATTATGTTAGTTTGTGCTTCCTTTCCCAATTTTCCGTCATGCTGTTTAGCTTTGTCTTTGTGTCCTTTTTGTTGACTTGCAGATGATTTGTATTTAATGAACACTACAAACTGGTTGTGGCTTAAAAAAGTGTTTTAAAATTGTCTGGGGAGAGAATAAAAGACCAAACTGTTGAGTGTGAAAATTGATCCTTTTTGGAACAACAGCAGAGAAAAGCTGGAAATGTAAAGAAACGTTTAGGATGTTGAGCACTGTGGCTACCATTATAACGATATGAGGGAAAAAGAGAAAATTGGAACTCGAGACTTCATTTTGTTATCTATATTTATCGTGCACATTTCTGTGTATGTATGACTCTAAAAGTTTCTGTAGCAGTTTTGGCTGTGAAAGTAAAGCTGAGCATGCTGTTGTGGTCTTGTAAAGTCCTACCAGGGGCTGGCCATTTCGGGCTAGACAGCTTTTTAGCATTTTCAATAACTCATTTAAACCCAAAGTTACTGGGCCACCCTGTTACATTAGGGTCGGTGCTGCCCGTTCTTTTAAATGACGAGTAGGATTGATAACTGGCTGTTAACACCATGTCCCTGGTGGAGACCAGACTCCAACTGAAAATGTCAAGGCGTCTCCCTTTTCAGCAAGCTACATGAATTAGCTGGCAGATAGATGATGTGTACTGTTTAGAGCTTGATGACTGCTGAAATGATTTTTGCCCAATGTAAAAGGCTCCATTTTACTGTTATGATGGTATTTTACTACTTTAGTTACTCATTTCTCATCCTTCTTTGTCTCTCTTTCTCTCAGACTTTGTGGTAACATTAGCTCTGTACCTGTTTTACTGCCAAATTATTGTGTTTGCCTGTGTTTTTTTGAGAAAATGAGGGGGAAAAAACAAAGCCGCTATAATCTGTCCTGAAATCAGCTGTCTGCCTTAACTCCCATCGCCCTGAGAGATTTGAACAGCTGCTAATGAATCACACTGACCCTTTATCTGCAGATTGGCATTTTACCATTGACTAGCTAGTTGACGATGCATCACGCACACATTGACGCACACTTACGGACACATGTAGAGTCACAGAAAAAGGCCTAGTTTGAATTTTCTGTATAAATTGGGGCATTTGAAATGAATCCAAACCCACATGTTAACATTTCTTTCCTCTCATCCCCTTCATGTGCACACACACCCAGCCTGCATACAGTATATGCATGCATACATAGACAATGCATACATATATGCCTAGCTGTTTTCTCTCCAGGCTAACTCTATAACTGTAGGGAGTTTTTGGTTTCACAGCAGTGTGAGTGACTCTGTTTTCCTCTGCAGTGTGTTCTTCTCTTTATTTTTCATTTTTTGTATTCTTAGATATATTCAGACAGTTATTAATCTTATTCTGATGATTATTCTTTGTAAAGCTGTGTGTGTGTGTGTGTGTGTGTGTGTGTGTGTGTGTGTGTGTGTGTGTGTGTGTGTGTGTGTGTGTGTGTGTGTGTGTGTGTGTGTGTGTGTGTGTGTGTGTGTGTGTGCGTGTGCGTGTGCGTGTGCGTGCAGAGGGGGGAGGATCCAGCCAAACCTGACGCATCTATCTATCTTATCTATGTGGCCCCCGCTCTTCCTGCCTCTTCTCCTCCCCCTCAACGTTATTTGCTGTGTTTGTTCTTTGGAAAAAATAAAACTTAAAAAAAGAAAAAAGAAGATGCTATCACAATAAACTATAATAAAACATTCTAAACTCTAAACATGTCATTTTGATGGTTATGTGGAGCTGGAAAAATACAGTGTTTGGAAAACAAAAAGAAAACCTCTGCATTTGTATTTTCTGTCTTGTTTTGTTTGACACCTGGCCTGCACATGCTGACTTTTCACTATATGGATGAATTAATGAATCGTAATGGTACAACAAGTTGGTTAGCTCTGTCTGACTAATCCATGGTGACCACATGAACATGGGGGTGCATTGTCATCCATGAAATTTACGGCGTACTGGTGCCACTGAGCAGATGATGATCGACTGGATGAAGTCCTGCAGGTATGACCGACCCGGGACTTTCCCATTGACAAACACCAGATCAGTTTTTCTGTCCATCAGTCTGGCCCCGTTATACCATCTCCTCCAGCTCCACGACTCGGGGCCATGTTGACCGATGCATAGTGCTCACCCCTACGCCTGCTGCCCATCATTCCGATTCAGGGTGATGTTCTCATCAGTGAACTGCTGGATGGTCCAACCAATATGCTGCCTGACCCACTGCTGACGTGCTCGAAGATGCCTGGCACTCAAGGGTGTCATGCACAATGATTGTCTGGAGTTCAACCTGTAGTGGTGACGCCTGTTCTCAATGGTCTGATCAGACCCACTGGTTCCTCTGACAGCCCTCAGACTTCTCTGGAGCTGTGTTGCAGTGGCATCCCTCAGATACTGGTCATCTGCCCCGTCTGTGACTCGTGGGGCTGGACTACGAGGCCTTTCACGCGCTGAACCGGTTTTCCGATGTAGAGAGACGGGTCTGCTAACGACACTCTGAGACACTCGTAGAGTTCATGAACAACATCAGTTTCCCTACTTTCCCTGAAAAGTAGCGTAGATAAAGAGAGCGCAACCCTTATCAACATTATTAATTAGGCGATGTCAAATGTCTGCTGTGAAAAACGCAGACAATGATGGTGAATAGAATTTGTGCAGCATCTGAGAATAGATTAGATATTAGACATATTTCCAGAAACTTTTATCAGTTCCTTGCATGGATTAAGCTATAGACCACACAGGTTTTACAAGCACTATTTCTGCTGTAAAACATAGTTACATAGAAAATGTAAAATATTTACAGAAGTCCCTCGAAGGTTGTACATTCTAATTTCGTCATTAATCTATGGTAAGAGTTAGTGTCAGCAACAACTGAATGAGGTTAGTCTACCTCAATCTGAGGCCATATTGGATTATAGTAATGAAATGTCACTAATTGGATGTATTTATGTTTTTATCACATTGTCAGTTACAGTAAATAATCCAGAGCAATAAGGAATATCCATGTTGTGCAGAAAAATATAAGGGCCAATTAGAGTCTCCTTCCTCTGGCTTGGAACGTTCAGGACAGAGTTGCTGCTGTATATACATTCTAGTCATCTATGAACACAGGACTAATGTTTTTCCCCCTTTTAATTTGAGCACAAATGGGGGACAAATGAAAATGTAATGTATTCTCTAAGTACCTCCCAAAGCCAAAAGCCAAGGAGTCAAGATGATTAATTTAAATAAAAGATAAATAAACAGTCTGTGAGAGATACAGCTGTCTTTAGATGCATTACTTCATCAGAGTGTAGGTGATGGATGGTTCAAACTACATGATTTGCTCAGCCTCTCTGAAACAAAGCAGTACCCTCTCTGACATAAATGTGAAGCTGTTTTTGAATCATAGTTGTCATCAGATGAAATAAACATAAATACAAAAATAAAGTTTCATTAATTAACTCTAAAGTTCCTGTCTTTACAAGTAAAGTAGACTTTTGGGTCTCACTCCCAACTTGTCAAAAACTGACACTTTGGGGTTGGTGACTATCCCGACCTGACATCCCAAAGCTTGTCGGGAAGTTAAGTATATGATTAAGTATGGGAGGGTGATGCTAGCCAGAGTTGCCTCAAGCCTCTAGTGTGCAGCAGAGATGACCAGCAGGCTACAGAGGTCTGGAGCAGTCCCGTCATTTATTTCTTATTCCACATTCCCATATTTGCTTCATTGTCAAATTTGTAATCTTGAGCCCAAACTTCAACTGACTGAGGAACATCCCCTGAGTTAACCCAGGATGCAGCGACAGTATCCCTGTTAGGTGGAACTGGTTTTGCACATGGGGAGATGAGCCCTGGCATTAAAATGACTAAATCACTGCAAAAGAAAAGGACACCTCTGCTTCCTTGTTTTACGTTTGTACTGTAAGCGACCAGGTTAGTGCACCATGCCCTCCGCAGTGTGTGGGTTGCTAGCTCCGAGGTTGTTGTTTCCTATAGCGACAGGTAGTGTGAGAGAAACACACAGATACAGGGAGGAGAACATAGCCTGAAAAAGGTGCCCGGTGGCAGACTGCTACCCACTGTCAACATCTGCTGAGTCAGGCTACACTGGAGGTCATTTATCAGACTCTATTCAACAAATGGCTTTATACCACTTTTATCACATGTTGTACTCCACAAAGACCTGTGAACACACTGTGATGTGTGAATTTAGTGGAGAACACATGCACAACAAATGTAACCATGTCCTTTAATTAATGAAGAAGAACAAAAACTGGAACAGAGTAAAACTTCTGTTCTAAATGTTCTGACAACATTGTTCTGACAATCAAGAAACAGGCATATCACAATGTATTTCAAACTACAGAGCTTGTACCATGGAGTGAAGTTTCCATTTCCTGTTGGCTTGACACTTTTCCTGTCTGAGAGATTAAGGCAACCGACAGTGTTTGACCCCGTGGTCACAAGGTTTGTCACAAGGTTCTATTCCTTATATTTCATCATTAATGTTGTTCTTGTTGCAGTCATTCTACTCACGGCATAAACCTTTATTAGACTCTTTAACAATGGATAGCCATGTCATCACTACATATACTCATACAGTATGGTTCCCAAAGACTGGGAGCGTTTCATTTACCCATCACCCTCAACCTGAGAAACAGAAACTTAAAGCAACGTGATACAATTAGACGGGAACTTTTTTTTTTTTTTCATTAATTTTATATTTTTATGGAGGCATTGTATAAAATAGCATAATTTTTTAAACTGTGCAGTGATTAATAAACATCTCCCCTGGTCAAGAACAGTGTTGTGTCGGCGTTGGTTGGAACTGGGCTCCCACATATGTTTCTGTCTCGTGTCATTATGTCTCCTCACTGATGCAAAAGTAAACGAAGTAATCGAATTTGGAGCCACAGATTAACACACGGAACCACAGTCCATTTGGCGGCCGTGTGTACCAGTACCATGCCCACATAAGAAGTCACAGAGAGCGTCACGCGGGCACGACGGGGTCAGTGACCGCGCACGCCGCTTGTTTATCTGTATGAGAGGTCCTCGGGAGCGCGCCCCCCCTGGCCGAGGAAGGTGAGCGAGTGTCTGGAGGGGAGGACTCGGGAGCGCGACCAGCCGAGGGATCGATCGGATTAAACTCGATTTGAGTGAAATTAACACAAAGGAGAGAAGAGCAACGCACACTTGTCGGCGAGGTCGCAGATGCGAGACACGCCGGAGAAATATTTCATGAAATACAAACTTGAACTTTTTTCCTCTGTTATTTTTATTTCCAACGAAAAGGGACCACGGTGGATTTTTTTCGAGCGAGCGGAGATACTAGCCCTACTAACGAGGAGTTGATTTGATAAAAAGCCCGAAGTGACCGAGCTTGTTGGGTAAGCTAACAAATCCCTCTTTTGAGTGAGTGCATTTTTAATTTTATCGAGCAGAATTGAGTGCCTGTGTGATAGTTTGTTGTGGCCACTAAATGAGAATTTAACCCCTTTAACTTGTATTCGTTCTTAATAGTAAGTTTTCCATACTTTTTCAACGCAATCGGACTGTAATCCGGTATGTGAGTAGTGTTTCCAACCCGATGGGCACTTCATTCATGGCTAACTCGCTGGAAAGCTCACGTTCAGGAGTGCCACTTGATTTCGCTCTTGTTGTTTTTTTTTCCTCATTTCAGCAGAAAGTCATTGAAGGTCCATGAAACGTTAGCTGCCATGCCGACATGCTAACAATAGCAAGTTTAGCTTTGCCACTCGCTGCATCGCACACATAGACACACACTCACACACACAGACGCACGCACAACAGTCTCACTAGTTAGTTGAAAAGTGGAATTAAAAAACCCAGCACAGCACAGAGTCTCTCTCTGTTACCCTGAGTCCGTTTCCCCGACAACTTGTTGAATTTCGTCATATGAAGTGTGGACTTTAAAAGTGTGCGTGTTAGCCAGTTAGCTAATTGTGTTGAGGCTTCTGTGAGACACGAGGTGGCTCGAGCGTAGAGGTGAGTCACTGGCCGACGCAATGAGCGGAGCTCTCTGAGGGAGATTCCCAAAGGAGAATTATGGGCATATATCACCAAAACGCTTCGTGTCGGTTGAAATCCGGTGTTTCCGCTCAAAATTAAGCTTACGAGTTGTATTTCCATTGAATACTTGTGTTTTCATGGAGAGGGGATAGTGTCCGTAGTAGACGCTAGTTGTATTGGACGGAAGGGACAGACCGGAGGAGAGGGGGGAGCTGTGAGGCCAGGCGGTCATTCCATACAACCGTGTTTTTCACGTTGTTCCTATCATATTTGAAATTGCCAAACCCCCTTTAATATGTACGAAAAGGACTGTGGATCTTACGTACCGATTTGGAGCAGAGAGTAAAGTGTGTAACTTGAATAAAGACGGGGATGTGCGAATCGTTCCTTCACACGGAACGACGTGCGAAATAGCGCTGATAGGCTAATTAGCCGTGCTAGCCGCTGGAGGTTAGCCCAGCGCTAGGACACAGAAGTTCAGCTAGCCTGTTAGCCAGTTCTCATCCCTATTGTGTACAGACGAAGACCACTTATCGCCCACCCCCACCATTATCCCCGACCTAGCTTCTAATCTGCTCGGGGCGGTTATCAGTCGGTGTATAGCTCTTGGCTAAGAAAATTAACTTTACATATCTTTCGCTTCACTTTTTGTCGAGGTTAGCAGGCAAAGTAACGCCACGTCTTTTCCGTGTTTTTAGCTTTTGTTGAGAACGCTTGTTTGCGGTTTACATTCTATCCGGTGACCGAAGTTTTGCGGCCACTCCGGCTACACTTGATACTCGATGTGCACGGGACACCAAACAGCTCAGAACACCTGCCGCTGCCCTTGTATCCTGTAAAAGATGTGTTGCCGGAAATATCGATAGGTACAAGAAACGTCTGCATTTTGCTTGTATTTACAGTCGGACTTCTTGCTCTGTTTCTAGTGCGTATCCCCTCTTTCCCCCATTACGTGTTCTGTAATCGGTCGACTTGCACAGTGGTCGCGAAACTTTGGACGCTCTGCCTGGGAGGGGGTCCCCCCACAAAACACACAAGTTCCCATTCATTCTCACATGGTGGTTTTATTCAGTCGGACATAATCAGTGTCGATCGTTATTCTTCCTCATCCTGTCTGCCATGGAGCCAGGAGCTGCTACTCCCACCACCGTGTGCTTGTGAGCCAAGATGGCAGCTAGTAATGTTTAGCGGGCCACCCGCCACTGAGCTACAGATAAGAGGCCCCGACCACACACACACACACACACACACACACACACACACACACACACACACACACACACACACAACAGATGTTCAGCACGACTTGGTCTCTCTCCCATTTATAGCTGTCTTTTCTTGTGGTTTGGTGGAGAGGCAGTTTGGTCTAAGCTGAAGCTTGGGCACAAGCTTTAATGTCCCCTCATTTGAATTGCATTAACAACTCTGTTCAGGTGTACATAATATATTTTCATTAGTTTCATGCTGGCAGATTAGTGGCGTTTTTATTCTTTTCAGGAGTGAAGCCTTTTTTTGAGTCCAAACTCAACAGGGCTTTCCTGGAGTTGCTTGGCTCAACTTCGACTGGTTGGCCTCAAGGTCAAAAAAATATCAGACAAAGTTGCTTAATAGTTTCAAGAACAATCACTTTACTCTTTGGATGTCAATTTAGCTGCCTGAAACAAAAGCTGGTCCCTTGTTCCTTTTTTTAAAAAAATATTACCACATTTTGTTCGCCCTGTAAACTCCAGACCACAAAACCTAGAGTATGTAGATTTCTGTCATGCCATTTCCCATTTTCAGTTCAGACCCCCGACATGGCCTCAAATACAGCCAGGGGACTCCCAGCCACCTTACCCTTGGGTTAAGTTGCAGGGAGACGGCACGTGCTAGAATGTGACTCAGACCCTACCAAATACATTGAGATTTGACAGTTAATTGAGATTTCACAGGATGAAGCAATTCAGGTTTCAGTGTAATATCCATTCAGTGATGCTCATTCACCACACCTATTACTCTTTATAATATGTTCCAATTATTAATCTAAACACATTTAAACTAACCTTTATGGCCATAAATACTCTACCATTCACTGTTTACCATGGCCATGGTCGTTCAGGTATTTTGTCTTCTGGAAGAATGAAAGAAACACTTCATTTTGAACAGGTGTCCATCAATGTGTCATGCTTTTGGATAAGCTGGTCCCTGCTATTTGACCGGTGAGTAATTAGTGTGACATGCCTTGGTTATCTAAACATTTCTCTCATTATGTTCCACTCTCTACTGACCTGTGTACAGTGTGTCAGTTGTGCCCCAATGACATGCAGAGAGCACTTAAATATGTCACTGAAGACACTGATGTTGTCATACTCTGCTTGTGAAAATGGCCATCGTTAACGCCTGTGTACGTCCCATCTTAGTTTACTCTCTGCTGGTTATCTTTTGTATGTACTGACTTTGCTCATATGAATTTGCAAACTATTTTCCCCTCAGTTAACTTGTTTCATTTATTTAAAATTCCTTGTCAGTTCATTCTCTTCACTGCTGTAGTTTTGTGGCTCTTAACGTCCTCAAGAGTGTGAGCTTTATAAAATTGGTTTTGGAGGCATCACTATCTCCCTTATTTCTCCTAAATCAGGATGAAATTACACTTCCTCTCATTGAATTAATGGTTAAAATTTCTCAAAACCAGTCACAATAAAAACAGTTGAACGTTTTTGTGAATGTGGATTTATCTCAAGGAAAGATGTAGCTCTGTGATGGGGGATTTGATTTGTTTTTCTCTGGAGACTAATACGATGTTCTTATCAAAAGACAGATTGCTTGTGTTTACATGAACAATGCTGCTCAGTAAATGGAATTGCTGCCAAACAAAAGGTAAAAGCCCTGGCACCTCTAAGTAATATAGCCCATTTTAACTTTAAAAAATTAATTGCTTTAAATGGTTGAAGGGCAGACGTTCCAGTGACTTTTCCTGAAACTTCTGCAATCTGTCAGTTTTCTGATCAACTACTGAACTGTCTTGTAACATTTTTCAAATTTTACAGTAAACTGTTCTCAAAGTGAAAGCTGAGCAGCACCTTCACCTCTCTTTCATTGTGAATACCTGTTCTTAGATATAGGGACCATCCACATTGAAACACGCTTGTGTATAAACGCACATGTTTTGCATCGTTTTGGCCGATCATCCACATGGATCCTGTAAACGCACTTTTTGGAAACCTGGTCGCAGGGTGGAAAAATGTGAAAATGCCACCCTTGCGTTCTCTTTTGTACAGGGAATCCACATACTTGGCGACCCTTAACCCCACGACGTCTCATAACAACCACAACTATGGTGGAATACATGCTTGTGTTTGTGCCGCAGAAGATATTTAGCCTGTTAGGGCAAATTATTATGCTCCTCTGCCACTACGCTGAGCGAGAAAGGATTATGGACAACCGACTAGCCCTTTTTGCCTTGTTTTGTTCAGTTTCTCCTTCTACTTTCTGTATACAGTGAGCAAGCTTTATGTGCATGCTCTGTCTCTTCTTCGTGTATGGTGAGTTTCAAGCACCACCTATAGGCCTGGAATATGAATTAAAACGCGTTTAGTCATTTATAATGGATCTGTTTGGACGCAAATATTCTTGCAACGATGGGGGGGGGGGGGTTATTTTGGTATGTGTGGACATGGCCATAGGTAGCACTTTTTCTCAGGCTGCGCTGCATCAGCAGCTGATTCCTAAAGGTCCTCAGAGGCTGTACACAGCGCTCAGTTGTATTTTTTTAGCAACATAAAGAACCCAACTATGTCATGTATATTTGTTGTTTTCAGAGGTGCATGTGGCATTCCTGAAAAGACACAGCCACTGATCTTCAGTAAAAACCGATTTAGAAAACTCCTGGCATAGAAATCGATAGCTGTAGACTGATGAGTTTAAGTTTTTTTAGATTTAAGTTGCAAACACATTCTATATCGCTAACATTGAACTTGGCTAGAAAAAGCACAATGACCTGGCTAGACAGTCCAGGCCAAACAATAGCAATCACATCACATTCATACAGGGTAAGTCATATACAGCCATGTTTATGATGTATTTATTTGAATTACAATATGTATTTCTTTATTTTTTATGTACTGTGATATGATTGGTACTCGGTATCTGCTAAACCGCAAGTTCAGGTCATGGTATCTGGAAGAAATAAGATGGTATCAGAATAGCTGTAGGTGACGTAACATTAAAATGTACATACTTGGGAGGAATTGTGACAATGTGTCTATGAGGTCACTGCAGATTTTACCAATTAGACTTTCCTGAAGCCTTTCCACATGGCCGTTATTTTTTCTGGTCAGATATCTGATTTGAAAAGTAATTGTGTATTTCAGAGGTAGATGACTCTGACAACAGGCTTAAAGGCCAATACTGAACTGACTTGTTGTTCCCTGTGTAAGGTATATAGCACCTGATGCTTCTCTGCTTCTGTTATACAGTTACGTGGTGAAAGGCTGGTGTTGGGTATCTGAGCCAAAGGACTGGTCTTTGTTAGGGTGGCCATTTTGTCTCTTGTCATCGTGTGTCGTGGATGGCAGCCTTGTTACAGGGATGAGAAGTGGTGCTGTTGTTTGTCTCCATCTCTTTCATCTTGCCACCTATCACTCCACCTCCACCCCTCACCCACCCACCCTTCTGCCCATGCATGTGCTCCCTCCTCTTCTTTCTACTCTTCATTCTCACCCTTTCTATCTCTTTCTCTCTCTCCATCTTTGCCTGCCTCTCTGTTTCCTTCCTTCTCTTCACCTCCCCTCCCTCCAGTCCTCTCATTTCCAGCCAAAAGGTTACTGGGGGTCTTTAGCACCGTGGTGACATTCAAAGCTGAGTGCCGTCACTGTTGCTCCCACTCTCTCTCTCATCCCTCCCTCATACCTGTCTCTCCCTCTGCCCCCTCCTCTGCACGCAATCCCCCACCCATCCTCCTCCTGCAGCGAGGCCCTTCTGGGCCTAGTGCTGTGCCTAGAAGAGAGGCTGGCATTGATACAGCTCTCAAATGTCTGTGTGTGGGCTGTATGTGTTTTCTGTGCCGTGATAGAGGAGATGGCCTGTCAAGTACATCTCTGGCCCATATGTGTGTATACCTTTTAATCTATGTATGACCTCCTCCCGGTGCTGATGTGTGGTATGTCCTGTTGTTCCTCTTTATCCTTCAGCTCTCTTCCGCGATCAAACCTTAATGCTGCTGGGAAAACAAGAGTGTCTAGGCTAAAACCCAGGACACTCCACTGGAAATATGTGGGAGTTTTGTGTCATCAGCTGCAGATGAATTCCATCGCTGAAAAGTGGCACCACGAAAATCTAATCAGATTCCCAGAGCACGGCGTGGTTTAATGGCACTGTTGTGGCATGTGTGCATCCTTCCACCTCCCCTCATCTTCTGTCACCATTTCTCTTGTCAAGTGATTCACATAGTTGATAAAATGTTAGGGGTGTTTGCTTGTGGAATCAACATTCTGTTGATTGATCTCTGGAGACACGGTCCACAACTGCGTGTTCCACTGGACTCAAAAGGCAGATCAAAAGCAGTGTTTGATTAGGGATGCTGCCTTGACCTGGTCTATACGCGCGTGTGTGTTTTCCTGTTTTGTCTCGCATTGGGTTGGGTTGGTGTTTTCAGGTTTCAGGGGAAAAAGTTGAAACTTTATTTGGGGACTCTCTCTGATCTAAGAATGCCAATGAAGGCTCTGAAAAACTCTCAAAGTTTCTGAGCAACAAGAACATCAGCGTTTCTTCTTTGCACAGGGATGAACAAATCTCTCAACAGCCCTGAACCACCGGTGGTTTTGGACTCAAGCGTGTAATGTAAGCGTCTTCCTCCTTTTGAAAGTTAGTCAGGACCTGTAGAGGTTTCCCCAAAGGCAGGGACAGTGGTAGTGTGCTTCTGCGACAGGGATTGAAATTAACGCCGTCCCGTCGTCCCGGGGACGTAATAAATTGTCATTGGGAGGATCAATTATCTAACTCGGGCCGACGACAATTTTGGCTGACCACATTCTCTTTAAAAGTTTTCATCACTTTCTGCAAACCAGAATGGTGGTCGGTGGCAAAAGATTTATGTGAACATGTAAATGGAACAGGACTGACTGGCGTGCTCGCGTTTACATTGTTCTGTGACACAAGTGGCAACAATGTTGCAGCCTGTTGCGCTCGCGCTGTTTACCGCTCGAGCTCGGACGAGACGAAGATACTGTGGAAGCTACTACCACTCAACACGATGTTGCGCTGGCTGAAGCCTAGAGGAGAGTGTACCCAGCCCCAGGACATAGCCCAGCCAGTGCGACGTGAGAGTGATGGCGAAACAACTTTTCCCACAGAGCCTGACGCAAGCTAACGCTACAGAATCACCACTCTCTCGGCAACGATAGCTGCTACATTGAGTCTTGGCGCAGAAAGCTTTTAGTGGCTAACGATGCCAGTAAGCTAGGAAGCTAAGAAACTGTGGGAATTGTGGTAGAAAGATACTTTGAAAACGACTGATATTTGAGTCAGAAACCTTTTCTTTCCAAAGGGTCTTTTTTGACGATATCAGTCTGTCAGAGACGTCTCAGATATCAGAGACGTTTTAACAAGCTAGTCAATCACTGCACATTATTAGCCTTCTATTCAAT
>CAEMYA010000780.1:26903-56897 GCA_903131615.1 Diplodus sargus | reverse complement strand
TCTCTCTCTGTGTCTCTGTGTCTCTGTGGAAACATGGTGTTGTTGACATGGCAGAGATTTCCTGTAGTAAAGCCTGGAGGCTACAGACAGTTTCGCTGCCAAACTTTGAACAACACAGACAGGACTGCCTTGAGCTGCTGTTGGCTAATCTTTCTTCCTTCTTCCTCCTTTCACCCCACACTAACACTGCATTCACACTGCGAGCCATTTGGTCAAGCTTGATGCAACAAATGAGTCTCCCTACCCAGGTGCAGCAGTTTGACATCAAGAGTGTGACAACAGCATGCTGTGCTTGTTTTTCTTCTCCCCCACTTTGTATTGGTTGTTCATAAATTAACAATAAAAGGTGCATATCACTACATATTGTAGTCAGTAAAGGCAGTTTGGCTTCATATTATCAGCTATAATTTCAATGATTGGGATAGATGGTCGGCAGTGTAAAAATCAGTCATGTGTCACACAACCATATTCCAGCTACACAATACTGTGATCAGCTGTCCAGTACTTTGAACTTGTGTAAGTTTCAGCACAAGACTTATTTTGATGAGGTTGGAAATGATAAGTGTTTTCATTAGAGTTCCTCTTTGGGTTCCTGTTAAATGAAGACCCATCTCTACTGCACTACAGTAAATGACTGTGTAATGTCACTGGCTGCCAGAAAAGCCATTCAGTGGCTCTAACTTGGCAGTGATATTCTGTGGTTTCGCCTTGGCTTGAATGTTTGGCCCTGATGATGGTGGTTTGACAGAGCTGTGCGGTTGGTGTGAATTCCATGGCCTAGCTGGCTAACTTATCAAGTCAGCTAAAACTATACGTGTTAGAGCCACTCAGTGATTACTTAAGGTTTCAGGTGAGGTGGAACTTGTGGAGCTGTAAATAAGTTTGTTAAACACACTTTTACAGATTTACTGCTTTTCTTTACTATTATGTAGTAAGATTAAGAAAATTTGAAGACATCACCTTGTGCTCCAGTATATTCTGAAGGGAATTTCTCACAGGTTTCTGATGTTTCATAGACCAAAGCATTAATTAAGCATTAATTCAGAAAATAATCTGCAGGTTAAAGGAACAATATGCAAAGATCCAAAAATGTATGCAAAAATGTTTTGTGACTTGGCGCCCCTCTAGTTTTATTCCAGTGAAATTCATGCTTACCAGTGTCTAAATTGTTGGTCCAAGATTTACTCGTGTCGGGGCCTTTGCTCCATTACACTCTTTCTCTTCTGCGTCTTCCAATAATGTCCCCTCCATCTCTTTCCCTCTGTCACAAGGTCTGTGATGCACTGTTACACATATTGCGGTAGGTCATACCTGATCATTCCAGGTTTCATAGTGCTGTTCCTGCACTATGAAACCTGGTGTTCAGGGCACACAGTAATCATTGTCTATGATCTAAATAAGCAGAAGAGACCATCAGTAAGAAGACTGGATATTTATGTACAACTAAAACAGTCATTCTTAATGCCCGTCATGGGGTCCAATTCAAACTTGTTATGGGTTCAATGAGTAATAGATGAGAAAAAAGCTTTGACATTTCAGGCATACTTTTAAGATTTATCTAAATGTGTACAGGTTCAATCAACTCTGATATAAACCTTTTTCATGGCAGCAATAATGACAGGAAATGGAAGGTAAACATGGGTTAAAAAATAATGACAATTAATGAAGGCTCCATTCCATTTAGTGTAGTGGAGACTTACTAGTAAGCCAAATTGCACAATAGCAGCACCATGACTCTGTTTGACCTGAAGGGAACAGAATCTTAATTAGTATCATTGGTAACACCTGTGTTTACTTTACTGTTATGTCAAAATGGCTGCTGTGAAAAAAAGGTCTATTGTGGTATGTCTTGAAATGCCAATCTGCAAATGAATCCGTTTCAGTCCAGTACTCTGTACTTAACTGATGCGAACACTATAAGTTTTCATACCATGACAACAGCATGAACGACTAATATGTAATTAGATCATTATGGAGCAGAGGGCGATCATGATAATGATGAGCTTAGAATCACTTGTGGGAAAATGCTATTGATGCACCACTAATAATGGACAGGAGGAATGGCTTTCTAACACAGACGATGGCAATTTTTTGTTTGTTTTTAAATCAAGTCATTATCTCTTTCCAAATTGACCAATGTAGTTTAAAGCTTCAGTCTGTACAGGCTGTTCATATCTGAAAAACACTGATAAACATCAGTGTGGTCTTGTGAAACCACATAAGAGATCACCACTTCTCAGTTGTGTTAGTAAACTACCCAGTGACATAAAAAAAAAAAAAAAAAGATTTAGTGAGATTCTGTTGGACTGTAGAATAGGAGCCTTTGGGCCTGCTGTCCTGCTAGTAATGCATATATATCTATGTTAACCACCTTGTATTGTAGCCCATGCTTGAAGGGTAAAGAGGCAGATGATTTGGCAGTCATACTTGGGTGAAGGGCTGAAACTGATGATTCATCTTACAATAGATTTTCTTATTTCATTGAAATTGACAAAGGAAAGTGACACATTTAGATTGGTTTTGGACTATCGGTCATACAAATACAATGTATAAATGTATGGTTTAATATCACTGAAGACTGAGAAAACCAGGACATATTCACATTTCCTAAATTTCCCTCGGGATGAATAAAGTAGCTATCTAGCTATCTAGGAGCTGGGACCAGTGAACAACAATTTTTGCTCAAAACAAGTTAAACACTTAGTCAACAGTAGAGTGGCAGAAAGTGAAACTAATTGTTTCAGCTCTACTGCAGCGTGTCACGTTTCTGTTGTTAATCACCTGCAGAAATATGAAATGGTGATTTAGCTGCAGCTAATGGATGATAAATATAATAAATGATTAGGGATGTAAATCTTAGGGACGTCACTATTCCGTCCTTCCAAACCAAATTGATCCACGATTGATGAAATTCGAAAAAAGGATCTAAATCCAAATTTAATCCGTTTTATTTATATAGCCCAAAATCTCAGAAACAAAAAAAAAGTTAACTGCATTAATTAATGTGTGAATTAATTGGAAAGCATGCATGCCTGCATGTGGATAACAAAAAAGGGGGCGTGCTCTGTTTTATGTTATCAACGTCAATATAATTCAAGCAGTGAAGGCAGTTTTTCTGCTGCACTGTTGGCTGGGTCCATTGTTGTATAAGAGGCTGAGCAGTTTTTGAGGTAAGAGACTGAGTACAGTTATTTTCTTCACCACAAAGTTTAACTAATTTTTAAAGTTAAGAATCTGTTTAGTGGCACTGCCATGCTGCTACTTCCTCACTGCATCTTCAAACTCTCCTAAAAGTTTAAAAGTCAGTGCGAGACTCTCATGAGATGCAATACAGAAACGTTAGCCCAGCGTTGCTAAATAGAAAATAAAAGACATGTCCGACAACAATGGCTGTCAAATCAAAAGTTTGGAAAAGATTTGGATTTTATAAGATGGATGGAAAGTTAGACAAAAATCAGATTGTAAGCCCCGTAGAGCAGCGTTTAACATTTGTGGTGCTACACTGTACTTAGTCTTCACCACCTGGTGAGACGGCTTGGTCAAACCTTTGCAGACGACGAGGATGCTAGAGAAGCTAGCACTAGCAAGAACACACATGGAGACATTTTTTCAGCCACAACGCTTCAGGTCAAAGGTATTCACAGCATCTGTAGCATGTTATATTGCTATGGACTTAAAACCTGTCTGCTTTTGAATGCGTTGCCAATATTGGCTGTATTCTGAGACTGCTGGTAGTACTGCACACTGTTAACTGCCACTGATGGGCAGTAACGTGTTGGAAGTACGAGTAAAGTAAGGGTTTACAATTGCAAAAACAGTAATTAGATTACTGTTACTTTTCCGCAAGCAGACTGTTACTTTACCTTGATTTTGTTTTGTGAGACTGTCTTGTGAGTGACAATGACGTATGAGCGGCGTGACATCAGTGGTAAACACTGACACGTGTAGTGATCAACAAGAGACGACCACTGTGGCTACCACATCCAATTCCACCGGGCGAACCTCCAAGGGCCCCTCTCCTGCTAAACGGTTGAAAACAGACTTAAGAGTGACAGAACTTGGTGCTGCTGAACTGAAGAATCTCGTTGCTGGCTATATTGTCGAGGACAAGTTGCAAATGTCCACTGTAGACTCGTTACGACGCATTGTAGAAAAAAATACAGACCAAAAGTGGTCATTTGTTTCAATTTTAGATGATGGAATATGCAGAAAGAATAGAATTGGGCTGAAAGGTCTATTGCTTTATAGAGTGTTCAGGTTGTGCATCATGTTTTTGAAAAGGAACTTAGTAAAGTAACTAATGTAACTAATTACTTTTGAAAATAAGTAATCAGTAAAGTAACTGGATTACTTTCTTGGATAAGTAATCAGTAACTAATTACTATTTCCAAGTAAACTGACCAACACTGTTCACTGTCATTGTCTACTGACATTACGTACTGAATTGAACCATATTGCACACTGTTTGCTGTCTATTGACAGTTGCCACACCATGCACACTGTTAAGTTAATCCAACTTTTGAGTTTATCAGTAGTAAACATTCGTTTGATTGTTAATCATAGCAGTGATTTATACATTGATTATTGTGAGGAAGCAGAGGATAGAGACAGTCGGCTACATCCAGTTCAGAGAGGTCCAATGTAGACAGATCCAGCTCAAAGCAACCCTGCTCATGGAGACTCAGACTATATGCCTCATCCTTTTATGAGATTTGGCGTCTAAAGCGGCACACTGACCGTTCACCTAATTCCCTGTGCAGTGGCAGCTGGGCCTCAATGCTAAATGGTGCATGTGTTTATATATGTGTGTGCTGTGAGGAAGAGACGAGAGCTCAAACTTGGCTGAAACTGCAGATGACGTGCTACAGAAAGTCCAACAACTAAAGCTGTGGAGAGCAGAAGGCTTCTCTTTTCCATGCAGATAATGAACCCAGGAATTGAAGAAATGAACAAAACAACTAGACAGGGGAGAGAAGTAGATGATGACAGAGGTGAAATCTGCAGGAAATGTATCTCTTGTGAGATGCAAACTTGAAAATGATGCAGCAGAGAGATTCTGTTGCCTACTTACTTGGGCACAACCAGGGCAGTGATCTGATGAAAGGCTTGAGGCTGACACACACACACACACACTCACTCCTACAGCTACAATTACTCTATATTCTAGAATTTATGCTCTGATGTAGTTTGCATCTTGCTGAGCTGACAGGAAATCGGTTACGTTCACACTAGCTTGCTGCAAAGGAAGTGAAATTACACACATTTACCCTCACCTGCCTCATGCTCACATGCAGAAACTTTTTTCTTCCTGTAGTGATTGAAATGCACAGGAAATGATGTAACTCATCAGTGCTTTTTCTTACACCACAGTGATGTAGTAGCTGAACAAGTTCTCTAGTGGCAACAGCATTAGTGCTTCAGATGTAGGGTGTGTGCTGAGCTGTCATACTGTAAGAGTGCTTGAATGAGTTCTACAGATATCATTTATGAATTGGGGTAGAGCTCTGAAAGAGGCACTGATTCTGGCTTCTCAGATGTGAGCATTTTCTGTTTTTATGCAATTGTTCATGTACTCTGCTTTCTGGGAATTTGCAGCAGGCATTTATTATACTTTTCTTACGTTTTCTAGATTAAATGATATGATTACAGAAAACGAACAAGAAAAATAAAATGTTAGATATAAGGATGGGCTTAAAATCGAGTTAGAACTGTTGGGGGATCTTTTTAAAAACATGCTTTTTGACTGCTGAACATTAAGTTTGAACCTGCTGTGCATTCATCTACATGACACACATTTATTGTTTTTACTATATGGTATACTTGAACTAGCACTCAAATGTAGCTAAGCTTTTCAATGGGTGATCAAATGACCAAATGAAGAGGCTCTATTGCTCCATTTATATAGGACCAATCTTATCCGTAGGTAAAAATTAGCTAGCAACAGAACTTGTAGATACATTGGGAGTGCTTTGATGCAGCAGATGCCTCTGCTAATCCAATTAGTAGTTTGTAGTGCAGCATTAAATGAACTGTGATTTGTAATAAGCAACAGTCAGTTAAATGATGTGATTTGCAATAAGCGCAGATGTTGTTGGTTGGTCTGTGTATTCATAGATTTACAGAACCAGTTATGGATTTAATTGGTGATTGGACCAGTTCTTCAGTTGATTAAAGTGCTGCTTAATACAGTGATGTTGGTCTTTTAGATTTCCTCAGCTACTAGCACACGGGACGTAGAAGTGCATGCGCGCTCTGTGGCCATCTCAGCCCAGGTTCTGAGTGTAAATTGTTTTCCAATATTTTGTGTATTTAAACTCATCTGAGATTTTTTGAGTGGCTTTGAGACATTAACTGCTCAAACATTTAGGAAAGAAAGGTTTTTAAGTAATATAGTATAAAATTACTCAGTGCTGTAGCAAATTGAATCATGCTTTGTTCAAGTGGACAAGGAAAAACACTTTTTTTTTTTTGTGGCCAACCAGTCCCTTCTGCATGGAACAAGAGTTTTGTTTTATGGATTTTTCGATTACACTTTGTGTATTTATTGTTTTGATGTATTTAAAAGTATATTAGCAATTTCCAGCTGCAGCTTCGTCTATGTTTAGACAGTAAAGCTACTTGGTTAGGTTCAAGAAATGAATTACTAGGTTAGATTTGAGGTAATAAAAACCAGTAGGTTTTAAGGTCTGGTTTTAAATGAATAAGTCACTGTTCACTTTTTGTTTTACTAGGGACAATCCTTGGATAAGGGCAGCAACAATCAGCAAATAATAAAATAATCTGTCGTTACAAATGATGAGACACCTAATGCAAGTCGCTGCCCCTGGGCGAAATAGTACGTTTTTGGGGAGTCCCATTTGCACATGGAGGTTATAGCACATGACTTGTGTCCATAGAATCGGTGCTTAAACAAACAGCTGTGCCTGAGTCCTAATGTTAAGGCTTTAAGATAACAAAGAAGTTTATACACAAATCTGTGCATGTCTTGCCTGCCCTTGCCAGTTGCTGACTATGATATATCTGTAAAATTGGCTGCAGTGGCCGGTGCAACTGTGCCTGTCAGTGTGCATCTACTAAAGGTGCATTCAGACCGAAAGCGCACAAAGAGGAAAATGATCGCGGAAATCATTCACTTTCTATTGGGAGCCAGGCGGAGAAGGAGAGAAAATTGGAACAGGCGGAGGTGGGTGGAATAGGCGGATTAGGAGGGGGAAAAAGTTTATGTAATGAGCTATGACACGTCTAGGTGGAAAAGGTGGAAAAGCATGCAATAACCAATGGGGATGTCTCGTTCTGCTGTCATCCCTTAGTCAGGTCGTTCCCAGAGAACAACCCACGTAATTTTGATTCCTACCAAACATTCATTCCAAGATGGCGCTGGAAATGTTGTTTGCCGCCGTAGCAGCACACCCGGTCCACTACGATTTGACCCTGTTCGCGTATAGGGATGCATGCTGGCATGCTACGTTGCAACCCACAATTTCGTCATACATTCGGCAAAATCAGTGTTTATTTGGGACGTTAAATATGATTGTGGAGTAATTCTGTTTTTAATGACTTTATCAAGTAACTTTCCATCAAGTAACTTTCCGTGATCAACGATGTTGGTAAATGGATGGGCTGTGCTACAGCAGTAGTTGCCTGGTGGTGTTTAACGCGAGTGGCTGCGGGCTGTTTAAATTTAGAAGCAAGAATAAACAGGGTGACAAAGGGAACATAAGCGGCTTGGGTGGAGTGGACAGGGCGGACAAGGCGTTTCCCTTGTGCGCTTTCGGTCTGAACGCACAGTAAGAGTTATGGTTTGTTTTTACCACTGACAGACGATTGTTATGTTGAGGGCCAATTTGGCTGTCTTTTTTGCTGCTAGGTCCGCAGATTGAGGGACCGTCCAGACGGGCGAAAACAATAATTTTTTTCTCCGTCTTCCTCGGCATCGTCTCAAGAATATTTGCGTCCACACGGATCCACTGAAAGCAACCGAAAACGCTGTAGTTCATATTCCAGGCCTATAGGTGGCGCTTGACATCCACCAAAAACAGAGAAGAGGACACGGAGCATGCGCATTAAGCTTGCATGCTGTAAACGGACAGTATACGGGGAAACCGAACACAACAAGAAGATGAAAATGGCTAGTACAAGGAAACCAGAATCATTTGTGTGGACCGTTAATGAGGTCGAACTGCTGCTGCGACTCACACTAAACTACAAGGCGAGTAAGTTGCAAGAAAGGTGTTTGTGTGTGTGTTTTCGTAAAAGAGCGTTGTCGTCTGGACGGGGCCTTAGACAGAAGGCGGTAAATTGGGGCTTAATTTTGGTCCACCAATTTTACGCCTCCGAGGGTACACTTTTTTCCACCCCCATTGCTATGTAAATCCGAGCCGTCGATGTGCTGGCAACTGTGTGAGATGGGCGGAGGTGTTGATGACGTGCACTGTTGTGCAATCCGCAGTCGGGGAGTTTTAAAATCAGGAAACAGCGGATCACAGCAGTCAGTCCATCACTTCACCCGTGGATGTCAAGATAAGCAACTGGAAAGCCGCTGAGATCCAGGAGATGATAGCATCTCTTCATTGTCTGCTTGTTGTGTAGCAACAAGCTACTAATGGTCGCAATAGGCCTGGGAGATAAACAGTTACTGATGAAGAAATTTAGGACGAAAATCGACGTCATTTTGGCCATGTCGGTATATTCAGTGTCATAGGCTACCATCCACTAGGAACAGGGGGACATGTTAGGTCCACTTGATTAATCTACCCGGCGTATGTGCTTATTTTACAATAATTTGATGGCAAACTCTGCCTGCCGATGCAACACCAGCTATGCCAGGTTAGTAATCAAGTGAACCCACTCTCGCTGTGAGTCGCGGACAGTTAGTGGCCTGTTGCAACTTTTGAACGCAGCATCATTATACTGTCTTCGGCCGACCGGTCCATTGATCAAACATTTGTGTTTTGTTTTTTATTAACTCAAAGTAATGACTGTATTTCCAGCTAGAAAACGGGCGTCTCTCTCCTCCCTCCATTGTTGTTTGCATTTGTGTCTCTGCGAGGTCTGACACGTGAGTGACCTCATGCTGAGAAACTTGACTTCTCAATTACGTGACGTCACTCCCCGAGACGCAAGAAGAAAGCAAAAATATATATTTTTACTAAGGAAAATGACAAAACTAGTAAAGCGTTACCGGCATCACTGATTGTGTAGTTTAAGTGCAACATCGAGCTTGCAAATGTAAAGAATAAAATAAAAACAGTAGAATTAACTTTGAGCAAGTGTGGAGGAAAGTTTGAGGTGTGGACCCATTTTAAACAAGTCGTGGGCTGTGATAATAACGTGTCGGCTTTGTCGAGTGCATTAAATGCGGCACTTGTTGCATTATTCATTAAGATTTCTGTTGTTCAAACAACTCGCAATTGTAGTCGAGAACGTCAGTTATAACAGCCCACGTATTAAACAGTTGTTGGGTTTAAATCGGTCTCGGGCTCATAACTACATTCAATGTGTCGGCCGGGCTTGGACACAACGTGCACGGGCTCGGGTCGGGCTTGATTCTAAGCTCTACTCGGGTCCAGCCGCGACTTTACTGAGGTTCACCCAGTGTGAGCAGCAGGAGGACGGTCAGCTCACCTCCCAGAGCATGGCACTGAATCGCTGGAAACTGATTTAGGGACTGTCATCAAATTACTTAGCATAAATATATTAATACAAAATAATTGCAGTTCTTTCAATATCTTCCATGTCATGGGGCCCAGTGACTCCAGCAGCAGATTGTATTAGTAAACTGGACGAATGAGACACAGCTATGTTTATTGTACTTTAGTGCTTCCTCTATTTTATATGAATATTAATATGCAGAAATCTTGATTTTTTTTCTCAATAGCTTCCATGTCATATGACCCACTGACTTCTGAAACAGATTCTGTGTCTATCAAAAATATATCATGATAAAGAAAATGATGGTAAAAAAAAAGTTCTCTAATGCTCAAGAGGTTAACATATTATTAAGCAGCAATGTCAACTTCTCCACTATTTTGTCTCATGTCTTAGATTCTGATTCTGAAGTCCTCAAAATGTTTATTTATTTGCATCCAACCTCTTCCACCACCTGCTGTACAACCACGTGATTGAATTCGAAGAAATAAAAAAGCGAGAAGCTTAGAATTTGTTTATAAGGGACTGTATATTTTATACTTTTAAACTTGTTCAGTTGTCATTTCAAGTAATCTGTGCTTTTAAGCTGTTCAATCGTGTGCTTATCAGTTGTTCTTAACTACTAAATAAATAGTCCGTTAAAGTGGCATTTCTGTAAATACACAGGATTTTTTTTCCTTTTTTTTTAGGTGCGGGGGGGAGGTTACTTATTGTTCATTTATCGTTATCGAGGTTACCTATCGTATATTTATCGTTACCGAGGTGAGTTGCTCAATATATCGTGATATCGATTTGAGGCCATATCGCCCAGCCCTAGGTCGCAACTTTCAATTTAAAAGCCCTCTGCTAAGAACCCAGCTCTAACCTCTAATGGGGTGCCATGTAAAGCTCTTATTTTGAAGACAATATCGACCTGCATCACTGTTCACGCCAAACTTCGTGCTTCACGTAACATGTTTACGCCTACCCAAGTGGCGGCCAAGTGGCGGCTTTTTGGAAAAGAAGGAATATTACACCTCCCTTTTTAGATAGACAAGTCGGCACATTGCAGCCTTTACCTTGCTGCAAATGTGCCACCTTTTCTATCTAAAAGGGGCTAGTGTTGCCTGTTTCTGTGGCTACTAGACCAAGTTTAAAACAGGCCGAATTCCCTTTTTAGAGAGCAAGTTAGATTTTGAATATAAAGCTTTCAGAGTTCCTGGCAATAGCAGATGGTAGACAAATAAGGTTTTTATTTTAACATCATTATATATTTATCTATTTTTTTTTTCCTTTTGAGTAACTCTGAAGAGAAAACATCTGCATCGTGACAGGAAGTGGTTTATGTGAACACAGGCACTTACAGTACTGCCATACAGAATCTACCAATTGCAGTTTTAATTAAACATTAGATGACTGTGAGATACTTATGGCTCTGTGATAGACTAGATGAGCTAGCAAACTGTCCAGGATGGACCCCACCACTTGCCCAGTGCATGCTGGGATGTGCTTCAGCGGTCTATACACTCCAGGTTCTTTTGATGTTGATATCTCTGCTTTGCATCTTTGCTCATTCCAACAGGGTTTTTAGAGAGATGTTTGAGACAGAGATATGAATGAGGGAGGCGAAGAGACACCAGTGTTTCCTTGCTCTAAGGCTCCAGAAGCCTCTCATCTCCTTGAGGATTGCATTTGATGGATTGTAAGATCCTCAATGCTAGTGAAGGGGTAACGATTTCCAGGGAACTAGAAGAGGCAAAAGTTTAATGTAATGCCCCCTGACGACCTGTGGTCTGAGTTCCTGTACAGTTACAGTACAAATATTTATTAGAAGTAAGTAATTTGAGAAAATATAACATGTTTTATTCCTGATACTTGTCAAGCTGTGTGAGCCATTAAGTGGATGAGGAAAATTAGTGGGAGGGAGAAGTGGATTGTGGGGGAGGAATGTAATAAGGTGAAGGAGGAGGGGAACTGTAGTGATGGAAGTTGGCTTGGGTGTTTGTTGCAGTGCATTGAAGTAACTAGCAAACCTCCCCCACCTCCTTCCCATCCTGGCCTCCAACATGGCCTACACACACTCATTGATGCATGCTTGGTTCCTCCTACCTTCATTCTCTCACTCATGCAGAGTGGACAGTTGCTGTGACTGTCTTGTTCCATGGTTCTTGTTTTTTATTTTTACACACCTATAGAGACCTTTGGTTTTCATATTTCTACACAAACTTATTTATTGATAGATCACTGTTATGCAATTTAATTTTCCTTTTTATTCTGTAGGAGACAAAAAGACACACACAGAGGCTAGAAGCTAGCAGGTTGCCATCACCCACCCTTCACACATCTGTTAGGACTGACCGGTTAGTTAGCTACATGGTCAACAAGCAATTCAGCTGGCTAACTACTGCATGGTGTACAGAAAAGCTCTGTAGCCTGTTGGCTGGATGGCAGCTGTTGCTGTTCAAACAGAGTTGCATCTGCTGGGCCCTTTTGTTCTAACTCTCACTGACACACACTCTGAGTGTGTGTTGGAAAATAAAGAAGTGCTTTTGTTTGGTAGTAAAATGGAGGTGGGGGAGGGTGTGTGTGTGTGTGTGTGTGTGTGTGTGTGTGTGTTTCGTGGTGTGTGGATGTAAACGTTTTAAAATTTTGTTTTTGTTTTTTCAATGAGTGCATTTTTTTTCTTGGGTGTTTACAGCTGATTAACCCGCTAAACCTATAAGTTAATCCATGCACCCCTGCTCAGCAGGTAATACTGCTGCTTATGCATATTCTCAAATACATTTGCACCATTTAAAGAGGGGTGGTTACCTCTGAGGAAACTATATACTTGTGATTTTCTGGCCAGTAATGGAATTTGAATTCAATTACTTTCCTTGACAAAGTCCTGTAATGGGGGTTTACATTTTAAAACTTTGTGTTCTACTACTAAGCATAACATCAAACGTATGGAGTTTTTATATCCACATGAAATGTGTGTCTCTCAGCTAAGGGATAGATCAATTTAGTTGCTTGTTGTTAAGATGCTTCCTAGGAGCATTTAAACCAGCTGTTTGGGGGAAAACTCAACCTTTAACCAGTAGCTCCTGCTTTGGATTATTAGGAAACATATTGTAAGATATCATGATATATATATATATATATATATATATATATATAGGCTCAAAATAAAATCGATTTTCAAAAATAACAAAGCCATTTTGAAGTGGTGAACTATAGCTACATGGTTGATCATATATGACAACAATTTAAAACTGCTGCTCAATCTCATCGGACAGTGTAACAGGTTCGATCTTCTACAAATCACTACCAGTTCTCCTGAGTGGAGACTGATTAATACATTGCCAGACCAATATTATCAGCCAATATTGGCCCATCACAGATATATTGTATCGGCATCTAAGGTGCCCGATATGTGCAGATATGAAAACATTGTTTTCAGAGATGAAGATGCAGAAAATATTCTTAGCGTACTTAATAAAATACCATAATAAAATTTCAAGGGAAGTTTACTGTTTTATTACAATATCATCTTAGATAAAACAACTGTAAAATGCTCTGCCTTTTTTGTGTTCAATTGCTATATCTGAGTGATCAACTGATATATCAATATAGGTATTTGTTTCATAATATCACTATGGGCAGGATTGGGCTCTACTGCAGACTTTAATCTAGTGCACTAAGAGGGTTTTACTATGCATGCCGGTAACAGGTCAATGTGTTGAAAGTGAGGAACAGTCTTCACGGGGCATTGTAACTACATTCAATAACATGTAGCTTTCAGTAAAGCTCCTAATATGAAGCAAACTGCAGCCTTTTGGTTTTATCTACCTGCACTATAACAATGGTTGTCTTTCTTGTCCCCCTCCCTCTTTGCTGTGCTTTTCTTTATTCCCTCCTCCCTCTTTCTCTCCAGGAACCCTAAATGAGGACCATGGAGTAGCAGGCTTAAAATTAGCAGCTAGCTGATTAGCTCTTCACTGCACAACACACCTCCCTCCATCCAGTCCCCCCCATCTGTAGGCCTCCCTAGCAGCCATGGCAGACCCTGGGATGTTGAGTTTATTTGGGGACGATGCAGGGCTGTTCTCAGATGGATTAGATGGTTTAGGAGACTGCTTTCCTCAGCAGCCAACTCCTGCCCAGTCCAACCCTCTGGCCCAGCAGACTAATCCCTCTCTGAACCACGAGCACCAGGGAAACCGAGGTTTTCACCAGGGAATGATCCACAGCACTGGGCCTGGCCCAGGGCAGCCTAAATTGGGGCAGATGTACGATCACGGCCCCTTCACCGGCTATGATCAACCTGGTGCCCCTGGAGGACGCATGATGTCTCAGAATGGTCCCAGCCAGGCGGCGCCAAACGTGAACACGGCCATGAATGGCATGGCTTCCCACTACCATAATAACCCAGCTAACTCTAGCAACCCCCACCATGGGTACCCAGGTGATGCTACAGGAGCAGGGGGTGGGGGTGCAGGTGGCGTTTGGGGCCAGCAGCAGCAGAACAGATCAGCTTATCAGCAGCCTCCAGCACAACCAGGAGGCGGCCCCAACCAGATGGGGGGCTACCAGATGTCTCAAGGCAACTATGGTGGAATGCAGGGCCCACCTACAACCACAGCAGCTCGTATGAACCAACACTACCCTCCACAGAGCATGGCACCCCCCTCTGCTCAGGATGCATCTCACTACCTGGGACATGTTGGAATTGGGGGGGCCCAAATGAGACAGCCGCCACCACAGCAGCAACCCCAGGGCTATCCCAACATGGGCCATACACCCAGATACCCCCCCTCCCCTTCCCGACAGCCTCCACACCCCCACCAGCACCAACAGGGCATGGGGGGATTTGGTGGTGGCCAATACCCAGGCTATCAGGGCCAGTATGCAGCCATGGGACCTGGGATGGGCCAGGGTGCTAACGCAAATGTTAATGCTAACACCAGCCAGGCCATAGGACCAGGGCAACTTGGCCAGAGGTTTAACCAGGGATCCGGCCAGGGAGCTGGGCAACAGGGGCAGCGATATCCCCCTGGACCACCACACCAACCACAGCCCATTCAGACCCATTCTGTCCCTCTGCAGCAGCAGCCAGGGCAGCAGGGCCAGCCTATGCACCCCCTAAACCACCCCCAGAATCTGCCCCAGTCTCAAAACCAGCCCCAGTCCCACCTTGCCCCCCCAGCTCAGGGATCTTACCCCTCCCCCTCATCCATGTCCCCCATGCGGGTAATGGGAACCCCAACTCCTCCTCCCCAACAGGGCAGACCTCCTAGTGCAGGACTAACTGGACCCCCAGAGGTTACAGGATACACATCCATGCAGTCTCCAGCCAATGCTTTGTCCCATCCACAGAGAACTCCCCAAACTCCTCTGTCTACCCAACACCAGCAGCCCCACAGCCTGCCCCCCAATGCAGGACAGATGTATCCTGGCATCGGGCTGCAGCGTGGTCCACAATTGGGTCCAAGCAGGCCTCAGCTCCAGCAGCAGCAAGGTAAGCACAGAACTCACGGTGTTGTCCCATTTTGCTTTGACGTTGGCTTTACGTCTGTCCTGTGCACTGCAAAGGAAGAATTGCATAGTACAGGAAAACATGTTTCTTTACTGTCCGTATGAGATTAAACACTTTGAATATTGATTCTTGGTACACATTCAAGTATTTTGTGTACTGCCACCATAACCATTTTAAGATAACAATTAAATAAAAGTTGGGTGAGCTAATACTGAGAAATTAGAAGAAAGAATAGCTCTTTTAACCTTTGCTGTTCTCATACCCTCCATGTTGCATGTAAATACTAAATCGAGCTTCTAGACTTGCTATGGATTATACAGATAGTTGTGAATATGTCGTTTCCAGTGTAAATTTGTCTGAACACTGTTTCTGCAACATTTAGCCAGTAGCCAACAAGTATGTTTTCTGATTTTATTTTAATGATTGAAATATTTGTTTTGGGGGGCGTCACAAAGTTTTTTGAGTTCTAGGGTTGATGCAGAATCTTACAAGTAACATTTTTAACACAGTGCTACATTAGGAAAGTTAAATCTGTCATTTAATCTAAATTGGCTCATCATGACTTAATTGATAAAGAAGTGCTTTTGTTTGGTAGTAAAATGGTGTGTGCGTGTGTGTGTGCCTAGCTGTTGGCTCTGTTTTCCTCTGCAGTGTGTTCTTCTCTTTATTTATTTTTTAATTTTTATCCTTCGGTATATTCAGACAGTTATTCATCTTATTCTTAAGATTATTCTTTGTAATGCAAAATGTGGCGTGTGTGGTAATGTGAAGCTGACATTACTATCTAATTGTTTCCGATGGGATGATATTTTTCAATGCTTGCTCAAGAGCATCATATGTTTGCAGAATACAGTAAATAATCTGGCTGCTGTAAATCAGTTTCTTGTATTAGCACAATGTTTTTTGATTGTTTTGGTGATTGAAACCAACACGGAACAAAAAAAGTATAGCACTGGCTTCATTTCAGTGTCTTTGACATGGACAGGAGGTAAAACATACATCCATACAGTAAGTAATGATGCTGCTTGTCTCTGCTCCTAGGGACTCATGAAGGTCCAGTCAACCAGACTGTAGAACAGCGTCATCTCCAGGCCCAGCAGCAGGCCTCTCGAGGCGGGCAGCCCCAGCAGCCCACTCCCATGGGTTTCCAGGGTCCAACTACCACTCAACATGGTGTTCAAGCCCCAAGCCAGGGCCTAGCACCACCAGCCCAGAATGCTCAGACGCAGCACACAAACCTGCCCCCCCAACACCTCACCCCTACCCAGGCCTCCCACCCATGGGCGCCTCTGCCACCAGCCTCCCACCTAGTCGCCTCACCCCCTCTTACTCCACAGAAAGTGCCTCACATACAGGTGAGTCTCCGTGTGCAAATGCTTTGATGTGGTAGCAGTGCTGTGAGTGTGAGAGAGATCAAGACTGTGCGTTTGTTATCATGTGTGGGTGTATTTCATGTGAGTGTTTATTTTTCATGTGGGTGGGGGAATGTGTTTGTTTGGAGTGTAAGGGAAGTGTGTGTGTCTGTGTGCGTAATTGTGTGTACATGACATTTGAGAACACAGTGGTGCATTGGGCAGTGGTTCTGTGGGGTTTTGTGTGTGTGTGTGTGTGTGTGTGTGCCTTCATATTAGTGTGTGTGTTTTGCTTTTTATGTCTTGTGCTGTCGGCCTTGTGTGTGGTTGTTTCCGTGTGTGTTGTGGGGGGGTGGATTATTGCAGCTGTTTGTTTCCTGTGAGTTGCATATCCTGAGACATGTGCGCAACACACACTAGTGCTCACACACAGGCGCCACCAGCATAATCTGTCCTCCTCTTGCTCCCACATGTCCCCCTCCTCTGTAGAGGAAACTTCCCTTCCTGTCTCTCCCTCCTCCCGGTCTCCTTTCTTTCCGCTCTCACTCTGCCTGTCTGTCTGTCTCCTTTTTTGTCTTATCCATTTCAGGGGTGTCATCTCTAAGTTAATGTTGTGTGCCCGGATGTGCAGAGAGACAGGCAGTTTTGAAAAGGGGCGGGGGACAGTGAGGAGAAACAAGATGGGGGTTGATTAAGATAACGGGGGAGGGGAAACACTAAGAAGAAAGAAGTTCGGAAAACAAGCAAAGCTCTTAAGAGACGGAGTCCAGGATCTCTGGTGGCATTTTCCCATTACATCTGCCAGCCGGGCTCTACTGCTGGACTCCATGCGGCAAGGATTTGCATTTCCACCACAAATGGCCACCTGCTTGAGGGTGTGTCTTAAATGAATGATGATGTTTTTTCTTGATCACCCAATACTATTAAAGAATTGCCGCTAAGAAAGTGGCTCCGCTACATTCGGTTACAAACATGTTTGATGTCCCACAAATTGTTCACAATAAAAGTTCCCTGTCATTTAAAAATTTAAAAGCTTTTATCTTGAGCTATACAGTAAAACACAGCAGATGATCGAAAGGACAAACAGGACGAGAGAAACTACTTTACAACTACTACAATTACAAGCTACATAAGTACAGAGGGCTGAACACACCCAGCTTTTCGAAACATCTTTCTCTCAGGTTTGCAGCACAGACATGAGGTGAGTATCTTTTTGGAACACAATTGTTAGAGGGGACCTGCGGGCTTGTTACAGGTTGGCCGCAGTTGCAAGACGTTTCTGCAGCCAGCTTTGATTTTGGTTGAGCGCAGTTCAGCCCCACTCAGGAGCAGCACCATTGCAGGCGCAGCTCGGCATAACTAGGCAACCTGGAACGGTTTGGTTTGACTCTGCGCAACCAAAAGTGCTGGTGGAAAAAGGCCATAGTAAAGCAGGTGGCAACCTCTGTGTGTGAGTATGCACCATTGCCACTGCCTGCATCACGTGCCTTCAGCTTCCATTAGGTTGTTTTGTTGCTCAAAGCCCCCTTTCTCCACTGACCCATTCACACACAATCGCAGCCCTGTGGCAACACACACACCCATACAGATCTAGTCCATTTTTTTCCCTTCCATTTTCATTCACACTACTCCCCTCTCCCTGCCTACTACCACCCACCCCCACCCCATCTCCAGGCCTGCGTCACTGCGTTTTGTGGTTGGCATTTCAGCCGCCACACTTAATTTATCCAGCACTCTTGACCTAGCTTGGTTGGCTGGTGAGCCCTGGTCCTTGCTTGGCTGCAGATCCAGCAGGCCCTGTCATTACGCACCAAGACACACACAGACTGACAGTGTGGCTTTGGGATAGTGTGGTCTGGTATGGGATGGCAAATGTGCCTGGGGAAATGGGATCGCCTAGCTAGAAGACTGCTCAGGGTGGTGTGTGTGTCCACAGCACAGGAAGGGAGTTCTCTCAGTGCCTCATGATGACTTGTTAGAAAGAGCCACACACATCAACCTGGTCAGTCAGTCATGATGACTGTATGTCTGGTTCTCTAAGCTCCATCTGTTCTCAAAGCATGGTTATTACACATACGCACACACGCTTGCCTTCAGCAGCTCAAGGTCACAGCTCTATCATAGTGCTGTGACCTTTATTCTACATCACACACACACACACACACACACACACACACACACAGACACACAGACACACACACACACACACACAGTTGCGTGCAGCACTCTAGTTGACATATAACATGCCTGTCTTGCCCCTCCCCCGCTCATGCATGCTGTCGGCAAGCTGCTATACCATTGAGCTCACTGTGGCTCTGTAGCTTTTGGGAAGTGTTTCTCTAATATTTAGCTGTCTCTGTTTGTGTGGATTTCATCAAATTGAAACAGCTATTTATTGGTTGACAGAATGTGGCATAAATATTTATTTAGAAAAAACATTCACTCATAAAATGTTGTTCTAAAGAGTGTCCCCATGTATTCAGCACTGAACTGCAACTTCTTTCTGCCCATCTTTTTCTCCCAAGCTCTGTTTTTGTGAAGCTAAACTTGAGCCTACTTGACGTGATCATCAAAACAGGTGTATAGAAATATTGTTGACATGGGCATCTAATCAGTCCTGTCAGAACAATGGACACCTAATTGCAAATTATGTGGAAATCCTCCATGGGGAGAACACCAGTGCGACCACCATGCCAAGCACCATGAGCAGATTCATCTTGGTTTTGGTAGTTGAGTGATTTTTATTTCAAACCCATTTCTCTTTTGAAGAGGTGAGACATGCAAGAGGATGTGCTTCCTTCTCTGTATATTTTCAATGATTCTTTTCTCTGTCTGGGCTGTCAAATGGGTATTGTTATTGGCTATTTGAAGCTAATGTTCATGTTCCCAAAATGAAAAAAAAAAATGCTAGTACTATTAATTGCCTTCATTTAGACTTTTAAATGTAGGTTGTTTTGTGCTTTAGAGAAAAGTCTCACAATAAAACTTCTCCCCCTTCTGGCAGTCAGTAGCCCCATTCACACTGCTGTTTGTCATGCGGGGATCCTGCACCGATTCTCTGCACCCTCCTCTGTGTGAAAGTTTCAGATGCGGAGAGGGGGAAAATTTTGCTCCAGCGCTGATCCGCCTCTGGAGGTAGTATCAGGGCTGCATTATCGGTGAGCCGCCCCAGTGTTAAATTGATAATCCAGAGGCGCGGAGCGAGGGCGCGTCGGTGTGACTAGTCTGACTAGTCCTTCACTCAACTAAATACAGAGTAATGTCCCACAAAGCAACGTTACAGGACCAAAAAGTAATGTGGTAACTGTCGTTGGCAACTTATTAGGAAAAGAAATACCACAGATAAAAGTGGAAATGCGTCCGTCCTCCTGTCTGTCCTACTGACTCTTCGTCACATTTCTGCCCGGAAAACAGCATCTGTCACCGGCAAAAAACTTTAACTCACTGAGTGTTTGTGATGAAAATAAATCACCGTGACAGTCAGCCCGACTGAGATTTCAGGGAACTTTCCCCCAGAGTGAGGAAGTCAGACAGCGTCCTGTTTACTGATGGTGATTATGTAATTTAGCACGAAAAACGTAACTTTGTCACTTTCCAGGATGTTTGGGGGATCAGGATCTCAATCACACATTATAACAGCATCCATATGATTCTAAACTGTTTGCGGGTTTAGATTGACGGGGGGGACACCAGGAAACACCCACATGATCAACATGACATGTACCGTCATGCCTCTTTAGGAGCCGCTGCACCAGCTTTCTGTGTAAATTACACGGTGGTACGGCGGAGATACTTCACTCTGTGTGAATCACCATTGGCGGAGAATTGGCGAACCACCGCTCCGGAGATAATGCGGAGAGGCTGTGTAAAAAGGGCTAATGATTACACATAGTGTCGACATGTTTTTGACACCATAGTCTCTGGCATACTACTACTTGCTTTAGCCTACTTTGTCACTATTGTTGACCCCCCTTTAGCTGCAAACCTTGCTGGGGTAATAAAAGAGCTGCATTTAATACTGCACATTTGATACGGCAAATAAAGATCAAACACTCGAAGAATACAACAAATTCACTCCAGCAATACAGGCAAAGACACCAAAGCAACAAAAACTTGCGGATACTTTCAAAAGGACAGAGAAATATCCTCGAGACAGCGACATGGCCACAAATATTAGAGAGAGTAATTAAATCAGTCACTGTGGATAACCAGCTCATGTCCCTGGTAGAGGATCAGGGTTTTCTTCGTCACCTGGAGTTTTTTGAATCCCCGGTATGCCCTACCATATCTGTATTACATTACATTCCTTCCACTCTCAAGTTACAACGTGCTGGAATGCGCACCAGTTTGGTGGGTCTCATACAGCAGAGCATGTAAAACAGACAGTCAAGGAGATGCTGAACACGTGTGAAATAGACAAGCAACGCGTTCACGTCATTTTACATGACAACGTAAGGAATATGTAAAAAGCAGTGGATGATATGGAGGAACCAAGCGTGGGCTGCGTCTCACCCACTTCAGCTGTTGTACATGAGGGTCTGCTGTCACAGTGCAGCATCACAGACTCACCTGCTAACACAAGGATGGTGGAGGCCAATGTTGGAATAGCATATGGAGAATAAGAAGGAGCCCTATGAAAGTATATACTTTGTTTCAACAAAATAAAAAAACTAAGGAATGCAGGTACTTTTTTTCTTGATGCAGCTGTATTATCCAGGAAAATATTAGTTAAGGCTGAGTATCGGCTTGGGACTCACTATCGGCAGATACTAAATATTAAAGGACTCAGGTCGGATCAGGGAAAAAAAAAAAGTCTGAATGGGACATCCCTAGTGATGGGCTTGGTCAGCATTGTGTGAATTTGTTTGGCAAGGTCTTGAATGTAACCTTTGTTAAAAGTCCCACCCTGCAGGATTAAGTCTATAATCATAAATACTATATAGCTACACTGCAGTGCAGTTCACCTACAAGCCAGGTGTCAGGCCTAGGTGGAGATGATGGAAAAATGAAGGCAATACATTTAAGAAAATTGAAAAATTGGACATTTGTGAAAACTCTTGAAGCAACCAAAGTGAAACAAATGTTTAAGGTATTTTTTATTATGACTATTTTGATGTGATTTTTGATTGATAGTGACCAAATTCAACATCCAGGGCTCAAAACTAACATCAGCCACCAACCACCAATTTACTATGTGCAAATGTGAAGGTAGACGGTTATTTGGTAAGGATTTCACAGTCATTAGCCATTTGGCCAGTGGACAAATAAGTTAATCATGCACTCTTACAACATGTTTCATCAGATTTGAAATTTTCTAAAATCTTTGTAGGCACCCATCACTCATATTAAAGAGCTGATTGAGAAGAGAAGGACCACATTATGCAACCATGCCCATTTGATTTGTACTGTATTTACAGAAAGAGATTGAAGTTTCTCTACATTGCCAGCTCTGTATTCATCAGCCTGTGACTGACCAAATCACAGATGCAGCCACACCTCTCAAAGAAGCATTAAGATGTAGTAATGTAAATACTTTGCAAAAATAATTTCATGCAATGACGAAGTCTAACACAATGAAGCAATCACTAGCAACCTGGTCATGAGTGAATTTTCAGCTTCTGCATGGAAAGAAAGAATAGTCCAATCTTTTTTGGTAGATATCATACAGAGAACCAGTGGTGAAACTAAATGTTTTTTCTTTCAACATGATGAGTAGCTCATCCTGATCAAATCAGGATTTGATAAGAATGGTGTGAATAATCATACATCAGAGTGTTTATGTACTAGGAAGGGGCAAAACGAATACAGAGCAGAGAGAACTCAAAGCAAATTGCACTGATTTTATTGTATGGGTCTTTCCTCTTGTGACAGTGTGACGGACCACACTAAACTGCTGAATGGTTGGAGATGGTTAACCGCAGTTTTGTATCGATGGAGGGTGGAGTTAATGGATGGATGGATGAATGGACAGGGAGTCAGGGGAGAGGCTGAAGGATGAGAACAGGATTTCCTTTCAATACAATCCGTTGGGAATCTTAAGTGTTTCTGCCTGCTGGATTTAACCCTTCATGTCACTCTTTTTACAGCTGTCTGTCCTTCCCTCATTCAGCCTATTTACCCTTCTTCACTCACCTTCCTCCTCCCCTCCCCCTCTGTCCTCTGAGAGATGAAACCCAACCCTGTTCATCTCTCCTGAGTCTGTCATATTGGCGGCACAGCCACTCTGTTGGTGTGAGTGATTCGTTGAGTTCTTCCTGAATATTTTGTATTAAATTCAGTTATTTTTAGTGTTCCAACCTGTTTTTGAAAGTGGATTATGATGGTGCTTCAGTAGAGAGGGCAGATTTTTCCATTCTTGATGGAGAACAGCACTGGTTTGAATGCAGTTCTGAAGTCATCACACCAGCAAGCTAAATTCACCTTGCAGATCACAAGATCTGACACAGGACTCATGTGCGCATGTGTTTAGTGTCTGTGTGTCTCCATTGTCATTCCTGTGATTGATTATCGTGGAAGCTTGGCAGGAGGACAGATCTCTCTCTCTCTCTCTCTCTCTCTCTCTCTCTCTCTCTCTCTCTCTCTCTCTCTCTCTCTCTCTCTCTCTCTCTCTCTCTCTCTCTCTCTCTCTCTCTCTCTCTCTCGCCCCCCCCTTTTTTTGCATGTGTAATGGCTCAGTTTACGTGTATGTCAGCAGGTGTTTGTGTGCAGAGATCTGTGTGATGCGTGACCTTGCAGTAGTTTGGTGTGAAATTGTATGTGCGTGTGCACATTAACATTCTCCTGATGGAAGTGGACTTCCAGTGATTGCACCCCAACTCCTTCCTCCTCCACATGAACACACCCAAACTATGCTGTGTGTGTATACACACAGAGGGGAGCTGCTGCCGGGGCATTTTGCTATAAACTTGCTGATGCTTACACACACATACACACTCTCTCAAAGGCATACTCTTTCGCTCTCATATGACACACACACACTCCCTCGCTGTGCCTTTTTGAAGTATGGAGATAATTTATTCGTGTCATGATGCCTGATTTCCCATCTGCTACTGGGACCCTGAGCAGCTGGAGAGAGAGAGAATGAGGGAGAGATGGAAGAGAGGGAGAGGGAGGAAAGGCAGCTGGAGAGGCTCCCAACAGCTGGTAACCAGTTGCCTGTCACAGAAAGCTTACTTGGGAGCAATGAGGATGAGGTGAAGGGAAAAGGAGAAAGAAGAGAAGGTTTAGTCTGCAGTAGAGCAAAGTAGGAGAAAAAAAAAAGAGGTGTCAGTTTGTTTGTTTACTAAGGTTACGGCGGTGGGGGGGTGTAGCAACGGGGAGTCGAGGAGATAGGACGAAGAGAGGGAAGAGGTGGTAGGAGGTGCGCATGCATGGATGGATCTCTTCTTTCCCCCCACTGCTCTGTAGTCTGCCGCTGCTGACAAATTAAACCCCTAGCCTGCAAAAAATATGGCAGTATTGACTGACAGGCTGAGATGGCAAGCAAGACATTGCAGACGCATTTCATGGCACATGTACTCACACTGGTCCATATTTGTATTATTCATTTTAAGGCTGAAATGACTAATTTACTAGCTGGTCGACAGAATTAACCAGCGGTAAGTTTGATCATTGAGAAATCATTGAAGTCATTTCCGTGCAAATCCTAAGAAATCTCAAGTTCCAGCTTCACGAATTAGCTTCTTTTTTTTTTTTTTTGAGCTGCAAATGGGGGCTGGATGATGAGTCTGTCAAATATCCCAATATTTTTAGCTGCTATTCTTTTGATCCATATCATTTGTGTATTTCAAAGATGTTGCTGCCTATTTTTGCAGTACTATTAAAACAGTACTAGCTGCTGATATAACTTAAATAGCCAAGTGACTACTGTTGTTATTGTGGGGAAGATGACTTTTCAGTCTATTTTCCATATTCATTAAATGATATAGAATGTTTTTAAGCAAAACTTTTTGTTGAGAAACTAATGGTTTTTCTCCCCCACATCCACAGCATTCCCCCACTGACCCGCCAGGCGATGCCTCAATGATGGTTCCTGACAGGCTGCCAGTCGGCGCTGGTGCCCCCGGCCAGCCTATCAGCACAGAGCAGCCCAGCGACCAGGAGACCAAGCCAAAAAAGAAGAGGAAGAAGAAGGCGAAAGTAGCGGACAAAGATGAGGAAGAGGGTGGAAAGAAAGCTGAAGGAGAGGGAGACAAGTCTGAAATTCCTGGGACAGGAAGTGATACGGGTCAACAGGTTACTGGCACAGGAATTGTAGAGGGGAGTTCAACGCTCGTGGAGGAGAAGAAAAAACGAAAAAAGAAACCAAAGGAGAAGACGGAGCCCAAGGAGCCGAAGACTCCCAAAACACCAAGGACCCCCAAAGAGCCCAAGGAGAAGAAAACCAAGAGCTCCAAGACCAAGACCCCCAAGAAACCCAGGTAGGAGCAGCATTACATGTACAATACTGTGTGTGTCTGTTTTTTTCTGAACTACCAGTGTAAAAAGCTGTCCAAACATATGTAAACTAGCAGGTGAAATTAGTCAAATTGTATCGCATTCTAAACATGTAATCGGCACTATTAACCACAACCTCTGAGCTGTTAAACGCCAGACTGTGGTTCTCAGATCTGCCTGTTCTCACAGACACATCACACGTCCTTCTATGGACACTGGTCAGCAGGGTTAAAACTGTCAGTTTAGTTTTGCAGGTCAAGTGGAAAGTAACATTATTCACCTTCTTCAGTCGGCTCCTTATTAACACAATGGAAATATCTTTTTTTCAACCAACTCAAACAGGAGTTTTTCCCCTCCAAGAAACAATGGCTGCTTTACCAATAGTACATTTTTGCTGTGAAGTAATACAACGATATGATACAGGTATTCAGAAAGACTATTTTTCATTAAAGGATTAGTCCTCCTGTTTGCATGTCTCCCCATCGGCTGCAGCTGTAGGCTTTATGTTTTCAGGTTGTCCATCCCTATGTCTGCCCCATTCTCATCAACACCTCCATGGAATTTCTACAAATTTGTCATAAATGTCCATTTGGGCTCAAGGATAAACTGCTAAGATTTCGGAGTTTGAAGGTCCCTGTGGCCTCAAGTCTTCAGATGCTAATTATCACAACATTTCACACAAATATATAGAAGGATTACATGATGACATTTTATATCCAATAGGTCAACTTTGGTATAACAATGTTCTGCAAACTCAGGAACAGATGGGGAGATTGTGGTCATATTTCATTATTGGTCAGATAGTAGATGGTGGCACTAGTCTTGAAACTGTGCTGATTGTGGAGAACCTTTGTGCTGCTGAGTTCTGAGTGTGTGAAGCATCCTTGTTTTAGAAGCTGTAGCCTCTTTGCAGCAACATCCATACAACATTCATGAAGCATTGTCTGCTGTCATGGCTACAGCTTTGTCTTCTTTAGGAATTAGCTTTAAGCATGTGAACACATTAGTGTGTAAGTTCACTGAGAGGAATGTTATGGGACCATTCTTTGTATAACTATTATGGCTGGGCGATAAATCGGTAAAATTTATTAATTTGAGTGTGTGGTTTAGGATGATTTTAAAAAATGACAATCAATTTTCTCTCTAACTTGCTCCACTGCCGCTCTCCATGGGCTCCTGTAGTTTAAAGTGAGCTCCACTCTCCCCCTGTATTTACTTTCCACAGAGAAACCAACACAACAAGATGACAGCAAGCCAAGAGTTCGTTCCCAAAAAGCCACTGTCTCGTCAGTAGTTCGGTTTTGTAGCGTTAGACCTCGAACAAACCTCGGGTCGCTCCAAAGTCTGTTTAAAGGCTGTTGCAACTAAAGGCAGCAGACCGGCACATTTCTTTCAACATCTCAAACAGACGCATGCATCAGAGTGGGACGCTTGTTGTTCACTATGACATGCACAGATGCGCGGCAGCCCACAAATACCCACTAAAAAGCAGCCAACATTAGCGGAATCATTTAATCATTGTGTTTGTGCGTATGAGAAGAACAGGGCCCGGTGGACAGCTTTTACAGATGCAGCCACGTTGTATCGTTAAAGATATGGTGCCCGTACGTACTGTGGGAGGTTCATCCACATGCTGAAAATGTCAGACCCCAGGTTTGTACTATGAAGCCGCAACGGGGCCTCGAGCCAGAGGAAGCAGACAGGCTTGTCTTCCTGGCCAAAAATGTGTTAAAAAGACAAAAACACCTCATGACCTGTACATCTACCAGCATGTCATGTTTACTATGCAATGCATACAGATGTTTAATTTAGTTTACATGTCTTCAGGGATATAAAATACTTTTTGTGAACAAAAATGACCTTTTCCAAAATAAAGTAAACTGATCTGTTTATATAATAGCAAGCAATCTGACATGTTAAATGTATGTTTACTTGAGCATTTTATCAAAACGGGACACATTTTATTTCAAGTGAGTTTGAAGGTGCACTGTTTAAAATGGCAGGGCAATTTTGTTTACAATAAATGCATTAGAATAAAAGCAATGCTTTTAATAATTTCTTTGTCATTTGTGGTTTGTTTTTGAGAAGGAAAAAAACGATTTAAAATCGTAAGTCCAGTTTGGTTTGGAAAAAATCGGAGATTCAGTTTTTAGGCCATATCACCCAGCCCTAATAACTATGATATAAGGCTTTTTCAAGAAAAAGTCAGACATATTTTATTGATATATCTCAAATCGGATTGAGTCATTATTGGTTTTTCCCTTCTTGGGATTTGTTGATGAAATAAATATACCGAAGGATTTAGCATCCTCTTTCATTGAATTGTTTTTGCTTATTTTTCTAGGCCAAGTTAGTCTGCCTCCTCCCAAAAGACGTAAACTGACAAGATCAATCATGTAGTACATATCAGTGTTTGTCTATCAGCTTTGGTTTACTTTATTTACACAGTGCTCTGGTCTTATCACTCAGCTTTCTCACCCTTACTTTCATGCTTTATCGCTTCATCGCTTCTGTCTTTCTCTCAATATATTTTGAGCAACACTTGTCCAGATCTTACTATGTTCTTCATATGTAGTGTGCTGTGCTGCATGTTTTGGACACTTTCTCTCTTGCAATCTTGCAAACTGTCAAATCAGAGAGAGATGGGCAGAGGCGGGGAGAGCATTTGTGTATGAGAGAGACAGAGGTGGTTTCATTGTGAAGGTGGAAATTTGATCGGACTGAGGAATGTGTCAGGATTCTCTCTCTCTCTCTCTCTCTCTCTCTCTCTCTCTCTCTCTCTCTCTCTCTCTCTCTCTCTCTCTCTCTCTCTCTCTCTCTCTCTCCCTCCCTCTCCCCCTCTCCCTCTCCCTCCCTCCCCCCCCAGGCTTCAGTCTGTCTGCCCCCTCTCTCTCTCTCTTTCCCCTCGGCCCCTTTTTATCCCAAGGAAGAGGGCAAGCCAAAGCTGCAGGCAGGGGTCACTGCTGGGGGAGGTGTGTGTGGGGGTGGTTGCTGTTGGGGGAGGGAGTTTTAGTAATCTTTGTGGTAGAAAATGCCGTATAATGATAATGAAGGCCATACTGCTGACCACTCCACAGCCGCAACTCTGATGGCAGAGGAAATGTGGGGGTGGGGGAGTTGTTTCTCACCCGTGTGTGTGTGTATATGTGTGTGTGTGTGTGTGTAAACTAGCTCTTATCTGTTGTCAGGCTTTCCTCCATCTTGAGTGGCAGCCTGGAGCTTGCAGGTTAATTTCGCATAATAATGGCTGCCGGCCATTCACTTGCTAATCTAAAATGGTGGACCGCTGCAATCACACAACTATCTTCTTTCATTCTTTCTTTTCCTTTCCCCTCCCTCCAATCCAACCCTTTCCTACTGAAGAGGAGTGTATCCTTTTATCTTTTCCTCTCCTCCACCCCATCATCCTTCTTCCTTTCTGACATTCTGACTTGAGCATAGGGTTGAGGACTGATGTTTTTGTTTTTTTTCCTCTGTCTTATGTTGTCATGAGTCACTCCCTGTAGAAAGTCTGTACGAAGCGATCCATTGATCATTTTTGTCATGGTGCCATTGGCATTAATGTGTGTGTCATGTAGAATACCTACTGTCTTTGTATCGAAATGGATCAACCAGATGTTGCATATTTCACAGTTGGCTTTAGCTCAAGAGTTAGAGCGGGTCATCCAGTAATTGGAAGGTCGCTGGTTTGAATCCCTGACTCCCCGGGTGCATGTTGAAGTATCCTTGAGCAAGATACTGAACCCCAAATTGCTCCTGATGAACACCTTGCATGGTAGCCCCTGCCATCACTGTGTGGTGAATGTGAGACAAATGTTGTAAAGTGCATGTTCAGCATTGCTTGCTTCAGGGTAGACATGTGCCCGATGCTTTTTGTTTGTTTTTTTTATCGTTAAATTTGTCATTTATATGCTTAGTGCGTGTGTGTGTGTGTGTGTGTGTGTGTGATGATGTAATGTCGCGTCCTTTCCTCTCTGCTTGTATGCTTTACTGGCGGGTGTAGTAATTGACCTAGATATGAAGCATCCATAGCGCAAAATGACTTAGGCCGACCAAAACGCTGCCCTCCTCCCCTCTCCTCTTCTTTCTTCTCTTAAACAAAAGCAAACAAAAAGAAAAATCAGCAGCGGTCAAATTTCCATTCATATTTTGCTGTTGATTATTTTCTCAATTGATTTACATATCAGAAGAAATTTTGCACCCATGGTTCCCATAACGCTTTGTATTTGAGAGAGATGCAAGTTAATCCATGCACCCCCGCTCAATTAATTCTGCCACTTATACATATTCTCAAATACATTTGCACCATTTAAAGAGGGGTGGTTACCTCTGAGGAAACTATATACTTGTGATTTTCTGGCCAGTAATGGAATTTGAATTCAATTACTTTCCTTGACAAAGTCCTGTAATGGGGGTTTACATTTTAAAACTTTGTGTTCTACTACTAAGCATAACATCAAACGTATGGAGTTTTACATAGCCATTTTGAAGTGGTGAACTATAGCTACATGGTTGATCATATATGATAACAATTTAAAACTGCTGCTCAATCACATCGGACAGTGTAACAGGTTCGATCTTTGACAAATCACTACCAGTTCTCCTGAGTGGAGACTGATTAATACATTGCCAGACCAATATTATCAGCCAATATTGGCCCATCACAGATATATTGTATCGGCATCTAAGGTGCCCGATATGTGCAGATATGAAAACATTGTTTTCAGAGATGAAGATGCAGAAAATATTCTTGGCATACTTGATATAAAATACCATAATAAAAGTTGAGGGGAAGTTTACTGTTTTATTACAATGTTCAATGTCAAATTTGTCATTTATATGCTTAATGCTTTACTGTGTGTGTGTGTCCTTTTTGTTGCCTGTGTGTGTGCGCACGGCCGCTCAATGGTATCACTAATCACGTAAGCAGGCGGACCTTACACCCCGCCCTTCCCCCGTTTAAAATTTTTTTTTTTTGTTTTCCTCTTTTCCTTTCTCTTCCCATATTTTTCTCCATGGCTCTGGTTCCAGACCCTGCTGCCACATATCTGAAAGGAGTGT
>CAEMYA010000780.1:0-26898 GCA_903131615.1 Diplodus sargus | reverse complement strand
TCTCTCTCTCTCTCTCTCTCTCTCTCTCTCTCTCTCTCTCTCTCTCTCTCTGTCTCTGTCACACTCACACACACACACACTTTGCATCACAACTAGACAGCATGTGTCAGTGCTAGGTTATAAACATAGGGATGTAACGGTATGAAAATTTCACACCACGTTACTAGTAACAAAAATTAACACTGTATTTTTTAAATGTCTTCAAAATGTAGAAAACTGATACACTGATAAATTTCAATAATTTCACCAAGAACAAAACACTGCAAAATCAAAATAAAAGAATGTATCAAAACTGTGCAAATAAACCTTAAATACAGTAGAATGGGGCAGTAGCACTCGACCCAGCAGATCCTCTCTGTGAAAAAAATTGATAGAACTTGTCATTATATATATACCAGTCCGCAGCTTTGTGCGTCTGTTTGTGTGTCTCTGATTGTTGCGTGTTGACGTTTTGCGTGTCGCTAATCCAAGCTGCTGTTTGACAGATTAAGTTTGAATGGACAGAACTTGAGCACACGACAGGTTTTCAAGTGGTTGCCGCTCGTACCACAAAAACTTTAAAATTGGCGGTGTTGTTATACTGTTGACCGGGAAAAACTGCTGAGCGGACCAATCACAGTCCTTGCCGTTCGCGTCTCGACGCGTCGACGTGACGCGTAGTCAGGATTTTTTGGAGGCGCACGTCAAGCCTGGTTTGTGCTTCTGCTTCGCGGCGACGGCGTAGCTATGTCGTCGACGCAGACCCCTACGCGGACCCTACGCCGTAGCCTGACGTGCGCCTCCAAAAAATCCTGACTACGCGTCACGTCGACGCGTCAAGACGCGAACGACAAGGACTGTGATTGGTCTGCTCAGCAGTTGCTTTTCCGGTCAACAGTATAACAACACCGCCAAAAGCCTGATTTATGCTTCTTCATCACTGCGACGGCGTACCTACGCCGTCGACGCAGACCCCTACGCGGATCCTACGCCGTAGCCTGACGCGCGCCTCCAAAAAATCCTGACTACGCGTCACGTCGACGCGTCGAGACGCGAAAGGCAAGGACTGTGATTGGTCCGCTCAGCAGTTCTTCCGGTCAACAGTATAACAACACCGCCAATTTTAAAGTTTTTGTGGTACGAGCGGCAACCACTTGAAAACCTGTCGTGTGCTCAAGTTCTGTCCATTCAAACTTTATCTGTCAAACAGCAGCTTGGATAAGCGACACGCAAACGTCAACACGCAACAATCAGAGACACACAAACAGACACACAAAGCTGCGGACTGGTTCGCACGGCCTGTTAAAGACGGCGTGAATGTCATTTAATTCAACTAACAGCGAAGTAAAGTGAGAAACTTCTCGGTCAGACTGACAGACAGCTGTTAGCTCCGTTAGCACCGCCGCCTGTCTGACTACGAGTTGTTAGCCTGTTAGCATAACAAACCTGAATCACTGACGTTGATGACGTCCCCCGACACCAACGCGTTCCCTCGACGCAGAACTTCGAATGCTCAATGACGGCGTAGGGTCGACGACGTAGCTACGCCGTCGCCGCGACGCAGAAGCATAAACCAGGCTTTAACCAGGCTTCAGGCTACGGCGTAGGGTCCGCGTAGGGGTCTGCGTCGACGACGTAGCTACGCCGTCGCAGCGACGCAGAAGCATAAATCAGGCTTTAAGTGGTACCGGTAACCGTTACATCCTTACTCATGAGTATAGAGCAGAGTAAATTAAATGTGGAGGATGTAGGGGGAGGAGCTTTTGTGTACACCTGGGCATGACTAGTTTTATAAGAAGAAGTTGAATCAGTGGAACACACTGCCTACTTGTGTACTACGTTGACCTCGTTATTGCTGCATCTCTGCTGCTGCAGCAGGGCTGTTGCCAGCTCCATCTTTTCACATGGAGTTTGCCTTTGCTGATTATCAATATAAATGTGATTTTCCTTTACCCCACTGAAGGGGCGAGAAAACACAATGGAGAAGAGAGGGAGAGATAGAAAAATAATGTCATTTACCTGTAGTGTATAATCTCCATGTCTAGCATATTCTACAGTTACATTTACAGACATTTATACAGATGTTAAAACCATAGTGAAATTCTGGTATGATGTCTGTAACTGTCTACAAGTCATTTTCAGGTCTATTTTGTTGGACTGTAAACTTGTTTGCAAATAGCTGCCAAATTGTACATTTTTGGACTTGGGTAGTGTTCAGTGTGTTTTTGAAGTCTTTTTAGTGAAACAAATGCCTCATCTGGCTGAAAACAACACTGAGAGTGAACCAAAGCAATAAGGTAAACGCAAACTGCAGATTCCAGTGGCATTTAGATTCATTGTTATGAGCGATCTCTTTCACATGTTACAGTGTTTTCACACTGACATTTTCATAATGATCTATCTAATGCCAACTTGTAGCCGCTTTGAAGTGATACCATACCCACACTCTGCACCCACAGTTTGGGCAAATCTTGTACATATGGCTTTTGCAGAATGAACAGAATAGTGTGTTACTATGACACATGAGTGGAGTTGTGCATCAAAACAGTTTTTGACACAAGGCAACAAATTTGTTCGGAGCAAGTTTATTTCTTTCGCAGGCCTTTAGCATTTTGGAAGGACTCAAAGGAAAGATTCTTGGTAAAGAGTTGTTGAGTTTAAATGGTAGAAGACAAAGACTGAAGATACTGAGTAGAGGGAGTTGGGGAGGAGAGCTGTGAGGCCATGAAGAGGTGTGTGTGTGTGTGTGTGTGTGTGTGTGTGTGTGTGTGTGTGTGTGTGTGTGTGTGTGTGTGTGTGTGTGTGTGTGTGTGTGTGTGTGTGTGTGTGTGTGTGGCGCCAGATGGCTCCAGCGTGTGGCGACCAGCCAGAGGAACAGGTGCAGGTCACATGACCAGCCGTTACCACGGAGATGGTGATTGCTCTTGGCGTAAGGATGAAAGGAGAAGGGCCCCAGGGACAGAGAGGGAGCAAGCAGGAGGGAAGGATGGAGAGAGGCTGAGGGACATAGAGTGAGAGGGAAAGATCCAGGCATACAGTACTGCAGAGGGCAACCAGGGAGAACAGGTAACACACACTAGCTTAGACAAGGAAAAGAAGACAGCACAAATGCAACATGTTAGTAAAGCCCATTATTGTCTCCTGACAGCCTTAGTATATCATTGTATGTTACAGAGTTTTAAAAGAATCAACATTTTGTAAAAAGTATAGTTGGGTTGGGATGTCCCATTCAATCTGGGATCCAGTTCCAGGTTTGCAAAATGCCAAGATTTGCAAAGCTCCAATGCTGACAAATCTCTTCTTAAATCTCTCCTTGCTTTTTTTAATTTATTTTTTTATAAGGATAGTGCAGTGTACGTAACATTCAGGTTCCAGCTTCTCATTTGTAGCCGACCGTCATTTTCGCCTGTATGAGTGACATCACTGGTGGCTTGGCTTTAGCTAATCAGTGTTAATTCCTCAAGTAGCCTATATAGGTAACCAAAGGCCTTTTTACAAATCTTTTCTGTAGTCTGGTTTATAACTTCACTGAAAGCAGGTGTGTTTACTTAGCAAGGCAATCTCGGTCCAAGCAAACACCACTGTCACTGCAAAAGAAAATGTATGTGCTTCCCAAAACATTAAATTAGGCTTTTGTACGAGGTTTTGACATCTATTTTCATTGTATTAGTCAAATGTAGACATCTCGGATATAAGCTGTTGAAGAAACACAGTAATGAATGTCATTCTTTTCCACCATTACCGATGCAATGTGGCACTTAATTTGCTGTGGGAAATCAGATGAACCTTATTTTTGAACACTGACATGGCTCATGTCCTCTGCAACATTGCTAATTCAGTTCCAACCGATGACATTTGTTGCTCATCATATCTCCCTTGTTTCCTGTCTGCTATTGCCTTCAAAATAGAGGTTCATTAAAATGCAACAAAAAAGTGGTCAGAGAACAGTGGAGAATAAAGCAAAACCTGTCTCAATAGCAACTTCTATGCAAGGTCTACATCGGTTCAAACAGTGGAAAGGAGCTCCATATATGGGTGTAAGAAGCATTTCAAGTGAGGGTGGGACAATTTTACTGAATTTTTGTGTATTTATATAAAGTGTATTTGTCATCATGTATTCTGGGTTATTTTAACTCGGGTGCCCCAGATCACATACTTTATTATATTAAAAAGCTACTTTTATGTAAATTGATTCAATGACTAATTTACAATAGCTTAAATGGCTTATTAAATGAAGATGATGATGATGAATTAAACTGCAAGGAACTAAGATAAAAGCTCTCCCCAATTGACATCATCTATAGAATGAAGTTCTGGTTGCAATTTATCAGCATAAATGATGCAATGATAATTTAAACATTAAAAACATTTCATGGTTTTATATCAAGTTGAATTGTATTTAATTCCCATAAAATTATGAACATACTGTTAGAAAATAGCATGTTGGATAACTGATTCTTGTTTCTTTTGTAGTCTGATTAAACATTAGCGTTAAAATCATCGTGGCCCACTGAGCTCCCTCCCTCTGGATGTATGTCGGACAGTCAGATCACCCAGGCGGGTGTGTACACTGAAGGACAGCCGAGAACAGGCACTCGGCCATGCATGCATCCAACTGATGTCTCTCCCTCTTCTACAGTGGATGACCAGACCCACTATAATCTCTGTCAGCGTTTCTCATCTTTATCAACTTAGTAGTTATGTTGTGGGGCCTTTGGTATTTTGAGCCAGTTGCATTAAAATGTAAGCCGTTCCAAAGTTTGGCGTTATTTCCACACACATTGGATCAACGTGTCCAGACAGAGACAGTGTGAGACTGATGGGGGGTGCTGAGTAGCCTCTTGCTTTTCTCCATGGTGTGCATGCACACACTCATACATAGAGCCCGCTCCTCTTTCTTTCATTCCACGCCAGAGATTACAGGAAGCCTGGGGGCCTTTCGACCCCTCCCCCTCCTCTCTCTGGGGCCTCTTTCTGTCCCCCTCTCCCTCTGCCTGTCTCTCTCTCACTCCCTCCCTCCCTGTTCCCTCTTCCTCTCTCTGTGCCTTTATCTGTCTGTCTTGCTACCTCCACCCTTTGCAGTCTTTCATCATATTAACCCCCTGTGTACCAGAGCCTTAGGCACGCTAATGATTTCTAAATGGATAAATCAAACATGGCGACTGCCCTGGGACAGACAAGCCCCCGTGCACACACACACCCTTTCTCTCTCAAACACACACATACACACACACACACCTCACTGTATTCAAACTGTATAACAGGTAATACTATTTATGAAGAGCAGTCTTCTGTTGGTTTTTTGCAGTGAATATTAAGTATTTTTTCCTTCTCTTTTCTCTTCCTACAGCAGTAAGAAGGTTGAGGTTGAGGGCAGAGCTAGCATTGCTAAGAGGGATCCCAAGAGGAAGAGAGAGTGCTCTGTCAGCGATGATGTGGAGGTGAAGTCTCCACCCCCCTCACCTCCTGAAGATGAAGATGATGATGGTGTACAGGTATGAGCTGCATACAAGGAAACGAGTGGTTATGAAGCTTGATTGAAATAGATATAAAAACTTAATAATGTGTTGGAGCAGAGTAGCCATGCAGACAGACCTACCAGACAGGACCCACTGCCAAAATCACATGATACTCATCAGCAACTTTTCAGCTACTACGTGCTTTTTTGTATTTATACAGTTAGCAGGAAGTGTCTGCATGAAAATGTTTCCTTTTTATAATCACAGGATTTGTAAGGACAGGGCTTTTGGAGGAACAAGCAAAATGCCATTGTATCTACTCAAACAGATCCATTTTTTATTGAATTATGAGGGCCATGTGAACAGACTAGCATCTGGCTATTGGCTGCATCAACACTCAGTACTCTTTAGCCAGCTCACTACAGCCTGCTGCAGCAGTTTATTATGTTATTTTGGCAACATTTTTAGCTAAACAAATACACTGATGTTTTCTTCAAAGTCGATATGGATAACACACTGCACCATATGGAGCAGAATATGAAAATGAAGTTTGTTTCTTACAAGAAGACAGCCTGGTGAATGATAAGCATACACAGCCCTGTAGTTTCTTCTGATTGTAAAAAAGTATTATAGTATTCAGTATGATATTAAGTGTCACTACACATTTATACATCTCCTTCTTTGAATCTGTATTTTTCCTCATTAATCATAATAGAATGTCTTGATGAATGAAGTGACAAGGATATGGTTCCAAGACATCCAAATGCTGTGCTCAGAATTTCTGTAAGGGTTACAAACTACAGCTAATAAACAAAACTTTTCCACCCATCTGTCTTCCTCTGCCAACAGAAGCGTCGTTCCAGCCGTCAGGTGAAGAGAAAGAGGTACACAGAGGATCTGGAGTTCAGGATCTCAGACGACGATGACAGCGCCAACGACTCACCAGCACCTAAGTCCCCATCACAACAACAGGTACCAATGGGTGTCTGTTAATAGTTTAGCTGTAATAAGTGTGTGTGGTCAATATTGAAATCAAAGATTTTAAGACTTGGCAGAATTTAATAATATTATGTATTATGGATGGATGGATGGATGGATGGAGTCACTTGATCAGGCTGCTGATGTACAAAATGTGACGGGCTGTATGAATCTCCAAAACTTAACTTGGTCTGTGTGTTTCCAGGCTGAGTCTGAGGGGCCTGTTGTGGAGAAGATCATGGGCCTGCGCACTGCAAAGAAACAGGTGAGAGACGTACACACATAGAGCGTGTATTCAATTGGTACGCTGATTGTGTGTATGTGTGTGTCCGGCTTTGTTGTTGTCAGCTCGTCTAAAAAAAGCTTATCCATGAGCCAACGCATGCATATATAGTCTCTAGCCAACTTTCCTTTGCTATCCAGCTGCCAATGGGTTACCCCCCATGTACCCACACACACTCAAATCCATTCAGTTGACCCCGGGCTTGGCACACAGTCAAAACCACAATGCTAGCTATGCCAGACACCAAGTTTGCGTTTCCTCTGTGTGTGCGTGTGATGATTCATGGCATTACAGTTGTAGTAGAAGTATGGTGGAGGGTGTGTACTGCAGTAGTAATGGTAAATGAAGGTGGATTTTCTTACTTTTTTTGCGGACCCACTGCTGCTGTGACAAAATAATTTTCCAGTCTGAGATCAATAAAGTAATTCTATTCTGTTCTATTCGTTCGCACGATATGACTATTAATTTTGATTTAAAGTCGAATTTGTTCATATCCCCCCTCCCAAAATACAATTTTAAATGAATACAAATGTATAATGTCTCCTAAACCTTCATTCACATCTGGCCTTTATGTTGTAGCTAAACCAACAGGCTGCTGAGCTCCGAACCAAACAGTAGTTTCCTTCGGTGTGACAAAGTCAAGCAGAGATTCAGTGTTGGCTGACATGTCAGTGTGAAACTGGTATTCAGGCTCCTTCTGTTCCACTTTACTAATTCAACAACATGTTGCATAACAGTCACAAGCGACTTCTGCTCCTTCACCATACAATGCTATATTTGCAGTGATTATGAACCTTTTTTTCCTTTTCAGCTGGAGTCAGCGAATGAAGTGGAGGTGGAGGAGTTCTACGTCAAGTTCAAGGGCTTGTGAGTAACACACCAAGTTTTTTCTTTCGTCTCCTGCTCTTTTGTTTTTCACAGCAGGGCATCCTCTTTTTTCAGACTTATTTCAACACACAGGCCATGGTTTATGTGGGTCCATATGTATTAAAAGCTCCGATTATTGAACTTGAAAGCCTTTTTCACTTTGTTTTACCATGAGATGATTCATTTATCTGTCTTGTAGATCTACTCTTATATCAATAACACTGTTATTGGTACAGCCACATCCTGTCAGACTGTTAAACACGTGGAATTTGTATGCAGCTTTAACTGTAGAAGTCATTTATTCAGCTGGCACACAACTCATTTTTGTCATCTAAAAATCTCTGCAACAACAGCCTTATTTTGAATGCAGCCTGATATTGCACATAGCACACTTTAGATGACGGAAAACTAACATTTACCCCCAGTAAAGAATGATGACCAGTGTTTTTGTAGCATTTCCTCCAAGCACTTCTGTGCTCCTTGGCTTTATGTGTGATTTGATTCATTTTCTGTGTTTCTTGTGTCACAGTTCGTACCTCCACTGTCGCTGGGCAGATCTGGAGGAGCTGGAGAAGGACAAGAGAATACACCAGAAGGTCAAGAGGTTTAGGGCCAAGCAACAACTCAACAGCTTCATAACTGAGGTAAGCCCTGATATCTACACTACAATTGGCCCACTAGTACTCACTTTGCACACCCCTGAGGTAACTACACACAAGGGCCAAACCGGCTGACCAGCAGTAATTGTTCTGGATTTAAAACCGCTCACTCGCTTTTTTTTTCTCATGCTATAAGCAAGCATTTAAAGACCTGTGTTTCTAGTCGTATACATCTTTAATATCTTACTAAATTTGATTCATAATAGCTTAACTGACAATAAGTGTCACATGGAATTGTGCACACTGATTGAGCAATCCACACGGATCAGCAGCTCAAACCGTCTGGATCAGGAAAAGGAAAAAGTAGATTAATTGAAAATCACAGTCATGGAAAACACACATAAAACTTATTTTTCAGTCATACGATGTGAACATAAAACCCTCATAAGTGCAGTACGCCAACTTATCGTGAAACCATCTTCGTGCTTCTAACACTAGAACTCCACTTTCTTTCTCTCCAGATGGATGATGAGCCTTTTAACCCGGACTATGTGGAGGTTGACCGTGTCCTGGACGTCTCAGAGAGCACAGATGAAAACGGAGAGGTGCTTTGATCTCTTCCAGTCATCTTTCATGGGTTTGAGCCTCTCCTTCTCCAGACACACTCACTAAACCTTTCCTTCAATTTCTGTGTGTGTCGGTTTGTGTGCAGACGGTGACTTTATATTTGGTGAAATGGTGCAGTCTGCCTTATGAAGACTCCACCTGGGAGCTGAAGTCCGACATCGACCAGTCCAAGATAGAGGAATATGAACACATCGCAGCACGCACACCCAACACTAAGAGAGTGGCAAGTAGCTCCGCACGTGTTTGTCAGTCTGAATACTCTGTTGCAATCTGTCTCCCAGTAGGCAGTTGTGTGCATGTGTGTGTTTGTGTGTGTTGGCCTGCTGCCTGCTCCTTCCTCCTCCAGATTTACAGCTCCCTTAACTGCTCTCCACAGGGCCACTTTTTGTGGTCTTACCAATTCTCTCATACACACACAAGCACTGCTCTTGTGGCCAGGCCAAACCACTAACAGTGTGTTTAATGATGAACATAAGCAGCTAACTGGCTGTGGTCATTCAATTCATCACTCTTTTCTCCTCCTGTGTCCATCTATTTGACTACTGCCTACTGTTTCTCCTTAAGGACCATCTTAGAAATGCTCCATCATGCAGAGGCAGGATTTGGATTTTTCATATTTATCTTCAGAGATTTTGATTTTTATCCCTCGCTGGCATTAATCTTTCCAGGAGGGTGAATTCAGATGATGTCAAAAATTTAGCCTATCAACAGTTTAGTGCACAACAAGACTTCTTGAAAACTAAACCACAGTCCCGTGTCTAGGAGTTTTTCATGTGGAATAACACGTGGCTTGCATTTGAAATCTCTCAACAATCGACATCCTTAACACTTATGATTAGATCAGGATTGATGAGCCTTACTGTCGTTTGATAAGCCCTAATGATATTATTTGTGTCTAGGATCGGCCGCCAGCAGCCGACTGGAAAAAGCTGGAAGGCTCCAGGGATTACAGGAACAGCAACGCACTCAGGGAATACCAGCTGGAAGGCCTCAACTGGCTAACCTTCAACTGGTACAACTCGTAAGTCACCATTAATTTTATTTTATTAGAACTAGTCCCTAACTGCTGCTGCCAGCCTGGACATGTGATAGCACCTCATTTAATAGTCTAAAGTGGACATTAAGTGGCCCTGTAGTGTAGTGTGGTTTAAGTTTGCCATGTTTACCGGTGCCATCCCTTCAGGAAATGTATGTTCCGATAGTACAACCCACCACATTAATTAGCACAAAAAGATTTCACTCCATGTACATGTGCATTTTCCATTTGTTTTACTTTCAAGTGCCCCAAATCTTTCTATTTGTGGATCAGTTTGACAGGTTGCTTTTCCAGCTAGTATTTTCCAACTCGTCAGACATTTTTTTGCATCAGATTGCTGGAGTGGTAAAGGGACCGCCTTTTTTTTCAAAAGCTACCTTAATAAATTAAAAGGGAATAGCTGCTTAGATCATGGAAGTAGATCGATGTAGTCATGTAAAAGTCTTAAGTCTTATCAAGATGTAAGTTTACATCTGGGCCACTGTGGGAAGTTGTCTTTGCCAAATGGCATGTGGGCATTTACCCATTCAGTGACACTAAAATACAAATCATGTAAAATGCAGCTTACATGCAGTCCACCTGTTTTAGGTCGCTCATTCACTCATTTGTTCTCCACAGACGTAACTGTATCTTGGCCGATGAGATGGGTCTAGGAAAGACCATCCAGTCCATTACATTCCTCTATGAGATTTACATGAAGGGCATTCCGGGGCCATTCCTGGTCATTGCCCCACTCTCCACCATCCCAAACTGGGAGAGGGAGTTCCGGACCTGGACCGAGCTCAATGCGGTGGTCTACCACGGCAGCCAGGCCAGCCGCAAGACCATCCAGGCCTATGAGATGTACTACAGAGAGGCACAGGTAAATGAGACCAAATGGGGCTTCTTGTTCCCTTGTTTTGAAGTCACTTGGTTTTTTTTTCAAATGGGTTTTTAATCAGATGCCCAAAATAAGGTCCAACTTATACACCAAGAAACGTATCGTAAAGTGTGTTTGTGTATATATATAAAGGTGACAAAGTTTTGTAGCCATGTTCTAATTAATCTATAGCCAAATGTTAGCTTTCTCAGGCTTTTTGTCAAGCGAACCAAGGCTGGGTTAGCCTCCAGAAATACATAATTTCTGCAGCGCTCTATTAGGAGGTGTTGTTTTAAAAAAGAATTATAGGTGCAGTGTAAATGAGGAGATGATAAGTAGAATAATGGTTGTCGCTGAAAACCCTAAAGGTTCACATGGCTATAAACAGCACAAGCTGATCCAACTCTTATGTAGTGACACACTCAAGGCAAAGTATGACTCTATGGGCACTGCCCAAATAAATGCGCTGCATATTTGGCAGCACATACCTGTGTCAGCAACTTTTCTCTTTGATGAAGATGAACAACACATCACACAGGAGTTGTCTCACTGATGCACACATTCACTCTATGCTGAGAATTTCCACAGCTCAGAACCTGACCCCAAGCATTGAAGAACTTTCATCCAAACCAACAGTTGTCCCTTAGTTGTCCTCAGTGCAGAGTGTGCTAGACTTTGTTTTATTTTTGCATTTTTCTCCTGTTATCACAAGGTAGACCATGAATAGCACATATTCAGTATTTGCACATTATCAACAAATTGATCCTCAAAAATCAATCAGTCACTCATTATGTTGGATAGTGTTAATGAAACGGCGATTTTAGCCTAAACCTTTCTCCTTGGAGGGCCAAAACTGAAACCTATTCGTTGGCTGTGGGCCAAAAGCGAATGCCTGTAGTGTTATATACTGTAGATGCAAAATGGTGAGACTTGGCACATGAAGTCAGAATATGAATATGTTAAATGATTAGAGATCATTCACGTTAAAGAGCATTTGTGCAACTTTTTTTTTTTTAAATGATATAATGCTAATGTTTTAAAATCTTTAAAGTAGCCATTGTATGGATAATGTAGCTGTACAGTAGATTGAAGAAATGAGATGCTGTTGAGAGACAGTCAGCAGATCTGAACACCTCCTCATCCAGCTGGGGATTGACAGTGCTCCTCTGCTGTATAAGCTCTTTACAGTGCTCTAGCTGTAAGCCATATACTGTAAGCTCTTATTGTACAATGCTGCTAACATCTCTCAGTGTAACCCTGCCACAGCAAGTCTGAAGAAAATAAGCCGTAGTAGCAGTGCCCTTGTTAGCTGCTTGTTTCTAATCCAGGCTGAAGTAATCCTCAAGGTTGCAATGGACGCTGTGTCCTTTTGTCCTGGACTGCCTGCTTCTCTACAAAGAGAAAGGACATACAACAGCTACATGGTGTCTCAGTCTACTTTGTTTGTTTACTATGTCCTACAGATTTTGTAGTAGGCAATAGGCGATGAGGTGTATTTGACCTGGTTTGAATAAAGAAAAGGGGCTCACTTTCTGGGGTGAACATACCTCAGAGTCTAACTCAACAACACCATTCTTTTCTTCTTTCTTTGTATTTCTTTCTTCATGTCTGCAGGGTAAGATAATTAAGGGAGCGTATCGGTTCCACGCGGTCATAACAACCTTTGAGATGATTCTGACTGACTGTCCAGAGCTTCGCAGTGTGCCATGGCGCTGTGTGGTGATAGATGAGGCCCACCGCCTCAAAAACCGAAACTGCAAACTACTGGAAGGACTCAAGATGATGGACATGGTGAGTGGTGACTATGGGAAAAGGAGGAGGTGGGAAGAGGCTTTTTAAGTCTATTACATGGTCTAAGAGGTGTGCTCAAGGCTTTTGACAGCCTAGAATTTTTATAGCGAGTCGGACCTTGCCCACTTTCTGTGCTATGTTATTAGCATCTCTCTCTTTGAGGGTTAAAGTTTTGAAGTCATCCTGCTTTCCATTTTAGAGACTCTAAATATGTATTTCCTGTCTCTCCCTCACCTGCAGGAGCACAAAGTTCTGTTGACAGGAACTCCTCTCCAGAACACGGTGGAGGAGCTCTTCAGCTTACTTAACTTCCTGGAGCCCGAGCGGTTCCCATCTGAACAGACATTCATGACTGAATTTGGAGACCTTAAGACTGAAGAACAGGTAAATGGAAGACTCATCTGTGTCTTCCAACATGTCATTTTTCCTAAATTCCACACAGACTGAAGTGTTAACATTGCATCTTTCTCAGGTTCAGAAACTGCAAGGCATTCTGAAGCCCATGATGTTAAGACGACTGAAGGAGGACGTAGAGAAGAATCTGGCCCCTAAAGAAGAGACCATCATTGAGGTAAGACTGATGTCATGTCCCATCCTGCTGTGTGTGGTGGTGGTGGTTCAGGAAAGGAAAAATAATTGGATCATCTGTTGTTGTTAGGTGGAGCTGACCAACATCCAGAAGAAATACTATCGGGCCATTTTGGAGAAGAATTTCACCTTCCTGTCCAAAGGAGGCACAGGAGGAGGAGGAGGCGGTGGTGGAGGAGGTGGAGGAGGCAGCGGAGGATCCAGTGTCCCTAACCTCCTCAACACCATGATGGAGCTGAGGAAATGCTGCAACCACCCCTACCTCATTAATGGTATACACACACTTCCAAAATTAAATAATAAAGTACTATGATTCTACAAACTTTTAATCTTCCGAAATGATTTTGTTTCCTGGTGTTTGGATTATTTTTCCTCACCCAGGAGCAGAGGAGAAGATTGCAGAGGAGTTCAGGGACTCCCACGGGACAGACGTAGCAGATATGGCACTCCAAGCCATGATCCAGGCCGCTGGCAAGCTGGTGCTCATTGACAAGCTGCTGCCCAAACTGAAGGCTGGCGGACACAGAGTCCTGGTGTTCAGTCAGATGGTCCGTTGTCTGGACATCTTGGAGGACTACCTCATCCAGAAACGGTGAGAAGAGAAGACATCATTACACCTCTTGAGGCAAAGCTGTTGAGTGCACACTCAAGTTTCAACCTGAAAAGGGATCAGATAATGTTTGTGCCAAAGTTGCACAGTGTAGATTAATGATTATTTTCATTGCTGAAGTAATCAATTTGTTTCGTCTGTATAAATGCCAGAAAATTGTGAAAATGTTAGTGTTGCACAAAGCCGCTGAATGTCTTGATTTGTCCACAACCTAAACATATGCAGTTTACTGTCATTGAGGTGTGAAGGAACCAGAATACATTCACACTTATAAAAAAAAAAAAAATACTCAAACTGATTGTCAAAATCGTTGATTAATTTTGTCAATGTGAGCCTACATGGTAAGAATATATATTATGAAGATGATTGATTGACTACATGCCTGACGCACTGAACTAAAAGCTCTAGATACTAATTTCATTTTTCACAGCTACTTGAAACAAGTTTTCACATCTCTACTTCAGTGTTGAAACATGTTACATATTACTGAAAGTCATTCACACCCATTGAACCATTCTGTGTCCAGATATCCATATGAACGTATTGATGGCAGAGTTCGTGGTAACCTGCGCCAGGCAGCCATCGATCGCTTCTCCAGACCAGATTCAGACCGCTTTGTCTTCCTGCTGTGTACAAGAGCTGGAGGACTGGGTATCAACTTGACTGCAGCAGATACCTGCATCATCTTTGACTCTGACTGGAATCCTCAGAATGACCTGCAGGTATAGACCACACCATGCTTTGTCTGCAGTTGTCTTGGTATATAATGATTCAAGTAGTACTGCTGGGACATTTGATTCACTACAGCATGTAACTATTGAGGCCATTGTACTAGTGTCCCTACCAGCTTTAGGGTGCATACCCTGTAGTGATGACTGTGTGCTGGATGAACTCAACTAGCTACTACTACTACTGCATTTAGCTCTGGTCCACTGGGGCGTATCATCAGTCCGGTGCTTTAACTCACATCTCCAGCTAAATGTAGTCCTATGCACTCAACGGATAAGTAAATGGAATTTGCCTGAGACCAACATGTCTGACTTTCTGAATGCGTCCTCCTCCAGGCTCAGGCCAGGTGTCATCGTATTGGCCAGTCCAAGGCGGTCAAGATCTACCGTCTGATCACCAGGAACAGCTATGAGAGGGAGATGTTTGACAAGGCCAGTCTGAAGCTGGGGCTCGACAAGGCCGTCCTTCAGAGCATGAGTGGACGAGAGAATGCCAATAGTGGAGTGAGTCCTCATATTTAACACAAACACAATGTTTTCAGACCCCTCTTTGGGTACATCCCTAGTCCCTTTTTGTCTGTGCGACCACAGGGAACCCAGATCCAAAATCAGGGAGTGTATTTTACAAACACATAAAACATTGATGATTGCGCTGTCTTGTTTCAGTCAGTATTTGCAACTCACAACACAAAATATTGGTTATAGAATTAAATGATTTTGCTTCTGGTCAAGGTCCAACAGTTGTCCAAGAAGGAGATCGAGGACCTTCTAAGAAAGGGAGCGTATGGAGCTCTGATGGACGAAGAAGACGAAGGCTCCAAATTCTGTGAGGAAGACATCGACCAGATCCTTCAGAGACGAACACACACAATCACCATTGAGTCTGAGGGCAAGGGCTCCACCTTTGCTAAGGTACACATGTTACTGAGTCTTAGAACTGTGGAAAACATTTTTCTTCTCCTTTACTCAACTAATGTCTGTTCAAATTTACAAATTCTGGAATGTGTGTCAAAATGTGTGCCCTTGCTCTTTCCTGTCTGCAGGCCAGTTTTGTTGCAACAGGTAACCGGACAGACATTTCTCTTGAGGATCCAGACTTCTGGCAGAAATGGGCCAAGAAGGCCGAGCTGGACCTGGATGCCATCAACGGACGGGTACGCGCGCGCGCGCACACACACACACACACACACACACACACACACACACACACACACACACACACACACACACACACACACACACACACACACACAGTAGAGTCTACATATGGAGAGGGGACAATCGGTGGTAATTAGTCGTCACTATCACCACAAGTTTAGGAGGAGAAAAGTGAGACAGACTGAGAGAGACAGAAAATCATGAGGGAAGGAGCGAGAGAGAGAGATTAATATTGACAGTTGGGAATCTCCTCTCTTCCTTAATTACCCATGTTTCCCTGCTCTCGTGTGTGTTTGAGCGAGAGAGAGTAAGCTGCTTAGCTCCACTTAACAGCGCAGATGCCTGGAGGGTACAGAGATATCACTTAGGCTAGTACACACACACTCTCACACACACACACTCACACACACACACACACACACACACACACACACACACACACACACACACACACACACCAAAGTCTCATTCTTACACACACAGAGTACTCTGCTAACGGCCATCTCTATATCTTTGCTTTCCTTCTCTCGGTATGTGTTCACTTTTTTCATGAGTATATTCAGCCCTCCTGATTTCTCCATCTCTCCTCTCCCTCAATGCCTCTCTTTTGGAGTGCCCTTCACTGGAACGCTTAATCCAGCTCGACGAGTAAAAACACGGGCCTCTCCCCTGGGATTTCGTATTGTGTGACATTAAAATGGAAATGACTCTAGTGCTCTATAATGATTGTGGAACTAACTACTGCCCTGTTTGCGCATATGAATAGGTTTGCAAGGGGGGAAAAATCAAATTTACTGAACAAAAATGTAATTCATTAGATAACATAATTCATGTTGGTTTCTCTTTGAGCTGGGCACCAATTTCCTCAGCATCGGGGTTTCAACTTGGGGCCAGATATCCAATTAATCAGATTTTGTATACAGAGAAGTCAGAATATTCAATAAATGTATAAATAGACCACTTCACTGGAGTAAAGCAGAAAGTGCTTTGCATGTTGTTATTCAAGTCAATTTGATTCCAAATTGAAGGGCATCTGTAATTGAAACCACGTTCTTAGTAAATAGAAGGAAAGCTTTCAGAATAGAATAGCCATCCCCGATCATAAAAGTATGCTGACTAATGTTTTCATGGCATTTGTCTCCAGAACACACTGGTGATTGACACACCAAGGGTGAGGAAGCAGACGCGGCACTACAGCAGTGTCAAAGAGGACGAGATGCTGGAGTTCTCTGAGCTGGAGAGTGAAGACGACGAGCCAAGCAAACCATCTTCCAAACCACGACGACCCCAAGACAAAACCCAGGGCTACCCTCGATCTGAGTGTTTCAGAGTGGAGAAGAACCTGCTGGTCTATGGGTCAGTCACATATTCATGTTTTCCGCTAATGACACTGTTGACCCCTAGTGTGTGTGTGTGGGTGTGGTATACATGTGGGTGTGGTACACATGTGGGTGTGGCATATGTGTGGGTGTGTGTGTATGTATATGTGTATATACATGTACTTTCTACTGCACACGGAAAGGCTAATTGACACACTTAACACAGATAGTGATGATCGGGTGAGGCCAGCCATTTTCATGGCTGACTTGGCGTGTGTGTGTGTGTATGTATATGTATGTATGTATATATATATATATATATATATATATATAGATATATATATATATATACACATCCTATAGAAAAGTGGGAGGTTAAGAAGCATTTTCACTGATGGCCAAATGAGGCTGTTTGAAGGTGGAACGTCAGGGATATTTAGGTTTGTTGTGAAATCCAACATTCCAGGGAATAATTGGCCGTTTGTGACTATTTTTGATTTTGCCATTATATTTCACCTTAAACTATTTACTTGGTGTGATTATTTTCAGCACAACCTCACATGTGTGACTGTACAGTTATTTTTTCATTTTGACATATTGTATCAACACAATGGACCTAAAATCACAAAAAAAACATAAAATCCGAGTAGAAAAAGTTAGATTTTTTTTACTGTAGAAACCACAAATATGTTTAACAAACCATTTTTTATTACTTATAATGCAAATATAAATTGTTGTTTGCTGAATAAGTGCATACATTATAGAAATGTACAAAGTTCTGTGCAACTATTTACATTTAAATGCAGGCAATGCTCAGGTCTGCCTGAGCTCCTTCCAGCTGAATGAAGAGCTGCACTGCCTGCTCCACATTCAGCTTCTCATTGTTTTGACTCATTAAACAAAAAACCGACTCCACTACACACTAAACCAAACACTACATAACACACTAAGTATACTCTCCAAACACGCTCAATGTCACAAATCTCTCAATTCTCAATATCGCTGTCTGTACACCGACCGTCGTTGCCTGTCACTCATCCGCCGAAGTCCCTCCCACAACTTCCTATTCCTCTACAACCAAACTTGCTGCTTGAACACTTTTGTGACAAAAGCCCTTTTTTACCATTTCTTCTGCACCAGACACAAAGCAAACGTGACGGCAATGTTCGCGAAAAAGCATGGCGGACATTATTTACCCCAAGTCCGGTTTTGGACAGGTCGGTGCGTCCGGTCCGTCAGCTCGGGAGTTGGGCCGTGTAGGTTAGCTAGCCGCTAGCAGCTAGCTACACACGAACATCCACAGATTCCGATTCCACTTTGTTGTCCGCGCGTCTCTGCATCTCCTCAGACCCGAACAGGCCGGTCCGGTCTCGTTTAGTCTCATTAATCCACAACAGTCAGTTTAGGTGCACAGAACAGAACGTGACCGAACCGCCGGCTAACTCCCGGTCCAGCTCGCGCCGCTGCAGGTATAAATCCGCTCTCCTCAGACCCGAACAGATCGGTCTGGACTCCTTTAGTCTCATTAATCCACAACAGTCAGTTTAGGTGCACAGAACAGAACGGGACCAAACCGCCGGCTAACTCCCGGTCCAGCTCGCGCTGCCGCAGGTATACATCCGCTTGTTTCTTAATGTATGTCATAGGCTTGAGCTCTGCAGTGACTGGCTCTAATGCGCATGTCACTATGGGGGCTCCGATAGACTATGCTCCAGAGTGTATAAAGCATTTATGAAATAATTTATTCACGGTATCATTACAGTCCGAACAAATGTGAAGTTGCACACCACTGAACCAAACGGCAGCCATGTTGAAACTCTCAGGTCAGTCTGATCCTGATCCGCAGATATTTGAGGCACAGACAGACAGACATTCCTTGCTTTTATAGAGAGAAGAGGTGTGTGTGTGTGTGCACGTGTGTGTGTGTGCACGTGTGTGTGCGTGTGTACGCGTGCACGTGTGTGTGTACGCGTGCACGTGTGTGTGTACGCGTGCACGTGCGTGTGTACGCGTACACGTGCGTGTGCGCACGCGTGCACGTACGCGTGTGCGTGCACGTACGTGTGTGTGTGTACGCGTGCACGTACACACGTGTGTGTGTATACGTGTGTGTGTGTATACATGTACACGGAAAGGCTAATTGACACACTTAACACAGATAGTGATGATCGGGTGAGGCCGGCTGTGTGGGTGTGTGTGTGGTCAGCGTTGTTATTGTTACAGTCTAGTCTCGTGGCCCGAGGCTGTAGGACACAAAAACACACTGTCTGACTGGCCTCCTCTCTGCTCAGCACTCTGTTGTCTTTTCCCATCATCCATCTCTCTCTCCGTCTCTGTCCCTCATCCTCATCCACCATTCTACACTGTCTAAAATCATTCACAGTAAGACTGGTTCACATGGTTCAGTAAAGACTGGGAAGCACTAGTGGAATACATTCAGTGGAGAACAAGACAGTGTTGGGGATGCTGCCCACCACATCCACTCACTCTCTGGGGGTGGTTGGGGGAGTTAGGCCGTGATCCATGGAATACAGAGGGATGCATGGGTGGCATTAGTTAAGACAACAGTAATGGTTAGATCAACAGGCTGGTAAATTGTATAATGAGAGCCTGGCACCAGAGTCTGCACCAGTGTTTGTATGTGTGAGATGTCTTCACTGCAGGATAATGATGTGTTTATATTCATATAATATCTGTTTTATTTGAGCCATGAAAGTAATGTAGCACAGAAAAAAACTGTCTTGGGTGGTTAGTATTTGAACACATCTGAAAAAGATGGACATTTTGGTTAAGAAAACCTTTAAACTGTGGGATGAGTGATATGGCCTTAAAATAGTGCTGTATCAAGAGCAATAATATATTTCTTGATTTTAAAATCTCCTCTAAAGCATTTCATAAATACTAGGATTGGCAACAATTATTTTTGGCCCAATATCTCTATTTTGCATGTATGTGTGACAGTGCTGTAGGGATGACAATGTGTCCCTTAGTGTTCTATTGCAATTTCCTTCTTCTTTCTCTTGAAATGTGCTCGTCCACCATATCGGTTTAAACAGCATATGATATACAGTGTTTACATGGAGTGATCTACTAGTTCTTGCTTTGGTGAATATGTTCCCTTGATTAAACATTACGTTTACTAATCCTACACTTCGACACATAGTACGTTAGTTTGGAGAGATCATTCTGAAGATTTTTGGAGAGATCATTCTGAACATTTTTGTCTCCAGATGGAGAATGCTGTGTACTGTTAAACAAAAGTATAACATTATGTATATTATGTTTTAGGCTGACAGGGTCGCCCCTTTTTTTTCATGTTTGTCTATAGGTGGGGTAGGTGGAGTGACATCCTAGCTCACGGTCGCTTCAAGCGCCCCCTGAAGGAGGTGGACGTGGAAACAATTTGCAGAGCCCTCCTGGCCTATTGCCTGTTGCATTACCGTGGTGATGAGAACATCAAGAGCTTCATCTGGGACCTGATCGCCCCGAGTGAAGATGGGACCACCAAGACGCTGACAAACCACTCTGGTAAAACAGACACACTGCACAGAGACCTTGCCAATATAAATCCAGGCTAACAGTTGATTCTGACCAGACAATCTAATTCCATCTTTGGGTACTTGACATACTTCTAATACCCTGTACCATCTCAGGCACAGGTGAGGTTCAGTTCAAGGCTGTCCTATTGAAGATAAGATAATTGAAGCCAGCTAAGTTTTGAATTATTTTTTTTTGCTTTATAACAGTGGTTCCCAACCTTTTTCCCTTGAAGCCCCCCTGGCCTGTGTCCAAGACAAGCCAGACCCCCCAACCCGCATACACTAAAAGAATAAAGTGATTAATTACAAACTTTTATTTGCAAAAATAAACTATATAACTATATAAAAAGTGATATTCTCCTAGTTTTACAATATATATAGATACATTTCTTCCTTTTTGCGTCATCAGGTGTACCTCATAGGGGTGTTGGTAATTAATAGCTTAATGAATTTAAATGTGGACCAAGAAATATGTTTCAATTTGGATTATAGAGAGTTTTGATTGGGTGTGTTACTGGGATTTTATGCAGTCCAGGGTATAATTGGTCATTTTGACTATTTTTGATTTTACCATTATATTTCACCTTAAAAACTATTTATCTTGCCTTGTTTGGTGTCATTATTTTCAGCACAACCTCACATGTGTGACTGTACAGGTATTTTTTCATTTTGACACACATCTCTCACCGTCACTGTCGGTCCCTCCACAACTTCCTCCTGTCCCCAGCAACCAAATCACGTGTCTTGCCATGTAATTTTGTGATTGGCTGGTATGGTGCCTTTTTCCACCAATAGGAACGTGTTTTTTCGCGCGCAAACTTTTCCTGCTTGCGGACACTTTCATGAGAGAAGTCCGTTTTGACCGTCTCTTCCTGCACCAAACGCGCAGCAAACGTGACGGTAATGCTAGCGAAAAAGCGTGCCGTACATTATTTATCATAAGTCCGGTTTTACTTGGCCTATCAACACAATTTAAAAACTGGTACACAGCTTGAAGGCTGCTCCAACACATAAGTCGGACCGAGACTCACTGAGGCTCCATTTTGCTGCTATGTCATCTTAAATAGGTCACATGATTTTGACGTGCTGGCGCGTTAATCGACCTCAGAGGGTTGCACAAATATAACTTTAACCTCACAACCTCAGAGCAGACAAAGTCGTGCGCCCCCCTGCGATCTCTGGCGCCCCCCGTGGGAGGCGTGCCACCCAGGTTGGGGACCACTGCTTTATAAGATTACAAGATGTAAAATTTTCCCTGGAAATGTTTAAGGTTTGCAACTTGTTTTCTGTAGATGCACCTGACCCTCACCTGTCCCTCTCTTTCTCCAGGTCTCTCTACCCCAGTTCCTCGAGGCAGGAAGGGCAAGAAGGGCAAGCCCCAGGCCCCGCCTCCACAGACTCCACGAGCTGATTGGCTGCACAGCTGCAATCCTGACCACTTGCTGCAAGAGGATAGCTACAAGAGACACCTCAAACATCACTGTAACAAGTAAGACCGTGTCATTCTCACACACACACACATACACACACACACACACACACACACACACACACACTCACCTGAAAGGTAGCATCTAGGGGCTAACTCATTGCTTCTATAAATGTTAGGGGCCATTAACAGATTATTGGTTAAATTAGTGATCACATACCAGGAAATCAAGGAATTCATGGACACCAAACTAAATGTGATTATAAAACCCAGGCATGGGTAGAAGTGGCAGGAGTGATGGTTTCTGAGTCTGACACTCACACACAACAGTCTCCCCATCTTTCCACACACACACACACACGCTGGTTTGCTTTGTGGTCAACTCTCCCTCCTGTCAGGGAGATTTGCTTGCTTGCCCTCCTTTCCTCTTGAGGGGGAAGTTTGTGTGTCTGTCTGGCTATGCGCCAGGCCAGGTGCTAGGCAGGCAGACCTGTTGGAAGTGGGTGAAAGGCGTGACACACACACACACACACACACACACACACACACACACACACACACACACACACACACACACACACACACACACACACACACACACTTGGGGGTGATTATGTTGTGCCATCTGCTAGGCTGGAGCACAGTGTTGTGTGGCTAATCAGGCCTGGCACATTGATGGATGAGCACACACAGCCTGCCAAAAAACACACACACACACACACACACACACACACACACACACACACACACACACACACACACACACACACACACACATACTGCAAGTTGCTATGCCATTGATGCATAAACACACACACACTGCAGAATGAGTTGCATATGACTGTCTTTATACCCTCACCCCTTCCTCTGTGCTGCCTCTCCAAACTTTGTTTCCTCCCTTCCAGCACAGCTCTGTCTTTTCAGTTCTTTTCCTCTTTGCTCTTCCCACTCATGTCCTCCTCTTAACCCTCAACTCTCCCCCTTGGTCTTCTGCTCCAACCGCCGTTATTGTCATTCAATCCTGGTGACAATGTTTACAGTCGAGCAGATCTCCCAGATCCCAGCAATTCTACTTTCAGGAGATCAAATCTTACTCAAGCTTTGACTGAAGTGATTCATTTTACTGGAAGGAATCCTGCAAAAAAAATACGCTTGACTAGGAATGTCTGTGATTTGTATCCAGAGAAGATGACCATTTACAGTGTTTTTGACAATGTAGTAGACCATGCTGAGTTTCAGTAATGACTAGTATTTCAACAAAGCTGGACAATATATTGATTTTATATTATCAGGATAACAAAGGGATTTTTTTAAACAGGGCAGACTGTTCTACTCGTTCCAATACTTGCCTTTGCCCGCTTATTCATTATATACACATTACTGCTAATTATTTATCAAAACTTGTCTCTAATTGTCTCTCATCATTAATATTTTTCACTCAGCCCTATTTCAACAGAAGAAAACCTTTGGACTTTTTCCATCAGAATCCTCTTCAGCACACTACACCTTTCTGTTCCTTACTCCAATATATTCTCCTGTAGAATATATCCAGTGTCAATATTTCCCCCCTGGTAGTGAAGATACGATGAAAGAAGTATTTTATACACAACAACACAGCAGAATATATATATTCCAGTTTGTTTTTACAAATGAATTGCATCAGACGGTTGCCATAATCCTGTCACCTCTTTCAGCTATCCAGCCAATAAAGCCCCAAAAATACTTTACTGCTGGTCAGACAAAACACACAAGTTGTCACATAGGGTTCAGGGAATCTATGACAAGCATCTGTTTTCTGATGTCTAATAGAGTACATTTTTAATTGATGACAAACATAGTTTGATTATATTCAGTTGATTCATAAAGAAAATGATTCATAATTGTCAACCTGGTAATGTTTTGTCTATATTGAAATACATTAGCCAAATCTTCTAAAGGACAGTTTAACTAACATGATTTTGTTTTACAGGGTGCTGCTGAGGGTGAGGATGCTGTATTATCTGCGACAGGAAGTAATCGGTGACCAGGCTGAGCGCATCCTGGAAGGAGCCGACTCCAGGTTAGTGACATTCTGCCCACAGTACAGAGGGCTGATTCCAACAGTCCTTTTATTGTCAGATTAATGATCCAAAAATGTTTTTGTCAAACTCACAATGGTTGCCCTCTGAAGTTTGAAATGATCACCAGAGCATGGTGGATGAATAAGATTTGCAAAGCCAAACACCCTTAAATGTCCATAAGTTTAGGAAGCTTGATTCTAAACCACATGTGTATTTGAGAATTGGATGCATCATGAAAGAGTTTGATGTTTAGATGAATGTGTGATGAATTATTGCTGGGGTGTATTTCTGTCTGTTCTAGTGGCCTCTTTGGCAGGGTTCTTCCTATTCTCACAGATGCAACACAGTGACATTAGGGGAAAAATAGCTTTTTAACACAAATGTGACCCAGTTAGAAGGTTTTTTAAACATTATGATGAGACATTGATTACTTGTAGTTAGGAGCCTCAGAATGCAGATTTGTTGATATGAAGGTTTACTGTACAGCTCACCTTGACTGTTTTTGTCGTTTCCGACAAATCCCTCACGCTTCCTCCTTCATTTGCTGTCTGACCACACTTTTCTTGCCATCTGTCCATCTCTCCCTCTCTCTCTGCAGTATACTTTAGACTCTTATCATGTCCCATCCCCCTCTCATCATCCTTTCACCCAGATGTGGATGCATTTATAATGTGGAGCACGTGCTGTCCATGTTGAGTGTGAGAGTGTGTGTGTGTGTGTGTGTGTGTGTGTGTGTGTGTGTGTGTGTGTGTGTGTGTGTGCGCGCGCGTGTGTGTGCGTGCCAGACGTGAGCATACGGGGTGCCATCATGCCAACATATGCCAGGGGGATTTAGCATGCCAGTCTTGGCGCGCATGCATATGTGTGTGTGTGTTGCCAAGGCCAGGCATGCTGCTGTTTGCAGAGATAAGGGACCGTTTCCCTGGTTTCTTCTTTCTTCCTGTCACCCTCTGTCTTTCTGCTTCCATTGTTTATTGAACCCTTTTCTCCATAACTAGCTGCAGAAACCATTTTCTACCTTCTATTTTCCATAATGGATTTTGGGTGGAGGGTTGTGGCACAACAGAATTGAACCCACAAAAACCTTAAACCATTTAACTAATCTCAGTTTGTCATTTATGTGCACAAAGAGTTCTGTTCCTAACCAGATAACTGGTTTTGGTTGGACTCCTATCAGCGTAAAAATTGGTCCGGGCAACACTTACGTTCCATGGTCTTAATTTAGGTAGTGTGCCCATTAGTGTTCCTAAATTTAAACAAAATGTCAGTCTGTACAAATAGGTGCATTTCGAAGAGCACTCAATGGTTCCTGTTACATTGTTGACACACGATGGGCAGTTTGATAGAAGCATCATAAGCGTTGCAGTACAGCCATATAAATCAACCTGTTTTTCCACACATTGCTCTTCCTTGTCCAAACGCCCCCACAGTGCAGCTCAACTGCTGCCGATTTTGTTGGAGATTCATACTAGAAGGGGCTAACGTAGCTTTGAGCTGCAGGCCTCGAGCTGCAGGCCTAGAGCTGAGATGAGGAGCACTACAGAAATCCATTAGGGCAACATATCAGACTCACAAAGCCCCGTCTGGAGCCTCAGAAGGCATTGTACAGTGTCTCTCACAGATGCCGTAGTACTCCGTAACACCTGGAAACACAACAATGTCAAGTGGTATTTATAAAATGGTTGAGGGGAGTGCTTTAAGTGTGATTTGACAGTGTTATTGTGGATAATGATAAAATCCAGATGTCCAAGGAGAACATTGCCCCCTTTTCATCTAATGAAATCCCACTTGGTATGGAGGCTGCCCAACTCCTCAGTGATTGTTGCATACTCTCAATGTGACTATTGGGCTGCGTGTAGCACCTCTTACATGTGTTCTTGTCATGAAGTCACACTGACATTAGCCAGTTCCGAGTCTTAATAGATTTTGGTTTCAAGCTATAAAGTCAAGCCACTGTCACTTACTGAACTTATTTTAGTCAGTGATTCCATTTTGATGCATCAGCACTGACTTTGAAGCTGATGAGGACATTGAAAGTGTAGTGTTTACAATATGGTGGAAGTACAAACGGTCAAAAGTGGATCCAAAATATTGCCAGTCATTTCCAGATAAACACTTTCATGTCCACAGAATGGATCCTTGCAAGCAAAATTTCTTGCTTATTATTCCTCTTTACTGTCTCCATAACTTACTTTGTTCATAACATGGACACTTAAGGATATTAAAGACAAGTATAAGAGACATAAGGCATGAGAAGAAGACAACTAAACTGCTTGCACATTCATACTCAAATATTTTGGGTATTTGTAAGAGACCAGAGATAACAGCAATCTGATTACAACAAAAATGGCTCATCTGATTTACTTTTCTCCTTTTCCTGCTCTGAATTAAAATACAAGACTGATTCCTAACTGAAGTAGATCAAACACAAATGGTTGTATTTTGATTATCAGTGATTTGGTATGTTTCTCTGCCAAAGTGAGCTGGATATCTGGATCCCCCAGCCATTCCATGCAGAGGTCCCAGCTGACTGGTGGGACAGCGACGCAGATAAAGCCCTGCTCATCGGTGTCTTCAAACACGGTAACAAACACACACCAGCACCTCACAGTCCCTGCACATGGCAGCCAAAACACAGTGAATACAAAATGAATATCGCACATAGAGATAACATGTCATCACCTTCAGACTAGGGCTGTCAAAATTGCTCCAAAATGACGTTCGAATTAGTGTCCGACCGATAGGGATTTTTTGGCCCGATAACGATAGCCGATATTAGAGGAAGTGCAATGACCGATAGCCGATATGCACCCGATATAGTGAGTTTTTGAGCTGGAATGAAAACAGGCCTTGGATTGTGCATAGATTTTGCACCAATATGATTATGCAATAGTACAGTGACAGTGACAGTAGTACAGACAGATTCTTTCTTAAACCAATGTCTTTATTCAAGACTTTTAACATTTAACATACTTTGCTCCTTTTTTCA
>CAEMYA010000779.1:518989-543712 GCA_903131615.1 Diplodus sargus | reverse complement strand
GGAGTCAAATGTGTCTGGCAATTCTCCAACTGAAAAACATGAAAATAAGCTCACCTCAATTAAGCTTTTCCAACGTTCTCTTATGTAAATTCTGTTCTTTTCTGCTGTTATTGTGTGTTCTCTTGACACCATTGTAAACAAGGTCTTTTCCTAATGGTCCTCAAGAAAAAAATAAAGATTATAATAACTGATTTACCTTCCTCAAAGTCTTTTTTCTGGCAGATAAAAATGCTGATCCGCTGATATGACTTGCCAATTTCTTCCTTGTATGCTTTGAGAGAAAATGGTCTTTGTGTCCCAGGGATATTAATAACTTCGGAGCCATCTGGATAGAGAAGGAGGAAAGGTCCTTCATCCAGGTCTTTGTTGAAGTCCCTCATTTTCCTCACTGCCTCATCAAGGAGATTTAGGGCCGTGATGTCAGGATGCATAGAAAGGGAAATAGTTTTCCCACGCATTGGCTTGAGAACACCACCCTTCCCAATGGTCATCAAACCAATATTTATCTGCAAAATAAATAAATAAAAGTGGACTGTAAGTGGGTAATGTTTAAAGATCAATGTTTACTTAAAATGATCAATAATGCTATGTTACATGTCACACTTGGATACAAAATGGACAATTATTAACTTGATAAAAATATCACTCAAAACAGAGTGACCCAACATTTATGTTGAAGTAGTCTTTATTGTCATTATACAATGAACTGTACAACTGAATTATGTGGTTAGAATGGAGGGTTAGTCCTGAGCCGCTGCGGGCAAGCATAATTTTAAGTTTCCATCATGCATGTCAAAAAACCAGTAAACAACAGATTACTTTTCGATACAGGTAATTGGTAATACAATGATTTGCATGTCATGGTTACATATTCATCATAATAAGAAACTAGTAAATATGTACAAAAGTGAAAACAGGACAGTGTCATTGTCTGAGTAATATGGTCGTGGCACAGAAGCACATTAGTATTATGCAAAAATATACTGGTCACCATAAATATTACCCTGTCATCTTTTAGAGGACTGAGATGATGGAAGAATGTCAACAGCTAGTTAACAGTTGTTCATTCTCACTCTGAGCTATAACCAACTTACCTGTACTTTACAGATCTTCGTTGGCTTTTTCCCACATACAAAGTTAGCTCTCTCTTCTGCTTTACGTTTTCGGTAATCAAGAAAGCTCCCTAGAGTAGGGTTCTGTGATTCTACATGGTAGCAAAGGAAAAATATGTTATATGTTATGTTATACATTTTACAGACACATAAATACAGCAGTAGTCTAATGTTTTACAGCATACAAGAAACACATTATATTTTGTAAAATAGGGGTGCAGTTTTGGTGACACATACAAACTGAAGCAAGAAAGTGAACAAATCTAAAAACAACACACACAATCTTTTCTTTTTGGCCTGCAAATTTCTAAACTAAACCCTGAAGATGCTTCATCTGTCTTCAACTTGCTCTGCTAAGCTAACGTTACACCATCCAAAAGTAGCCTAACATAAACATTAACATTACAGTAACGTTACATCCATTTACTTACTTGAAGGTTGCGCGTGAGCGTCGCCAGACTCGCCACCGTCTTCATGCAGCTTTTTCCCGCATTCGCTGCAGAACTTTGGTTTGTCTTTAAACTCTTTCCCACAATTTGGGCAATACATAGCGGCCTCTGTGCTAGTCCTGCTTGTCTGGCGCGCTGGCTGTGTTGTCTTTCCGGTTCAAAGCACGGACCAGTTCTTTTGTCCAATCAGCGACGATTCATGTCACCCGAGAGTACCTATCTTTTCCGGTTTGGTTAACGTCGTTGTGTTTTCTCTTTCTGTGTTGTGTTTTCTGATTTGTCGTTGTGTTTTCTCTTTTTGTGTTGTGTTTTCTGATTTGCCGTTGTGTTTTCTCTTTTTGTGTTGTGTTTTCTCTTTTTGCGTTGTGTTTTCTGATTTGCCGTTGTGTTTTGCACTTCAGGGCCACCGTAGAATTCACTTGTTACAACAGCTCGAGATGCAACAGTACAGGAAAAAGAATCAGAAAAATATGCATAAAGTTAAATAGAAAATAAATAGAAAAAAAACCCCAAAGATATCTACAAATACAAAAAAGTAACTGGGAAGTGATTGCTTAGGTAGTGCTTGAGTTAAATATTGATGGCTGTGGGGATACCGCAAGCTTAACTTAACAATATGAGGGCATAAGAGGGGGTCCTGAGGTGTATCTCGCAGCTAATTTTTCCAAGGCAACATTACATTTTAGGTGTAGACAATTGTTTTGCCACCAGAATAAATGTTGGCAAAGCACAATTCTGCACCAATGAACTAAAGTTAAAGCTTTACATTTATTTAGGTTTTAATTTATTCGCTGTCACAGCGCTGTGCTTATGCTCTGGTTGGGTTTAGGCACAAAAACCTACTTGGTCGGGTTTGGAAAAAAACATAATGTGTTGGATAAAATAGACCACTTGTGTTGCCACTAACATGGCTGGAAATTGTCCCGGGATCTCCTTAAAGGTATCCAGTGGTTTCACACTTACAAATGTTGAAATGCAGATTTGAACCGCGATTGCTGGCTTTTAAGCCTCATCTTCTGTTACTGCACCACCGCCCCCCTTCACCTCCCAACATGAAAGTCAGGCAATAAACGTGTAATGCAGGGGTGGATTGGCCATTGGGAGTACCAGGACTTTTCCCGGTGGGCCGGTCACTAATGGGCTGTTTATTTTATTTTTATTGATTTATTTATTGAACTTTTTTTTTTTATTTTTTGCCATGCCTCGCCTTGCCTTGGTAACTATTGTAACTCTCCCAGCCCGGTCAGAGAGACATGCATCGGCTCGGCGGCCCACAGTGCTCAGCTGCAGACACAGCAGAGAGGTGACGATTGACCCAGTGGCTTGTCTGTCTAAAGAATACCTGGCCCAATGGCCCTATGAGAGGCTACAGAGGCCCAGGAGTCCCATCCACGCATGTTCTAGACCCCCCCTCGTCCAATCACTTTTAATGATGAGGAGTCGATGATGAGAGAGAGCGAGAGAAACAAGAAACAACAACATGTGGAGAAGGAAAGTAAAAAACGCAAAGGCGGTGCGGAAAAAATGAGGTAAAGGAAAAGAAAAGCTCCTGCAGCACAGGCTGCTAAAAGTAAAACAATTCCGCAGCTGTTTGCTGCAGGGGCCGGCCTGGCCGGGACTAGCAGCACCGATGCTGCAGCTTCTGCAGCGGGTCCTTCACGTGAGTCTAACAGTGAGTCTGAAGAGAGTGAGGCTCCCATTACCACCGACTGCCCTTGTGGTGCAGGAGGAGGCTGAAAACACAAGTGTTGAGGAAGACTCTCCACCATGTGAAGGAGGTAGTGATACCGTGGTCATCACTCATTAAAATAAATGGTTCAGAATGGTTGCTTAACTGTCTATGAACTTTACTTGACATAATAAATAGCAAACTCTGGATGGTGTGGTGTGTTACAACTAAATCTAGTTATCTAAAGTATTGGAAAACAATAACCATATTCATACATTATCCTGATTAATTGATTAGTTGCTTTTATTAACCACTTAAGCCCTATTTCATACTTTCATCAAAGGATGCCACACAAAATAACAGATCTACAAGCTTACAACTCACATGTTGCAATGTGATGTGTTTTGAGCATGTAGATCTATCTATAATGACAGTACACAAATTACAATTTCTTCTTATGTCATGCTTCATTGTCTATAAATTATGTTGAGCTGTACTGTCTTTCTAAAATAAAATTGGTGTTTGTCCATTTTTCTGATCATTATACTATTGTTTTCCATACTTTAGCCAACTCGCCAAAGTTCTGATTGCATGCAGACTCATTATGTGCATGTAATCTTGTTCAAACTTAACCTATTCCCCATTATTCCTCTACTTTTCATGTCCAGGTTTGTGATAGGCGACAGGCCCAGTACATCATCTCCTGTGGAGATGATCTCACCAGAGACCCCAAGCAGCCCAGTGAGCCCACCCATAGATTATTTCACCCGTCCCAACCCAGACACCCTTCAGCTGTTTTTAAATCATCATCATCAACAAACTACAAAGAACCCCAAATGGCAGAAAGTTTTCCGCTGCGAGGATGGCACCATTAGAAGGTGGCATCCTCTTTGTAAGAGCAATACACTTACTTTCCTCTTTTCTTGCCTGTCTATTATACATTTATTTTAGTGAAGAATTGAGAACTTGAATGGATATTGTTCAGTAATCACTTAAATAATGTATACATGTTTTGTTGTCTGTCTTTCACAGGGCTCTCTATTTGTGTGTTTTTGAGTGACCTACAGTACCGGGCTGCCAGCCTGCCAATGCCATGATTCACCGCTTGTACCTGTATGAGTGAGTGACAAATAAACACTCTTGAATCTTAAATCCTTTCTCCAGTATGTTTCTTAAGAGCAAGTGAGCACACTGGCCCTCATTTATCAGTCTTGCGTGAAAATGGGTGCAGATCTGAGCGCATAATTGGTCTTACGACAGGACACACGTGTGATTTATGAAAAGTTCGTATCTGACCAATTCCAGTGTACGAATGATTGGGTCTTGATAAATGTGGCGGCTGAATTCGATCGTCATTAACATGTTACGCCCTTAAATATTCCTGGTTCGGAGGCCTCGCCCACTGAGGTCAAACATGGAGAGAAGAAACACTGGCAAGAAGAGAAACTTTTCCGAGATGGAGAGCGGCATCCCGACAGCGCCGGCACATCAAAGGCTCCATTCACTAATGCAATGTTGTGCAAAACTGAACAGGCCAAAATGGCACACTTTCTCTGGTATACAGCAGAGTTCTCCCTGCTGGTCTGAGACGGAGCCACCTGCCCTTCAGCAACCCGAAGCAGCTCCACTGTGACCCGTGTGTGTGCACTATTGAATCGGTTTGCCAGTGGGATTATTAGGTATTCCGTTAATTAGTTGTCATGTTATCATATTTTATTATACAAAAAAGTGGTATCAGTAAAAACATGGGCTTTTTTTTATTTTTATTAAAATGTTTGTATTTTGTTTTATTCGTTTTAAGAATCCGTTTTAATGTCTGCTTATGCTTAATGACAACTGAGGTTTGTTTAATTACTATTTTCAGACACCCAGATTTTGCTGTGCTGCACCGCAAATCCACAGACTCAGATTTGCGTACACAAGCTCAGACCTGACGTGAGATCTGATTGTAGCTTCCGCGCCCCAAATTGATAAATGCCGAAGTTTGCGTGGAAATGGTCGTATGCATGGTTTTCTGCCGTACGTTTGTTTGATAAATGAGGGCCACTCAGTAGTTATCATTTATTTGATTCAAGGCTTCAGAATATAAAGGGATATTGTTTAATAGAGTGGTGTTATTAAGAGCTTGTGTGTTTGTACATCAACGGGGCGAGTTGGCACAATATCTGCACGTGGATTGTAGTGGGCCGGTCTGGACCAAAAAGTCCAGGGCCAAATGTTTGTCCCAGTCCACCCCTGGTGTAATGTGAACATGATATGACACTTTTTGTAGATGTAAACTTCCAAAATTTGATCCTGGTGACTGGGCTCAAACTGGCGATCCCCTCAGGCTGGCAGCCTGACATTGTTTCTACACATCAGGATTCTGTCAGGAATTAATAAACTGATCCAGGATGTGTATGGAAGATAATGATCCAGCTGTCTTTGTGTCAGCAGTGCCAACAATGATATCACTTGGAAATGCTAGTTGGGTCAAAGTTGGGTCTGTTTTTTGATTGAAGTAAAGGAAACAAAAAACAAACAACAGCTGAGAGTTTGAGGGGATAAATGTAAAAGTAGGAGAATCACACACATTCTATGTGCAACCATCCTCAGTGCATAATTTTTTTTTATTTTAATTATAGGGTGGAAGCTAAAGAGGCAGGAAATAAGAAGGGACGATGTTAAAGGTAGAAGAGAGAAAAGAAAGGAGTGATGCACAAAGAAAAAAAAGAATGATGAGGGAAGTGATATGGGACACGACAGAAACACAGTGACCTGAGGAGACGGGAAAGCAGTAATCAATCAATCATAGTAAAACAAAATGGAGAACCACAGGGACCACAGCTAACATCCAAACATAAAAAAAACACTTGAGTGAGGGAGGGATCTAAGGAAGTAACAAAGAAAATAACCAATTATTATTTAATGATACAGAGCGGAAGATGGTTAAAGAGGATGGGGAAAATCAGGGACAGGAAGAAAGAAATGGGCCCTTGAGCTGCACAATGACATATGAAATAATGTCATGGAGCACTTATATTGTTCCAGCTGGACCTATTTTTCTTCAAGTGCACCTTTAGCAGAGTCTTAGCTCTAGCCTATGCACTTAAAAAAATGATCTGCACAATTTCAGATGAAGTGAAGAAAAATGGACAGGGGAAAAGCAAAGGACAAAGTGGGAGAGGGAAAGCAGAGGCTTTCCTCCAGTTCAACTTTATAGTCCTGTGAGGTTCTGAGATGTAGCTTGCAGACAAGGTTTTCCAGTAAAAAAAAACAAATTTAAAAAATGTACATTACATCACAAATAAAACAATAAAAGTTCGTAAAGACCTTAAAACACTCGAGCAATTCTCTCTACATACACCCCTGGCAGACGGTGACGCATCAGTTAATAAGTCCCGAGCGGTCAATTGTTATTTTATTGTTTTAGATGGTATAGACAATAAACTAGTGAATGGATGAAGGAAAAGTGTGATCGTTACATGATATTGTGGAGAAGTTCTTCCTCTTCTTGCTCGACACTCGCACACAGTTTTTTTATTCCCGGGTGAAACAATGAGCAGCTGCTCACTGATCGATTCGTTCGTCTGTTTACTTGTTTTTCCAGCTTCACATTGATTCCTATCTGCCGTTTGCATTTTTGTCCTTGGTACTTCTTTTTTTGGGGCCAAAGGAAACTTCATGCAAGTTGCATTAGACCTTCGGCATCGCTCCTATCTCTTCTTACTTCATCATTCCACTTGATGTCTGAAGGGCCCGGGGGTCATATAAAATGATAGAATGCAGCGAGCTCAGTAATTTGTACAGTCTGATTAATAAAACATGCACACAAATTAAGAAGTTGTCTGTATGGATGTCTTTAACAGCAACACAATTTAGGTAAATACTGAAGCAATACTAATATTTCTTAAAGCAGAAAATGATAATATCAGTTTGGTGTTTGAAGGCCACATGAGGGGAGTTAGCAACTATAGACTTTCAAAATGAAGCATGCTGACAAATGAGTTGATATATTATGACCTTTAAGCTGTTATTTTTGCCATTGGTTAGGTTTAGGAACTAAAACTACTTGATTGGTTCAAGACAAGGTAACTGAAGCCTTAAACTGACCAGGCTGCTCTATTCGACAGATCAGGAATGAAACAAACAGGCTGGAAAAATCTAGCAAGCTGCCACCTATTTACATGTCCAGCATGAAACAACGTCAGACTGATTTGCAAATAATTTTCCTGTTAAAACACACGATTAGTTAATCTTTCTTTTAAGCTTTGTTTTGGTCTCCAGCAACTAAGAATCTGTCTCTAAATGCTCCTCTATCTTCATCAGTTAGTAGCAATCTTCCCTTTTCTGCTCTCCGGTGCTTGTTAGGTTTTTGTCTTGCATAGCTGCCCGCTGCTGGAATTTAGGTGAAATGATGGGAAATGAAACAAAAGTGGATTAAGACAGTCAAGTTGCAGGCGATTTAACCAAAATGATAAAATGTAAAATGAAAAGCTCAGTAAATCTGATTATTGCATCCTGAAGTGATGTTATGCATCACAAATTGGATACAGACTGGTGACTAGTGTCAGAAATACATATTTTGAGAATGCAATTTTATCACAAGGTTCAGATGCACTTGTTGTGGAGCTTTAGATACTATCACATGATCATCTGTAGGTGGAGTCAGCCATGTGTCATCCGATTGTAGGTGTTAGATTTGTATTCTTTTTTCCCAGAGCATTTCAAGGCTTTCTCTTTCATGTTGGTTAAAAGGGTGAGGCTGAACATGATTTATTCACTTTGGACGCAGCAAAAACTTTGAAAAAACGTTCTAATCTTATTGTCACACTGGTGCGGTCCTCTGAAAATACAGGGACCCCAAAGGAAATGTCTTTGTGGTTTTGTGGCAGTGCACCTGTACAGCCAATCCAGTGAGTTAGAATTATTTATTCACTTCTTGAAGTGGGATCATTTTTGAAGACCCGCTTCATCCATGAGATTATCTGAAAATAATCCAATTTACCTAATTCAGATTTACATGGTTTTCACACAACAATAACACTACTTGGTCAGTAAACAAATCACATATTGGCAAGCAGGTGCAACAACATTCTTCAGGTGCGCGAAGATGTGTCTCCAAACAGTTTAGCGAGCGGAGTGGCTGCTGCTTATCAGGACATGTCTTTCCCCAAGAAAACAAAATCAGGGAGCCTTAACTGAAATGAAAAGGCAGAAAGGGAAAGACAGCAAGGAGAGAGAAGACAACTCCTCACAAGTTTCTTTCAGAAGAAAGGTGAGCAAAGTTCGTATGGAGTAAGATAGCTGTCAAAAAGACGTGTGCATGATTCTCACATTCGTATTTGTTTTTTTTGTTTTTTTTTGTTTTTTGTTTTTCATTTTATTTAACACAAAGGGAGTGGTCCAGTTCTGAGACTGGCAGGACATAACCCACCAAGAGCGGGGACCCCACATAGAGTGCTGAAAGGGATAAATTGAGGCCATCATTCTGCCCGCTCACAATGAAATGCAACATTTTAACAGTTGGAGACATTTAATCCTGTTCTCTTCCACCTATAGAGCGAAAAGAGAGTCAACAAGCCTGGTCCAGTGACCACCTCCCAATCAACTACATTCACCTCTCCATAGGTATTCAGCCCATACATTCAGAGTGAGAAGAAAAAAAAATTATATATATATATATATATATATATATATATATATATACATATATATATATATATTAGGGCTGTCAGGCGATTAAAAAAATTAATCTAATTAATTACAGGATTTGTAATTAATTAATCTAATTAATCGCATTTTAATCTCATATCTGCTAAAGGTACCCAAATAAAGAATTCAAATTCTAGGACATTACAACATTGTATTGCATGATTAATCAATTGAAAACACTAAGAAGAGAAGAACTTGCCTTTCAAAGGCCCGAGCAACAATGTGCTCACCTCTAGCATTTCAATAACTTATGTATATGATACTTGTCTGATAGTATTCGAGGTGCAGTATTGTCGATGGCGTGTCTATCTGATGGTCTGTTAACTGCACAGATCCTTCACTCAACTTAATACAGAGAAATGTCCCACAAAGCAACGTTACAGAACAAAACTAAGGTAACGTAGTAACTGTAACTGTCTTTGGCAACAAGTTAAAAATACCACAGCTGTACGTGGAGAAGCGTCCCTCCTCCCGCCCGTCCTACAGACTCCTCGTCACATTTCTGCCATGCGTCTGTCACCGGCAAAAAAAACTTTACCTCACCGAGTGTTTCTGATGAAAGAAAATCTCCGCGACGGAGACTTCAGTGAACTTTACCCCGGAAGACAGTCTCCGTCGGTTTTGACTGACAGGGAGGGGAGACACCGGGGAAACCCCTTGAAAACACACACGTCATCATCATGACGTGTACCGTCACGTCTCTTTAGGAGCCGCAGCGCCGGCTTTCTGTGTGAATTACACAGCGATTCGTCTTTACAGCGATGTTTCGCTCTGTGTGAACGAACAACGGCGGAGAATTGGCGAACGACTGCTGCGGTGTTAATGTGGTGTTACTTACAGCTCATAGGGCTGATCTGGACTGGAAGTTGTGTCGTGATTCTGCCTTCTCACAGCGCGAGACAGGTTTGTGGATCTGAGTGTCGCCATTTCAGCTTCGATACATGTATCGTTACAGCCCTACTAGCGACGCAGGTGGGAAGTGACGAACACGTCCGGACAAGTTCTGCTACAGTGACGTGCCACTGGCAAGTAGCCTACGGGTCATTCAATGGGCCAAATTTAAAATGCTCGCGCATTGAATTGCCACTCAGAATTTCAGAATTAATTGCGTTAATTTTTATAACGCGTTAATTTGCAGTGTAATTAATGAATCTAATTAACACGTTAAACTGACAGCCCTAATATATATATATATATATATATATATATATATATATATATATATATATATACATACATGCACAAACATACACTCATATATCCATATACACATACGTATACACACATACATATATATGAAAACACACACGATGAATAATTAAATAAAATTGAATAAACAAAAGTGAACGAAATGGCTTGTCATTGTCAGTGTTATATCAGGATATATCCTCATCAGTTTGATTTTCTTTCAAGAGTGACATGATTTGACTCAGAGGATCTGTGTGGTCACTGCCCACATCTTGCAGAACAGAGGCTGCTTGTTCCATAGAAACAAGTTCCAGAAAGTCCTTCTGCCAGTTATCTATATCAAAACAATTTGGTTTCTTCACTTTCCAGTTTGTAAGAATTAGTCGTTTAGCTGAAAGAAAGGCTAGGTCTAACAAATATTGAAGTTTTTTTGCGGTTGCTCCCTCTATCTGTTTTCCCAGAAGGCCCACTGCTGGGTCCAATGGAAAGTTGATTTTGAATAATTTACATAAATAATCTCTTATTTTTAACCAAAATGTCTGTGTTTCTGGGCAATGCCACAGTAAGTGGATGAGAGTTCCATTCATTCCACACCCATGCCAACACTTACCGTAATTATTCATTTTCTTAAGTTTATGTGGGGTGATGTAGGATCTGAATAGAATCTTGATTTGTATGATTTTATACCTGACACATTTTGAAAGATTGTTTGAGCGGCTCAGAATAGTTTCCCATTGTTCTGATGTTAAGTGTATGCCCAAATCTTTCTCCCATTGTGCTTTTATAACTTTAAAAGAGATGCAAGAAGAAGTGTAACATAACAGCCTATAGATTTTAGATACCTTTCCACTGCCAGAGACTGCATCCCTGAACTTAATATCAAAGAATTCATTATCTGCTAACATGATATTTGTGAAACTTTGCATGATGGACTTGATTTGAAGATACTGGAATGTATCCGAGTTATCTAGATCAAATTTCTTCTTGAGTTCCTTAAAAGAGAGCATTTCTCTGTTGCTTCCCAGGATTTGACCTAGGTTGGTGATGTTTTTTTCTTGCCATGAGTCATTGCTAATAGGTTTCCCAGCCGCCTTAAATACTGGGTTGTCCCATATGGGGCACGAAGGTAAAGCTAGACCATTCATTTTGAGTTGTTTGTGTATTTCACTGACAATTCTGCACGAGAATGAAATTAAGGGATTTTTTATGGTTTTATTAGATTTGGTGTGATACCAGAGTGAGGCTAAAGAGATATTCTTACAGTTCACAGTGACAAGTTTCTGCTCCAGCCATCTCCAGCTACCCATGACTGCCTGCTCCTTCTCGTACGCCCAGAGTGAGGGATATACACCATTGTACGCCAAATAATAAGTATGAATATCTGGTATCCCGAGTCCACCCTTTTTCCTGGGGATAGAAAATTTTTTCAGACTTATTCTAGGTTTTTTACCTTTCCATAAAAATAAAGAAAATAATGTGTTGATTTCTCTGAACCATCTCTGGGGGACTTCTAATGGGATGGCAGAAAAGAGAAAAGCTAATCGTGGGAGCACATTCATTTTGAGCACTTCTGTCCTCCCCCACAATGATAATGGTAAATTTGTCCATCTGTTCAAATCGTCTCTCACAGTTTTCAGTAATTTAGGGCGGTTTAGCTCAAAAATGTTGTCAATTGGGGATGTAATATTGACACCAAGATATCGCATACCATCGGTTTTCCAGACAATAGGTGTTGAACTCAAATGACCTGAGTGTGTGAGACGATTCAGAGAGATGGCCTCGCTCTTTGACCAGTTGATCTTGTAACCACTAAACGCACCAAAATGACTAATGAGTTTAAGCAGATGGGGCGCAGAAAGAGCAGGTCTAGACAATGTCAGTAAAATATCGTCCGCGTAAAGATTAGCTTTAAAGTCATAATTAAAAAGATTGATACCTATTATACTCTGATTTTTCCTGATAGCACAGGCAAGGGGCTCAAGTGCTAGGGTGAAGATAACTGGGGAGGCTGGGCAACCTTGTCTGGTGGATCTAAAAAGGTGAAAAGGGGGTGAGATTAAACCATTAGTTTGACACATTCGACCGGATTATGATAGAGGGCCTTTATCCATTGTATGCATACTGGTCCGAAACCATACTTTGTCAAAATATGGAACAGATAAGATCACTCTATCCAGTCAAATGCTTTCTCAGCATCAAGAGAAATTGCAACTGCAGGATGTTTAAGAGATGCAGCCTCTGACATTACATGGAACAATCTTCGCATATTATGGGCAGAATAACGACCAGCAATAAAACCAACTTGGTCCAAATGGATTAGTGATGAGATGACTTTCTCCAGGCGCATTGCAAGAGTTTTTGCGAAGATTTTATAGTCACTATTTAACAAACTTAGAGGACGGAAATTGCCCATTTTCGTGTGATCTTTGCCCGGCTTTGGGAATAGGGAGATAACAGCCATATTCATACTTTGGGGCATAGATTGAGTTGCCATAATATCCCTATACAATAAGGCCAAGAATGGAGATAGAACTTCCTGGAAACACTTATAGAAATCCACACTAAAACCATCTTGACCTGGAGCTTTACCAGCAGAGAGAGCTTTAACGGCTGCCTTAACCTACAATTTCTGGACATCTTTCTCCAGATATATCTTATCGTCCTCTTTCAACTGGGGGAGAGGTGCATTTCTAAGAACGTCATCAATCATATCAGGATTAAATCTACATTCATATTCATACAACTTTGAGTAATATTCTTGAAATGCCTGATTTATTTCTTTCTGCTCACATACTAAAGATCCATTCTGATCGTATATGGTCGTTATGGAATAGTTACTCTCAATTTGTTTTAATCTTAGTGCAAGCATTCTGCCAGCTTTGTCGCCTGTTTCGAAATGTTTTTTCCTTAATTTATATAATGCAGTAGAGGTTTCTTCATGTATAATTGACTGTAACTCTGTTCTTGTGAGTAACACCATTGTTTTTTTAATTTCTGATCATCAGGATCTCTCATATGCTGCATTTCCAGGTTCTTTAGCTCTGACATCAATTTATTTTTTCTCTGACTTCTTTCCCGCTGTTTTGCAGAGCCATAACTAATACACCAACCTCTGCATGTGGCTTTAAAAGCCTCCCAAACTGTCTGAACGGATACAACCAAGTTCATATTCATCTAAAAAAAATCAGATATTCTTTCATTAATCATAGCAACAAATTTCTTGTCCCATAGAAGCATGTTATTGAACTTCCACTGTTTTGTTTTATGCACATTAAAGCAAGGAGAGAATGTAACAGAAGCCGTTTTTACACAGAGCACCAAGCCGCCAATTTGCCCGTCCTTTTGGCGGCTCGGTCCGCGGTTTTAGACAGAGGCCGGCAAATTGGGGGTCTGTTGTGGTCCGCCGATTCTCCGCCTCGGAGGGTACACTTATTTCCACCTCGACTGCTATCTAAAACCGAGGCGGAAATGTGCCAGCCTGTGGGTGAGATGGGCGGAGGTGTCAATGACCTGCACTGTTGTGCGACCCACAACCGAGGAGTTTTAAAACCAAAAAACAGCTGATCACAGCAGTCAGTCCTTCATTTCATCCGCGGACATTAAGATGAACAACTGAGCAGCCGCTGAGATCCAGGAGCCTCAGTCTCCGTAGCTGTTTTGTTGTGTTAGCTTGATGTTATGTCGGAAAGCTAAGGATGGTCGCTACTTTCAAATTAAAAGCCCCCCCTGCTAAGAACCCAGTTCTAAACTCCAGTGGAGTACAATGTAAAGCTCTTATTTTGAAGACAAATTCTATGTCACTGTTCACAGCCCAACTTCCAGCTTCACGTCACGTCACATGTTTATGCCTACCTCAGAGGCGGCTTTTGGAAAAGGAGGAATATTACGCCTCCGTTTTAGAAAGACAGGCCGGCAAATTGCCGCCCTTACCTTGGAGCAAATGTGCCACCTTTTCTATCTAAAAAGGGCTCCTGATTTGCATTTGTATAGCTCACAGCATTTTCATGATTTACGTGATTCGAGCGCAGCAATGTGGCGGCACATTCCCGGTGTGACTGAACCAAAGAGGAAAAACACAGAGGAGATAGGTGGAAAGGAAGGTGACAAAGAAGGCGAAACATCGACTAAAAAAAAAAACGTGAGGAAGTCCAGTGAGAAGTGGAAGACTGGGTCCCATCTGTAGTTCTGATGAGTAATTAATGAATGTTTCCTTTGTCAAAGTTTTGCACTGTTAAAGTTTTCAATTTGCAATGTTATGAAATGTAATTAATAATATTAAAATGTATTTCTAAATAATACTTTGGCCTCTTTTCTAAGCATGTATTGCTATAATACTGTTACCTCCATGAAAAGTACTGAAACAGATGTATATGCAACAAAAAGAGGCAATTTATTATTTAGCCGGTAAAAAATTTACTTGGCCGCTAGATTCTTTCATCTATCGGTCCCCTTGGCAGGTGAGGCAAAAAATTAGTTTACAGCCCTGCATACATACATACATACATACATACATACATACATACGCGTCTGTGTGTGTGTGTAGCAGAACCTCCAGCCTTAAACATAGACAATCTATTCTTTAAATCTCAACCACGGTCGTGGCATTAAACTTCGCTATGCCATGGCCACCCCCACACTAGCTTTGTGTCCCATCTTGGCCACCCCAGTAAAAATGTCCTGGATACGCCACTGCTCTGCTCATCAGAGCAGGATAGCGCAAACAGCCGGCTACATTCTGAATGAGTCGCAGACGAGCGAGTGAAGTCTCTTCCTTGAGTCTGCGTGAAAAGCACATCCCTGTCATAGTACAACAGAAGCCATTCTTCCACTTGTGAAATAACAAAATGTTACACAATGTTCTGCAGGTAGCCTAGGCTACTGTAGGTTTGGTGTATAGATGTAGCATAACAAGATAAAATTAGGTCGATCGATCTTTGCAAAATAAAATAATTCATATATAAATATTATATATAAATATCAAGTAGTATATGGTAAGTAGGCTATTATTATCTCTATTTGGGAACTTTATCCATTTATACCGTTCCTACCTCAGTACTCTATTATTTATTTATTTTTAATTTTTTTGTTTTAGTTCATTTCATCTATTTTATTTCATGTATATAATGTTTTATTGCACTGTGTTTTATACTACGTTAGTGGTTAAGAGACAATTTCCATGGTGATTAGACAATACTGACTCAAGTGACTCGCACAACCCGGTTCAGTTTAGTGAGCGACTCATAATGACTCGAATCCTTAAAAAGAACCGTATTTAGCCTAGCTCCTGCTAGCTTAGCAGAACTTGCTTCGTGTCCAATAAAACACTAACACTTCGACTGCGATGGAGAGTCCAACTCACACACTCACAGCATGTCGTTGACAACAGTTCACAGTCTGTTAGTGATAAAACACGACACACATAGTCCACCATGCCATTAACTCTCGGCTTCTTCTTCCTTGTCACTCACGCTCCGGTCAACCTGGAAGTGTAAAAACTCTTACAGGTCATGAACTCTCACACGTAATAAGAATTACTTTTCAACTTCTTTTAAAACATTCAGAGCCCATGAAATTAGATTTTAAAGTCACACATTTTAAACATAAATTATTTTTACATTTTAATATCTTATTTATCTCAAAATATTTCATGCAAATTTTAACTTCTTAACAACTGGTGTTTTATCTTTAACTTGTTCCCAGGAGAGAAAAAAAAAAAAAAAAGAATAAATAATCTTTTTTGCATGACATTGGTCATTGCTAATGACATACACAGCAATTAATCTAGCATACTTTCATTGAATAAATCAATTCAAGCTAAAATTTAAGGGTCTGTAATTAGGCTATACTGAGCTCGATCTATTTACACCAGAGATTTTCTTAAAATGAAGTCAGTACCTTTTAGAAAAAGGTCACCTGGGGTAAAACTCCCCCTGCAACCCTAGCCGTTTTTGGACAGAGTACCAAGCCGCCAATTTGCCCGTCCTTTTGGCGGCTCGGTCCGCGGTTTTAGACACAGGCCGGCAAATTGGGGGTCTGTTTTGGTCCGCCGATTTTCCGCCTCGGAGGGTACACTTATTTCCGCCTCGACTGCTATCTAAAACCGAGGCGGAAATGTGCCGGCCCGTGGGTGAGGTGGGAGGAGGTGTCAATGACCTGCACTGTAGTGCGACCCACAACCGAGGAGTTTTAAAACCAGGAAATAGCTGATCACAGCAGTCAGTCCATCACTTCATCAGAGGACATTAAGATGAGCAACTGGACAGCCGCTAAGATCCAGGAGATGCAGCGTCTCCTCGGTCTCTGTCGCTGTTTGGTTGTGTTAGCTTGTTGTTGTAGCGCAAGCTAGTAGGAACTGTCGCTACTTTCAAATTAAAAGCCCCCCGCTAACAACCCAGTTATAAACTCCAATGGGGTGCAAGGTAAAGCTCTTATTTTGAAGACAACTTCTATGTCACTGTTCGCAGCTCTACTTCCAGCTTCACGTCACGTCACATGTTTACGCCTACCTCAGAGGCAGCTTTTGGAAAAGGAGGAATATTACGCCTCGGTTTTAGAAAGACAGGCCGGCAAATTGCCGCCCTTACCTTGGCGCAAATGTGCCGCCTTTTCTATCTAAAAAGGGCTCCTGATTTGCATTTGTATAGCTCACAGCATTTTCATTTACATGTTAAAGCCTCCCCTAGAATCAGGGGGAGGGAAGTCATGGGAGGACAACTGCCATGCAAGGCCCACGTCAGTTTCCTACAATTCACGGCAGTTTTCGGTATTGCCTGCAAATTGTTGCAAATTTTACAGTCGTAAACCTCAAATTCCAGGACAATCTACAGTGCCGCATACTGACGAAAATCCCACTTTTCATGCAGTGACTGCAGATGTACTCGAATACAACTCATAAGACAATCCCTTACACCCAATACCAAAGCACTTTGGATCAAAGTGGTATCACCCTGCACCCTGAAACAGATACAACCATGTTCATCTCCAATATCCAATCCTGTAGACTGAGAGGGGGAAAGTACAAGAACCTTGATCAGCGTAAAGCAGCATGTAAGAGCTAGAATGACTCGAGACCAAATGAGTCTGTCTCCTGCCCAAAACCTTTTAATCTCCGAAAGGGCAGCTGAGTTATTGAATCATCAGCAGGTTTGATCATAAATGTCTGTTTTGTAACAGCTTGGGTTGCATGACAGACGATCCGGGCCTTAATAGTTTTGGCTGTCAGATACAGCACATTAAAAGTCAAATAAGAAAAAAAGGCAGCTTCTATTCTGCAGGATCCAGCCACAATTCAAATCAGTTAACGCACCTCGGGCAAACGGGGACCTGCGGTGCAACAGAATCTGCCTGACTGCTTCAAACACCTATGACATTCAACCCCTTTCCACAGACGAGCTGAACCTTTCCTTATCACTCTGGAAGTCGGCTGCAAGTCAGTGTCATAAACGCGACATCAGCCGCTTGAAGATAGCGGGAACAAAGAGCAGCTGGTAGATCGCACCGCCGCACACAACCTTCTAATACTCCCCCGACGCACCGCAGGTGAGCGGATGTCTTGCTCTTTGGTGCAGCAGGGTTCAGTGGCAACAATACAACACACTGCAATCACCCCCTCGACCAATTAAATGAAATTAAAACTGTTAAGTCCAATAGAGGGCTGAGAACAGGTAACAATTTACAGGTCCAGAAATGAAATGGTCAGTAGGTGGTAAGTACCAAGTAACAATTGGAAATTGAAAATTGCCAATATTACCACGAAAATTGCCTCAAAAGTTATTGAAAATCACCCCAGAGTGATTTGATAATAACATTCTGACATTTTAAATAAATAGCTGGTAATCTTTTTTTATCCATTTCCAGGAAACTTCCAACTGGTTTCTTAACTTCTGTTGATCATGCCATTTTGATTTCCAACCAGTTCCAATGTTACCTCCCTCAGCAGGCCACTAAAGTGAAGTGAATTGTTGCAGCTTAATTTCAACAATTATTATTATTTTTTTGCCATTTACATTCTCGCCAATTTAACAGTCAGCAATTAGGCTCTCTCTATTTCTCTGCCTGCCAACAACTCACTGATTTAGTGGCCTGTGGAGGGAAGGTAAGACGAAAGTAGTTGAGGTTAAAATGACATGATGAGTTTTCTTGAAATGGAGTGAACATATGACAAGCTATTTATTAACTGGTTATTGGAAAAAAAGTAGACTAGTTTTAATTAAATAATGCTTTAGAGGTAATTATCATGTCAATTTTGAGGCTAATTTAAATAAATTTCAAAAGTTTATTGCGCCAGTTTCAGGTTTTCGCTGGAGTTTAACACTAAGAGACACAACGATACGGCAACTTAACGCAGAGCAGAGGAAGACTGATTGCTAGTACACAAGTATAGATGAGTCGCTTCCTGTATCTGCTCGGGTGCAGACGCTTTTCTGCTTGCTTTCTTTTCCACTGTTATTCTTTTTCTTCACTGAGAGATTACAGGCAGCGGCTCCTGGATATTTACAAACCACTGGGACTACAATTAATTGGCTGCTGCTGCCTTATTTCACCTTTTTTTTCAGAACTCAGTACTTTCAGAACGAGGCCTATGAAGTAGCACAAGCCTATTAGCAGCTAATGCTAACTAGTATCAAAATGCCTCCCTTTACCGTGGACGACTTTCAGAAGATCCTTCAGAAAATTGCTGTGCTGGAAACCAAGATCCACCAGATAGAAGTAAATGTGGAAGTGAATGGACTCTTTGGGAACGAAACTACTCTCCCATGGAATCAAAACAGCAGACAAGAGCCTGCTAACACACGGCTAATTAGCCCAGACAATGACTCGACAAAATAGGAGTTCTGGGGACTGGATAAAAAACCCAGAAACATTCTTCCTTGCTGGAATACTCTTGGCGCAAAGCCTAAAGATAAATCATTTTTGGGAGAATGAGTAAGAGGCAGAGCCCAGCGCCCTGAGATCTGTGATGCAACTGGTTGGCCCTGGTTGGCTCTGTCCTCTGAAAAGAGTGCCTCCTCAACACCCGTACCAAAGAGGAAACAACCATAGACAACAGTGAAAACAAAAAGAGCAAACCTACCCAAATAACAAAAATACAACTGGAGAACAGATTTGCTCCACTTTATCAAGACCGTGCAAGCTCTCCGTCAACGAACAAGGAGCGATATGAGACCAAATCCAAAAGTAAAAGATCACAGAAAATGATTATGACTGGACCACAAACACTGATTGTGGGTGATGTTGCTGTGAAGGAGGTAAACAGCTTTTGCAAGAAGAAGAACACCAAAGTACTCTGTTTCAGTAACGATATGGTCTCTGGCATCTCAGAAAAAATTCTGGACATTGTTGCTGATCATCCAACAGCGAAATCTCTCATCTTACACACAGGGGCCTGTGATGTTGTGAAGCAACAATCCAAGTTATTGAAACAAGACAACAGACACTGATCTGTTGAAGTCAGATCTCTTGATACTGTGGTGTTTGTCAGTGGAACTCTACCGAGTGTCCGTAGAGGTGATGAGAGATTCAGCAGGTTGTTGATGTTGAACAAATGGCTCAAAGCTACATGTGCCGCTCAATCGGTGAACTTTATTGACAATTTTAACATTTTCTGGGAACGCAGACACCTCTTTAAGGCAGATGTGTTGTCATTTTGTCCATCTCAAACCAACTCTAATACCATGACACAATTTGATCCAATCACTGACAAAAAACTGCAGGACATTATACAGCATTGGAAATCTTCCTTCTGCTGTCTTGATATTTTACCAGCAGGGTTCTTCCAAAAAGTCTCAGACTGCATGATTCCAGATCTGCTACAGATTGTCAATGTCTCTTCTCTCAGGTGTCTTCCCCCAAGCCATGAAGACTGCAGTCATAAAATCACTCCTGAAGAAGAGAAATCTAGATACATCAGTAATAAATAATTATAGGCCCATTTCAAACCTGCCAATTTTAAGTAAAATAATTGAAAAAGCTGTTTTTCAACAGCTCAACATTTACTTAATAATAAACGGCTGTTTTGACGTCTTCCAATCAGGATTTCGACCACATCACAGCACTGAGACAGCTCTTGTTTATTGTTTATTGTTTTATTTGGATCCCCATTAGTCTACATAATGATGCAGACTATTCTTCCTGGGGTCCACAAATGGGATTGTTAAGGTCCTCAATGACATTCATTTAAACACAGACAGCGGAAAAATCTCAGTCTTAGTATTACTGGATCTCAGTGCTGCGTTTGACACAGTCAACCATAATATATTACTGGACCGACTGGAAAACTGGGTTGGACTCTCTGGTACAACACTAAAATGGTTTAAATCTCATCTAAATTACTACTTTGTGTCTATTGGTTCGTACACATCTGAACGGATGAAAATCACAAGCGGAATACCCCAGGGCTCCATTCTGGGGCCTCTACTATTCAACATTTACATGCTCCCTCTAGCTCAGATAATGGAAACCAATGAAATTTGCTACCATAGTTATGCAGATGACACACAAATTTATATAACCATATCACCAGGGGACTATAATCCCATACAAACGCTGAGTAGATGTATTGAACAAATCAATGATTGGATGTGTCAGAGTTTTCTTCAGTTAAACAAAGATGAGACTGAAATAATTGTTTTTGGATCCAAGGAAGAACAACTAAAAGTCTCTGCTCAGCTACAGTCTGTAATGTTATGTTTTGTTTTTTGTTTGTTTGTTTGTTTTTTCTTCCTCTTTGTATTATTGATATTTTGGGTTATTTCATGGATTGAACAGGATAGGCAAAAATAAGCCTTGGCTTCAGCCTATTCCTTTTTCGGTTACAGAGCTTGTTTAATTTTTTTTGTGAGAAATTGTTGAGTGCAAGTCTGTATGATAATATTTGCTAGTTGATTGCACATAATTTAAGTATTTTATATTGTAACCGAAATAAATCTATTCATTCATTCATTCATTCATAATGTTGGAAACTACAGACCAAGCCAGAAACCTCGGTGTAATTATGGACTCAGACATGAATTCCAGCAGCCACATTAAGACAGTTACAAAGTCAGCCTACTATCACCTTAAGAACATATCCAGGATAAGAGGACTTATGTCTCGGCAGGATTTGGAGAAACTTGTTCACGCATTTATCTTTAGCAGGCTCGACTACTTTAATGGTGTCCTTACAGGACTCCCTAAAAACTCCATCAGACAGTTGCAGCTGATTCAGAACGCTGCTGCTCGAGTCCTAACACGGACCAAAAAAATAGATCACATCACTCCAGTTCTTAGATCTTTACACTGGCTTCCTGTCTGTCAAAGAATAGATTTCAAAATCCTGCTGTTGGTTTATAAAGCCCTAAATGGTTTCGGGCCAAAATATATTTCTGATCTGCTGCCGCGTTATGAACCATCCAGACCTCTGAGATCGTCAGGCACCGGTCTGCTTTCAGTCCCTAGAGTCAGAACTAAACATGGAGAAGCAGCTTTCAGTTACTATGCTCCACATATTTGGAACAAACTCCCTGAAAATTGCAGGTCTGCTCCTACTCTCACCTCTTTTAAATCAAGACTTTAAACATTTCTTTTTGCCACTGCTTTTAACTGAAGCAATTCAAGTCTTTGAACTGCATTGTGACTTTTATCTACAGTCTTGTTTCTTTTAAAGCTTTTCTATTTTAGCCTACTTGTTCGATGTTTGTTTCTTAATGTTTTTACTTGTTTTTCTATCTTTTTAATGCAATTTGTAAAGTCTTTTGAATGAAATGTTTATGTCTTTTAATCAGGGCTGTCAAAGTTAACGCGTTAATAACGCGATAACGCAACATCCTTTTAACGCCGTTATTTTTTTTTAACGCACGATTAACACTCGGTATAAAAAAAAGAAAAGAAACGCGCATTGTATGATTTACGGCCGTCGGTGGCACCTGTAGTCTTGATCCAGACGGTGGCAGAAGAATAAGAAAGGGAATCAGAAGAAGAAGCAGGGTTGGCGGTTCGGGAAAAACACGGTGGACTGAAAAGCGAAAGCGAAAGGAAATGGAGAAAGGACTTATGAACGGCAAATTCCCTTTCAAAACATTGCCAGATGGTTTGGTCGATAGGACAAAAGTTATCTGCACGTACTGTCGACATGAAATGAGTTAGCATTGAAGTACGTCGAGTCTCAAATATCATTTGCAAGCCAACGCAAGTTCATCCCTACATGAGACCAAAGTCACCATGCCAACAACAGATAAGCTGAAGAGGTTGGCGACAGTCCTGGAGAGAGAGAGGGTGATTGTGTGTGTGTGTGACACAGATAGAGAGTGTGTGTGTGTGTGTGTGTGTGTGTGAGAGAGAGAGAGAGAGAGAGACAGACAGACAGACAGAATCAGGTTCCTAACTGAAGTACTTTTTCACTTGTATGACAGGTACATAAGTGAACTTCTGGGAGAAGAGAAGTTTCTTAAAAGTATTAGGAGCATGAAAGAATACATTAAGATATATTTAGAACAGAAAAAAATGTGCCAAAAAAATTGCGTTTAATTTGCAATTAATCGCGAGTTAACTATGGGCAAAATGTGATTAATCAAGATTAAAAAAATTAATCGTTTGACAGCCCTACTTTTAATGTAGTTTGTATGTGCCTGTAAAGCACTTTGAGTTGCCTCGTGTCTGAATTGTGCTATACAAATAAACTTGCCTTGCCTTGCCTTGCCTCAGGTTTGAAAGCAGTTTAAAAACTGCCTTTGCAAATGTTTGGTGAGGAAGGTCATGCATTCAGGAGGTTTGTTAGGCTTCTAGGACTCATACCTGTACAATGTGTTTTATTAAGAAAGACTGGATGTGAACATAATTTGCTTGTTACCTTAACAGGTACGCTGAGGGGGAAACTAATTTTACCTTGATGTGAAAGGCATTAAAACTAGAATTTGAGCCGATGCACTAGCCACTACCTCACCCAACACAGCCACAACACCATTTTGAAATAAAATCTTAAAGATGTTTTGGGAAACTTGTAGTGGAAATTCTCCTTTTGAGGTAGAGAGTTGCTAAGTCTCCGAAGAACTTCAGACTTCAGCGTAATGAATCAGATCTTGTTTATTCACGCAGCGTGGAGAAGAAGGCAAGAGCATTCTTCTGACAAACTCTAAATTGATATCCCTTAAGTACAGTCAGGAGAGAAGGAGGTTACCTTCAGTTAAAACAAAAACAGTTTCTTTACATTACAGTGTTACAATGCTTCTTTGATGTTCCTGTCTTCCCAGGACAGTGACCCTTTGATGTAAAACCAGATGTAAATGTAGGGACAGCAAATGTCATTTTATCTAATCTTGTGTATCCCTCCATGTGGGGGATGTGACCACCTGTGGCTTCTTTTTACACCTCAAACAATGTGACAGTCTCCTTCTGTCTTTACAGCACACTGGATGACAAACAGGAAGACTATGTAATTTCTTACAAACTGCAGAGTTGGGTTATATTCTAAGTGTGGAATCTTTTTCATTTTGATCAGCGTAGCTTCAATCTGCCATTGTACCATTTAATATTTTTATGGTTTGGCAAAATAACCATATTTTTTACCACCTCCCTGCAGTACGTCTTGCATCCGGAGCAGGCAATGTCTTTTTCTGCTTGGTTGAGTGTGACAGCTCTGCCGTGTGCCTTATAGCAAAGGGACAGCTTGACTCAGTGCATTTCCTCTCTCTGAATTACACAGGCAGACTTGTCTTTTCGCTAATATTGCATGTGTCGCCGAGTGTTTGCAGAAAGCACTTAGACCGCGCAGCGTTTACGCCGTTACCTCTCTTTCAAACAGCAAATCTTCCACGTACATGCCACATCGCTCCGCTGAGAGTCTTCTGGTCTGATAGATAAATTGCTGATTGTATCGCGTGAGTGAGACACATGCGTTTCATATGGCAGACGGCGGGGTTTTAAAAGGAGTCACCTCGGTCCTTCCACTGGAAAGACACATCTTCGAGGCTCATCGGGTTCATCTTATTTACTCAAGTGTTAATTGAAGATTGTTTTCTAATGCAATCAGCCGCCGCGATTCACAGATCAGTAGGTTACACGCTAACATGCTCGCTGACGTGAAAGGAGTGAAAACCCAAAGCGCTGTGACTGCCCACCTCTCCAGCATTCTGATCCAGCTCTGTCTACCTTAGAAAGCAAAAGGGGAAATTGAGCTAGGACAAACATATTATATGATTTATAAAGATCTAAGAAACCTGCAGGCAAAAAGCAGGCTACTGCCCTGAGGCGCATGACCTTCAAGCCTGAGTCCCAAATTGATCTTCTGAGAATGATGCAACAGTAAACACAGGGACTATATTTTTTGTAATCATGTCAGAATAAAGTATTTGCCCAGGCGCCAGGATAAAATGTTGGCAGATCATTTTTATGCAAACCACAGATACGTTCAAATTTGTCATAGGCTATGTACCATGTTGTATGTCTACAAAACTGCATGTTTATGCACTGATGTTTATATCTGGAGGTGGAGGCGACGAGGCTGCCAGGCAGACAATCGCTGTTGTAGGTTTGGAACCACTGGATATTGTTGATGAGGACTATAGTGAATCAACATTTGTGCGCCTGATAACACCAGATATTTTTAACGAGACTTTGGGACATTTTGAGACAAAAA
>CAEMYA010000779.1:485645-516991 GCA_903131615.1 Diplodus sargus | reverse complement strand
GGAGAGGTTTGTGGCCGCCAGTGGCACCGCTGACTAAAAACTCCATAACTCCCATAAGGTTAGGCCTAGAAGTCTAAAATTTCATCCAGGTGTAGTTGACAAGATATAGAAGGTATGTGGTATATTATATGCCTTACATAAAGCACATCATAGTTATTGTTATTCAAATATGACCTATTATTTTCGAAGACAAAAACTTTTTTTTAGAGCCATGTTTGAACTGATCTCATTTAGGTTGTGGGTATGGTACATGCTAAATAAGCACATTTTCAGACACTAGAGGGTGTCAGCTTTCAAATGAAGTATCATACATCCATCTAGGACTTGCAGTTATTGTGTTATAAGCTTTTCCATTTGGGTATGCTAAATAGGCGAGAATTACCGAAAATAGGTGGGTGCGAATAGGTAACTGTGTGGTTTTGCATAAACGTGCATTGCCGACATTTATCGTGGTGATTGGGTTGTTAGTTGATATTTCTCCGACATATTCTTAAACCAATTCATCAAATAAAACATATAGCACTGATGTGTTTCTGGGAGTTCAGGAACTTGTATTTAAAAAAGGGGCTCGACGGGGGGCCCAAAGCTCATTTTTGCGCCCCGGGCAAGGAGAGGAGAGGAGAATAATCCGGCGCCGGCATATAGGCTGAATTCAAGCATGCGACATTGAAGAACATAAATAATTTGGTGCCCTAGGCAAGATCTTAGCTGGCGCCCTCTTGCATCGCAGTCAATTTCACAATCAATTTTTATACAGTCACACAGACACTGCATGTATGTATTCAAGATTTTATTTCTTTTAAGTCAAGAAACAAGTGATAAAAATACAATATAAATAAGGCATTGTGCAAACATATTATCTCTCAGCCTCAGAGTGCCGTCTCTCACTTATCTATTGTCAGCCGCTTTGCGAAACGACCTCCAACTCCTTCCATGTTGCCATGTGGGTATTGCGCTCCCAGCTATCCTCATGAACCTTCAGCAAGTGGCTTTCATTTTTCCAGTCCTTTAGTCCTTCCTTATTAAGTCTTTTTTTTTTATTTTTTTTTTTATACTTTATTGCAAGGCTTCTTACCTTCACAAACATAATATATTCACAAAGTAGATAACAGACCATAAAGTAAATGAACATATATACAAGGTGTACTAGTATTTCCCAAATAAGAATCTCAAAGTCTGTGTGAATGTATTGTGCTTTTTGGTGTTATGTACTGTATTTTCTGTATATTTGTGTTGGGACCCCCTCGAAAACGAGATGGTTCATCTCAAGGGGTTTATCCTTCTAAATAAACTTCATATAAAGAAAGGAAATTAATTAAACAAACAAACAGAAAATAAGTAAATAAACATGAATAACTAATAATAGTAGAATAGAATAGACTAAACTAATGGAAAAATAAGATGGTATTGCATGTATGTATGTATGTATCTGCTTGTGTGTGTTTGTGCTGGGGTGTGGACCATTTAGTTCATCTCCTTAATTTGATTAAATATTTCCACTGTTCTTTCTTTACAATATAACTTATTCCAAATATGTATTTGTTCCCTATTTATAAGAGTTAGTCTTTCCATCTCTAAACTTTGTTCTGTTGTTAATACCCATGCTCTTAATTTTGGTGTATTTGTTTGTTTCCATGCTTTGGTCACCTGCTTCAGGGCAGTTACTCTCATTATATTAAAGAAATAAATGTCCTTTGGTCTTATCTTTCCTTTTAAATAAATACCTAACCAATGTTGTACCTGCAAAGGCTCTTTAAGCTCAAAGATGTACTTTAGGATTTCCTTAACTCCTTCCCAGTAAGCTGTTAATACAGGGCATGTAAAAAGCATATGTATATAGTTCGCCTCCTGTTCTCCGCATCTTCGCCAACATCCATTATCTAATCCAGGGTAGCATTTCTTCAGTTTCAAGGTGTGCTAAAGAATCTCATACTCACTTTCCATGAAAACTCCCTCCAGTATTTTGATTGTGAGATTCTGAAATCTTCACCTAATGTTCTTCTCCACTCTTCTGTTGTTATGTTGATTTTTAAATCTTTTTCCCACTTCTCTTTTATGTTACTCTCTACCTCATTGTACTTCTGCAGGATCTTAAACATTTTGGACAAATTTCCTATGTTTTTATTTCTATTTTGCATCATATATTTAATCAGTTCATGCTCTGATGTCCCCACTTCTAAAGATCTACTCATGTAGCTTCTGACCTGCAGATACTTAAAGAAATGTTTCGATTCTAATTCATATTTGCTAGATATAGTATCGTAAGAGTTTATTGTGTGATTTGTAATTAATTGTGAATATTTTATCAGTCCCTTTTTAGCCCAACTTTCCAGGATTTTATCTGTTCTGTTAGGAATAAAGTCTGGGTCCTCTGCCATCTCTCTAACTAATGCACATTCATTATCCATTTTTAAAATTTTACAAACACGTTTCCAATTGGCCAAGGTATTGTCAATGCAGTAATTCTGCCCTGTATAGTTTTTCCATTGCGTTCTTCCGATGAAGGGCAATGTCCCAATGGATATTCTTGCCATTTCTTTTTCTATATTAATCCATTTGGTTTCTGTTTCCCTTTCTGTCCATTTCATTATTGCGAGGAGTTGTATAGCCAGGAAATAACCCTGTAAATTTGGGAGCCCTAACCCACCTTCCTCTTTTGGTTTACATAAAGTTTTGAATTTAATTCTCTGCTTTTTGTTGTTCCAGATAAAATTTTAGATCATTCTGTTACAGTTTTTAAAGTATTTCTCTAGTAGTACAATAGGCAATGTTTGAAATAGAAATAAAAATTGCGGAAGAACCATCATTTTAATAGTTTTCACTCTGTTAAGGAGACTATGTGGCATTAATCCCCATCTACTCAAATCTTGCCTTATCTTAGTTATCAACACACAGTGGTTGTTCTCATACAGTTCCTCTAAGTGTTCACTAATATTGATCCCTAGATATTTTACCTTCTTATTCTCCCATTTAAAGTTATAACACTCTTTCAATGCCTGGCTGGGTTGTCTCCCTATTATTAAGGATTCACATTTACTCCTATTTAGTGTGCACCCAGAGACTTTACCATATTCAGCAATTGTTTTCATTAATTCATGTATTGATTCCTCTGGGGATGTCAGGTATACAATAATATCATCGGCATAAAGTGCCAGTTTGTGAGTTTCTTTTCCAGTCTGTATTCCTTTTATCTCAGTGTTCTGTCTCACTGCAGCTGCTAGTATTTCAATATACATAGCAAAGATAAGGGGAGAGAGAGGGTCTCCCTGCCTAGTGCCTCTCTGTATTCAAATTCTTCTTGACAAGGTGCCATTAGTTTTGATTCTTGAGGTTGGGTTACTATATATCACTTGTATCCATGAACAGAATTTGTTATCTACCCCAAAACTATCTAACATTTCAAACATAAAGGGCCAACTCACTAAATCAAAGGCCTTTTGAGCATCTAATGTTAATAATACCACATCAATATTTTTCTTTTGAGCATAGTCGATTAAATTTATTGTTCTCCTAATATTGTCTGCCAAATACCTTCCAGGAATGAATCCACATTGATCTGCATCAATAACATTGGTAATTATACTCTTTAATCTGTTTGCTAATATTGCTGATATTATTTTATAGTCTGTGTTTAGTAATGATATAGGCCGATATGATGAGCACTTTGTAGTGTCCTTTCCCTCTTTCGGAATTAATGTTAAAATTGAAGATTGCCATGTTTGAGCCCATTTTCCTGTTTCTAGCGCATAATTTTATGCTTTCTTAAGTAATGGTGCTATTTGCATTTTAAATTTTTGATATCTATATATATTTGTGAATCCATCGTCCCCTGGTGATTTTCCTCTTTTCAGCCCTTGTATTTGTTGATTAATTTCTTCTATAGTGATTGCTTTAGTCAAAGCCCCATTTTTTTCCTGGGGTACCTTTGATAACTGAAACTCCATTAAAAACGTTTCAATCTGAGTATTATCCATTTTAAATTCATCTTTGTACAGGATTTCATAATATTTGGCAAATTCCTCTGCTATTTCTTCTTTATCTGTTATTATTTCACCTTGTTCTACTTTTAATTTTGTAATATAAGCTTTTTTTATTTGACTTTTAAGTTTATATGCCAGGGTTTTCATAGAATTTGGTCCTCCATCATAAGTTTCCTGTTGTGTGAAACGTATTAATCTATTAATCTCAAATATACGCAATTTATCTAATTCAGTCCGTTTTTCCTTTAATTTCTTCCAGTCTTCATCACTTTTTGTCTCCCTGTGTCTATCCTCCAATTGTTTTATTTGTTCTGATAACCGTTTTTGCTGTGCTTCTCTAGTCCTTTTCTTTGCCGATGCATATGCAATAATATGACCCCTTATAACTGCTTTGCTCCTTCCCATAGTATAATTGGGTCTATTTCTTCAGTGTCATTTATTTTTACATATTCAGTTATTATATTTTGCATTCTTTCTACAAATTTTTTGTCTTGCAGGAGAGAGTTGTTTAATCTCCAAATTGATGATCTTTTTGTATTTTTTAGTTTAACTGTAAGTGAAATTGCAGCATGGTCTGCTATATTTATAGAGCTAATTGTACTGTTTTGAACCAATGATACATCTTTTTTAAACATAAAAAAGTAATCTAATCTGTTGTAAACTAAATGTCTCCCTGAATAAAATGTATCATCTTTCCTGTAGGGATGGAGTGTTCTCCATACTAGTGACCGACCGGTTATCGGCCACCGATATATCGGGGCCCGATAGAACGGCCTAATTTCTATCGGGGGTTCTATCGTATGGGTGAAATGTTGCGCCGATAGAAAAAAAAAGTGTGACAATGACAAAAGCACGCGCTGGTGTGCTGATTTATTTTGTCCAGTAGGGCGCGCTGAGCTCAGCCAGAGACTTGGCTCAGCTCACATTTCAGTGAAGTCCCTTCCCCACTCTACACCACGAAACCTCCCGACCACCTGACCAACCAGCCGATCAACCAGCAGACTTTTCCCCCTTTTCCACAAGCCACAATTGCTGTATAATTGTGGACTGGATTGTCCTGTGTTAATTTCTCCATGTTTGTGAGACAACACGGAATGCTCCCCACTACGCGCTTGCTATAGTAACTTTTAATTGATTGAAAACGTTATTAAAAGTTTGCACAAAAGCACCGAAGCGTACAGTTTAATACAAATACAATGCTAAAAGGATTTAACCAAGAAAGCACTAGTCTCCCTGACACGACGCGGGATCACTTTTATTTTATCGTCGTCATTTTGGCTTGGTTTGATTGTGTGTGTCCACAGCTGGGTTGGTTTATGGAGGGGACGAATGAACGACGTGTATTTTGGCATGCATTGCTGACCTGGACATTGTTTCTCAGTAAATCAGAAAAACCTTTCCTATCATTCCCTTTTTCCGTGCATGGTTGAAGGAGATCGCCTCCACGCTCCCTCCTGCGCCGAAATGTCCCCTTTTAGTTACCTAAACCAACCCGGGTGTGTGGACACAACCACTCGCCACCCGCATCTATTTAAACTCCGTCACTTTGTTTTGTTCTTTTGCGCTGATGAAGACCTCCAGGACATGTCTGTTCGATAACACAATAAATAAAGTAACGTCATGCATATTTAACATAAAGGCTACGAGCGTGCCGCATCACTTCCTCATCAACGCTGATGTCTCTTATTTGTGGCCGCTGCCAGCGCCACACAGGCTTTGCCTTCAGCAATCAAGCGCTGTTTTCGTCTTTGTTAAAAACAATAACAGCAGCAGCTGTAGGCAGCTGAGATCGCTGTTCCGTCTGTTTTGCATGTAAATATGAATTAACACAGTGAAATGAATGGTTCTCTGTTTACAAATTTAAAAATGCATAGGTTAAATAATATAAATGTTTTCTTTTCTTTATTACACAGATGGCTGAAAAAAGGAGCAAAATATGTTAAATGTTAAAAGTCTTGAATAAAGACATTGGTTTAAGGAAGCATCTGTCTGTACTACTGTCACTGTGACTGTACTATTGCATCATCATATCGGTGCAAAATCTATGCACAATCCAAGGCCTGTTTTCATTCCAGCTCAAAAACTCACTATATCGGTTGCATATCGGCTATCGGTGATTGCACCTCCTCTAATATCGGCAATCCTTATCGGGCCAAAAAATCCCTATCGGTCGGACACTGCTCCATACTTCAACTAGACCTATCTCTGTACACGTTTTCCTGAGGATACTTGCCTTTTCTCTGCTTTATGTGTGTTAGCATTAGAGGCGTCTAATTTTGGGTTTAATACCAGATTAAAATCCCCCCCTATTAGAACGGTCCCCTTACATTTTGTAGTCATTAACTCTATTAATTCTAGCCTGAAATCTGGTCCTATATCTGGTGGGTAGTAAACATTAAGGAATGATATTTCCATACTGTCTATTTTTCCAACTGCTAACACAAATCTCCCCTCTTTCTCAAAACCTATTTTGGACTTAATTATTGTCGCCACTCCTCTACTGGCAGAGGTATATGTGCTATAGTACACTTGGCTATTGAATTCTTTCTTTAACTTTTCGTGCTCCTGTCTCCTCAAGTGAGTTTCCTGCAGAAATATTACATCTGCTTTGTCTCTCTCCATCTGGAGTAAGATCTTCTTCCTTTTTACTGCATTGTTCAGTCCATTAGCATTCAATGATATTATCTTCAAATCACTCATTTAATAGGTGACAAAAGCATGGGTCTATCTGTCCTCGCCCCCTTGTTGGTAAGTATAAGATTATCAGTAATGGAGTGGTGAAAGGAAAGAAAAAGAAGAAGAAAAAAAAAACAAAAAACTATCCCACTGGCAAGTGCGTAAAATGAAAGCAAAAAAAAAACAAATCAAAACATAATCCCTAAAAGTGTCAGTTCCGAAAATGAAATGTATTTCAACCATGTGTTTCTTCATGATTGTATTGGCGTACTTCTAGTCACCTCTAAGAATTATACCAACTGAGTTTACAATTTACTCATGTCTGCAGTGTCAACTTTTCCTCTTACCCCACTTTCTATGGTCTTTTCATCCTGTAGATTACAAAATCCAGTAGTATGGAACAAGGAACAAAGATAAACAAATAAAACAAAACAAATACGAAGTTACTTCTCCTAGTTCGACACCCCCCCCCCAGCTCCCCACTCTTCCTTAAAATTGAAATTCAAGGGCCCATTTATCAAACTATATTTTCTCTCCATTTGCATCTTTGATAAATTATACTTACTTTCTCTGTCTTTACGGTCTTCCACTCCTTGCTTCTATGCAAAGTGTTCAAGTTTATACTTGTATAAAAAAACAAACAAACAAACAAAAAAAACAAAAAAAACTGAAAAACACATTAGTATTGGAGAGATTGATACGAAAAGCAACAAAATACACCTACACACACACACACACAGAGAGAGAGAGAGAGAGCGCAAAGGACTGGGATAGACGTTGTCCGCTCGGTCTCTATTCCCTCTTCTGCTGTGTAGATACCTCTCTGCTTCAATTCCCTCCCAGCCACATCTGCATTTATACAGGTTGTTGTAGTGCCATCCGTGTTAAACACCTTAAGTCTTGCAGGGGCCAGCTGTGTGATTTAATCTTGTGCTGACGCAGATGTTCCCGTATCTTTCTATATGCAGCTCGTTGTTGTTTCACTCTGGTCGTGAAGTCATGATCCATATAGATACGTGCTCCATTAAATAGAATTTCCTTTTTTGACCAAGCTGCTTTAAGAAGATCTCTTTTACCATCATAGTTTGCCAAACTTACTATGATTGGCCTCCTGGCGCGTTCCCCTTCCTTCCATGTGCCAATTCTGTGCGCTCGAGTGATTTGGGGCACAGTTTCCATGTGTAAAGTTTCTTTAAACAGCTTCTGTATGAACGCATTAACATCATTGCCTTCAATCCGTTCGGCAATGCCGTAAATGCAGATATTGTTCTGTCTGGATTTATTTTCAATATAGTCCATCTGATCCCCCATCTCCGTGATGAGACTGTTACATTGTTTCAGCGTTTTCTGATGAGTTGTACTCTCGTCTTCGAGCTCGCTCACCCTGGCTTCCAGTTCCAGCACTCTGGCGTTTGTTGTTTCCGCACCTCGTCTAAGTTCCGTAGTTTGTTGCATTATTTTCTTCATATCCCGTTCTGTTTCAGCTCGAAACTCATTAAATGCTGCCCTGAGCGCTTTAATCTCTCCAGTTATTGAGTCTTTCAAATCAGCAAACAGGTGTTTGATCTCACCGGCATCTGTCATTGTTTGCGCCTGTGCTGTTTGACTAAAGTTTCGATCTAGCTGAGCGTTGTTTCCTCTCAGCTGTCTCGCTCTTGTCCATGTAGGCATCCCACAGATGTTTTATTCATTACATGCTTCCTTTTCGTTTTACATTATTTCAAATAATGCAAACGCATTCTTTGGGGCTTTGAGGATGCGTTTCACACTGCCGCCATTAGTCACATGACCGGAACCTCCCCACCACCAGAAGTCTTTTTTCTTTGAGAGTAAACATTTAGCAGCAGAAGCAGTGCAAGCTATCACTTCTGTTTGAGTACATCAGGCAGCTTCTTTTGATTTTTCAGCATTGACTACGACTCTGTTACAAAAGTCATGTTGACACTCTCCCATCTTTGTTTTTGGGAAATGTGTAACTGCTTTTTTATTTGAACTGGTCCTCTGTGAACTAACTCTCACCTCACTTTGTCAGTTAGAAGAGATGGTCAGTCAGCAGGTCTGTTGATGCCTTTAGTCCTGATGCTGTGTCACTCTGCTGTGCTGAGGTAGAGGGACAGCAGCACCTGATGCTGTGTCACTGGGCTGCTGGTGAAATACGTTAAAAGTGCATCTGAAGAGAGAAGAGAAGTACATGTGACCACTGCATGTTACATTTTAATAGAAACACAGATGCTTGATGTGTGCTATACATAAGACTAATATAGACTAATAATGAAAATGTGATGAGATTCATTCAACTCAGAGTGTAAGTGCAGTGTACATATTTCACCTATGAATAATGTGGGAAAGCTAAGGTGTGGAGTATTAACAGTAACAAACTTTAACTGCACTTTAACACTGATGTAACTTTAACAAACAAACTGTGACACTGACACAATAACCAAAGGCTTACTACAACCCTGTTACAAAGGGGATGGAAAACTAATAGCATTTTAACTGAAATACAAGCAGGAAAGACACCTGTAAAATAACACCTGAACAGGCCTAAAGTTAACTTTCCAAACGTCCCTGATGAATTTAAGGTGGAGTAACATTAACACAAGTCAACTCAGCTATGTATTGATTATTAAACAATGCTGCTATCGTCCAAAGTAAGTCTTGGAGTCTCGGTGCGGTCAGATTCAGGCAGCTGACCTCTCGACCCGCCCCCCTCACAGAGGACAGGTAACTTACAGTGCAATGAGCCAGGAACCCAGAAAAAAGGCCTCTCCATTATTTAATAGTCTTTGCTATGACGTTATGTTGCTGTGGGCTTATATAATATTTCGAAATAATAGTAGTAATGGCACTGGTAAGAAATATATATATATATATTCTTCTTCTTTTCGGCGCCCCCCGTGGATGACGGCACCCTTAGCATTTGCCTATACAGCCTATGCCCAGGGCCGGCTCTGGAAAAAAGCTTTCATTTTAAGTGATTTCACGACAACGGCTCCTCTCTCTGTCGTGGTTTTTGTCATCGTTCATGTTGCTAAAATGTCGCCATGATCTGGGAATGCAATGCAGTTGACCCTTGGAGTCCCGGACGGAAATAGCTATTGTTCAAAAATGTTTTAACGGCTTTTCAACTCTTAATCGCCAACCAAAATCAGCTGAAATGCCATTGGATAATATTGAAATAGATCAGAAAGAGCGACAGAAATTAATTTAGCAGTCATCAGGATACATCTTTTAAATTAAAAACTACTATAAACTTCTATAAACTAAATCAGCCAGACTGAAACATAAGGGTCACCTGAATTGAATGATGTCGGTGATGGCACCTGATGCTGACTGCTAGAATACAGTAAGAAAAGCAAGATAGATACAGGAGTCAGGCCCCCCAAAAATTGTTGTAGGTATAAACATGCTCAACCAGTCCTAATCGAACGAGAAAGATGAGACATTGATGGAATGATCAACAGAAGTTCAGGCCTCTGACTGACTGACTTCTTAGTTCAACCCAAAGAAACTTGCAAGTGTCCCAGTTCCTAATAGCATGCTAACTCTAAGATGGTTTGGATGATTCACTGTGTTCAAGTGGGTGAAAAGAACGTACCTAAAGAATATTATTATAAAGCAAGTTTAAAAAAAAGCACCTTTGCACTGAGAAGGTGGAGGAGCTGAGTGAAGCATGCTGATCTCTCTGTATAGTGTCTATGAAAACAGTAAGGCATACGTACATACTGTTTGATGTTAAACAGAGAACAGGACAGTCGTCCTGTGCAATCAGGTCTCATCACCATCATTTTGGGTGTGTTCACTTTCAGTTTCACCTCCAAATAAAGTGGTCTGTCTCACTTTGTTGGAGCGATAACTCCATGTTCACAGATCTCAGTGATCACATTGGTGAATACAAGCAGAATGGCACTGTTAGTGGAGCACATACCTCCACCACCGCCCAACAGTCCCCTCTTTGTACACAGTATCTGAATCACAGATACCAGCCACCTAAAGATGGCTGACTGTTTCCATTACTCTAATTCCCTGCATTATTTCCTGAGAAATTAATGAAAATTCTAAGAAAATATTCTTGGATCCGTTCACTCGGATCCGTACCAGAAGTTATTGAGGTCTGTTCTGGGCTGAGAGCCATCTTCCATTCAAGTTTTGTGGAAATATAGTTTGGTACTTTTTGTAAGCTCTGGAAAAAGACAAGGACCTGAAGTCTCCACCAAACCATGCAGGGATCAACTTTCTGAGTGCAGTCGGTGCTCCATCCTGCTGATTACCCTCCAATTCTCAACATGGGCACATTCACTAACTGCTTATCCACGAGGGCCAATTCACTGCTGTTCATTGCTCCACTAATGACATCCCTCTCCTGTAAGAGCACAATGCTGGAGAAGCAGCAGTTGTTAAAACATTTTTCAATTCCACATCTCTCTCCCGAGGCCCCGGCAGTATTTTCCAGACGGAGAAAAGAGAAGAGGGGAAGAATTTGGCCGCTGGGAGGCCATTCACAGAGGATACAAAGAGCCAATGTCAATGCGAGTTGAAGGACAGAAAACAGAATTAGCATTAGAGTGGGCAGCACAGTTCACCCATGTCACACAGCCAGGACAGAGCGGGACGACAGGCCTATAAACACACTTGAAGAAGAAATGCAGTATTTTTTTTATTTTTTTTACCAAGTTTTTACCGATCCTTGCTTATTATTAGACTTATTGCAATATATGTGGATACACTCACAACCCCAAAGGCAATATCTTCCAGATGGCACACTTTACAGCACTCAGTGATGCCGTCCCTGCTGAGGAAAGTACCAACCCTCTGCATCAAGCATCAGCGTCGTGTCCGTGCACCATCAGATGGATGGAGTGGAGATTTTACGGAGAAAGGGAGTAGCAGGGATTTGGAGAGGGGCCTCGGAATGCTGTGTCAGGTCTGAGGAGCGGGGAGGGCAGAGCCGGCCCTGGGCATAGGCAGTATAGGCAATAGCTGAGTCTGTCACACAGCGGTGAGGAATGTCCTGTCTTGGGTTTTTTGTCTTGTGAACTTCATGTTTTATTTTGATTAACTGTATTGATTGATTGTAACTTCCCTCTCATTTCGGGTCACTTGCCCTTCCTCTTGTGTCACCGGTCTGACGTCTCCCCTAATCCCTGATTGTGTCCACCTGTGCTCCCTTCCCTGGTGTATATATTGTCTTTGTCTTGCCCTGTCTCGTCGCCAGAGTATTTCGTTGTGTCATGAATCTCCAGCCTTTCACAGCCTTGCCACAGTCTTGTTGATAAGTATTGCCTCGCTTGTTTTTCTGTTTCCTTGTATGCCTCTGAAGAAGTGATTTTGATTTTGATAACGTTTTTTGGTCAGTGTGAACCTTTTTTGTTTTCTAGATAGTTTCATAGCATTTGTTTTGTTCTTTCCTCCTGGTGGAGCGCTTTAATTTGTATGTTTCTCAGCTCAGTGTAGCATAGATAATTGTATAGCCTTTTGTCCTTCTCCTCGTTAAAGAGTGATTTTCTGTTGGTGTTACATTTCATAGTTTAGTCTGTTCTCAGATCAGTGTAGTATTTTGCTTCTGCTTGTTCCTCCTTCTGGAGAGATTTTCTGTTTCTCATTCCGTGTTTCTTTCATTTGTTTTCTTGTTCTATTCCTCTGTCTAAGCAAACGAGGTAGAGTTTGTAGCCTTCTTGGTTATCACTCCTTCTGAAGAAGATACAAGTATATATCAGAAATAAAGCCTGTCGAACTCGTTCTCTGACTGCATCTGAGTCCTCATTTTGCCAGGCCTGACAGAGTCGACGTGTGTTAATGTTACTCCTTATATTCATCAGGGACGTTTGGAAAGTTAACGTTAGGACTGTTCAGGTGTTATTTTACTGGTGTCTTTCCTGCTTGTATTTTAGTTCAAATGCTATTAGTTTTCCATCCCCTTTGTAACAGGGTTGTTGTAAGCCTTTGGTTTACTGTGTCACAGTTTATGTTTGTTAAAGTTACATCAGTGTTAAAGTGCAGTTAAAGTGTATTATTGTTAATACTCCACACCTTAGCTTTCCCACATCATTCATAGGAGAAATGTATGTATGTATGTATGTATGTATGGTATGTATGTATGTATGCTGCACTTGCACTGCAATGACAATAAAGTTGAATGAATCACATTTTCATTATTAGTCTATATTAGTCTTATGTATAGCACACACCAAGCATCTGTTTTTTTTCATTAAAATGTAACATCCAGTGGTCACATATTCTTCTCTTCAGATGCACTTTTAACATATTTCAGCACAGCAGAGTGACACAGCATCAGGACTAAAGGCACCAACAGACCTGCTGACTGGACATCTCTTCTGACTACGTAAGATGAGAGCCAGTTCAGAGGACCATTTCAAATAAAAAGAGATGGGAGAGTGTCAACATGACTTTTGTAACAGAGTCGTAGTCAATGCTGAAAAATCAAAAGAAGCTGGCTGATGCACTCAAACAGAAATGATAGCTTGCACTGCTTCTGCTGCTAAATGTTTACTCCCAAAGAAAACAGACTTAATAAGTAAGGACTAAAGGACTGGAAAAATGAAAGCCACTTGCTGAAGGTTCATGAGGATAGCTGGGAGCACAATACCCACGTGGCAACATGGAAGGAGTTGGAGGTCGTTTCGCAAAGCGGCTGACAATAGATAAGAGAGAAATGGCACTCTGAGGCTGAGAGATAATGTTTGCACAATGCCTTATTTATATTGTATTTTTATCACTTGTTTCTTTCTTCAGTTTTTATTTGGTGTGATATTTTTGACTTAAAAGAAATAAAATCTTGAATACATACATGCAGTTTCTGTGTGAGTGTATGAAAATTGATTGTGAAATTGACAGCGATGCGAGAGGGCGCCAGCTAAGATCTTGCCTAGGGCACCAAATTTCTCAGGGCTGGCACTGGGGGAGGCTATCAGTCAACCCTAAAAAGGAGTCGTAAAAAATTGTCAACTGTCAGGCGAGCCGTCGCATCTCAGCGGAGAGAGAGAGAAGAGGGAGGAGCTGCAGGGCCAGCTCTGTTTTCATTTTCTCTGGCTCCCACCACACACACACACACACACACACACGCATACACACAGACATTAGAGCAGTCTGCGGCACACCGCAGCATCCAGTAATAATTATACACAGTCCGAACATAAAAAAATGCACGTCACTCGCAGGATCTTGACAAAGTGTTTCAGTGAAAGTTTAATGGCGCAATTTCACCACGCTGTATAGCATACAATATTCTCTAGAAGCTGTACATCTCCAAAGACACTTCATATTGAAAGCAAAATAACATGATTTTCTCCCTGTTGATATCTGTACATCATTTCACACCCAGTCGCAAGTTCCTTTGTTTGTTTGTTTTTTGGTCTTTTTTTTTTTTAAACAGACATATAAGTCTTCTATTTTACATAAAGATGTGATTCTTTAAAATACAGCACTTTAAGAAAAAGGGTAATTTTTCCATTTTGCAGAGAGCATTGTTGATAAAATAGTTGAGTGCAAAGGCACTTTCTGGAGTAGGTATAGTAAGATTTTGCCGCTTGTTGGATTCTGAAAAGGATTTTCAGTTCTGGTTCAACACTCACCATTTATCTGTGTATGCTAAATATGTACAGGAATGTCAATCTGTAGCGTTTCCTCTTCTACAAAGAATAATTACGTCATACTTTCTCACAGGGGAAAAATAAAATACAGATTCATGAAAAGCACAAAGCCGTATTTGTACACAGTCCTGCCCATTATATACCTGCCGTCGTCAGAGTCTTTTGGAATTTCATTTTTCAGAAGAAATCATTTAGAACTTCCAGGAGCAAAAAATAGAACAGCATAATAATAATATACTTCTTATCAGTGTTGGGAGTAATGGCGTTTAAGTATAACGGTGTTACTAACGGCGTTATTTTTTCAGTAACGGAGTAATCTAATGAATTACTTTTCCCATCGTTATACATCGTTCGGTTTACACACAAACCACACAGCCTCGCACACACAAACTAGCAGAGGTGAACTGCAGCATGCCGAGTCCAGAGGGAAAGTTGACGTTTTCAAAGTGGAAGTACAGACACCACTTTAACCTCCTTTGTCCACGTCCGTTTTAAGCAACTCTAATCTAATGAAGCATCTCTCAACTGCACGCGCTTCTACAACACTAGTGGCCAAAAACTCTGTTGTTGACACTGTTGATGATGATAGCAGGTGTGGCTAACGTGAGCTCCGCTATGGAAACGGAGCCGTCCGAGCAGCTAAAGCTGGATGTTTCTGCTCCAGCTTCACTAAAACTTGTGACACAGACTGAAGTGAATGCAATGATAGGCAGGTATGTTGTTGAGAACATGCTCCCGTTAAAATCAATGCCGAGCTCAAAAGGGGAAGAAAAGAAAGTAACGCAAGAGTTACTTTTCCTGGTAACTAATTACTTTTATACTGGAGTAATTCCATTACTAACTCAGTTACTTTTTGGGAGAAGTAACTAGTAACTATAACTAATTACTATTTTAAAGTAACGTGACCAACACTGCTTCTTATACTCCTTTTTTATACATCTGAAAAGGAAAAACAAAAAAAGAGAAGAAAAGGAAGAGAGAAAAAAAGATCATCAAAGGCTTCAGTTTGATTCCAGTAAATAATGTAGGACTGAACACAGATAAGATGGATATATAGAGAGGGTATTATTCATTATTAGGGGTCATTATCTTACAGTTGGCTCATCGCAGAAGTAGGTGCTCATTGTTTTTGGAGGGGTGTCCTGCCACGTAGTATTTCCTGGGGGTCCCGTACAGCACGGTTTTGTTCAACCTGTCCTGGTTGATGACAAACCGCCGGGCTGTAGCGGCCTCGTAGGGGGGAACGATACAAGGTCTCTTCGGTAAAGTGCAAAACTTTTAATGGAGAGGGGGGGCGCCTGCTGCTGTGGGAAGTTCCTTGTTGGACCTCTCCTCTAAGTTTTGATACAACATCTCCGGAGGCTCCGGGGTGGCCAAGCTGCAGATTCATCCATTGTGCTGATGGTACCACACTTCAGAACAAAAACCAAGACACCTAAGCTGACCGAAAGGATGAAAACAACAAGAAGCCCGAGAATCAGGACTGAAAGTGGGACCTCAGGGTGTCGTTCAGGAGTGTGCATTCGGGATTCGGTGGGGCTGACTGAGCTAAAAGAAGAAGAAGAAGAAGAAGAAGAGGAAGAGGGGATGGTAGGCTCTGTGCCTGGCCCTTTTAATGTAGGATTTTGCTGCGGGGGCACCTCGCTGGGCTCAGGACAGATGGCCTCGTTGCGGAGCGAGTCCACCAGGCGACCCGCGTGTTTAGAGGGAGAATTACAGGTGATTTCACTGACCACCACGCTGGTACTGGACAGCTCCATCCAGTTCTTGAGCTTCACGATGTCACAGGTGCAGTCCCAGGGGTTCTCCTGCAGGTCGATGTGGATAAACGTTGAGAGCTGGTCCAGGACCCCTCGGACTGGCAGGTAGGAGAAATTATTATTCTGCAAATTGAGTCTTGTCAGCATCATGCCACCGAAAACACTGTCGGGGAGCGACCGTAGCAGGTTGTTGTTGAGGAAAAGCAGCTGCAGGTTGTGTAAAGAGTTAAATGTTTGTGGTGAGATGTCTTTGATGATGTTGTATTCCAAATACAGGTACTGGAGCGACTGCAGGCCGGCGAAGAGGGACTGAGAAAGTGATTCAATGTAATTCCCATTCAGATAGAGCCATCTGAGGTTTGTTAGGTTCTCAAACGCACCTTCCTGAATCACTGTTATCCTGTTATTTCCTAAATGAAGCAGCTCTAGTGAGCTGTACTTGGTCAGATCAGTCCTGTAAATCACTTCTAAGTAGTTACCGGTCAGGTGGAGTTTCTTTGGGTAGGAGGGCTTGGGGTTCAGCTCACTGATGTTGTGTAAGTTGCGCTCCTGGCAATTAATGTTCAAGCCGCTGTCTGGGTTTTGTGATGTGCACACACATACACTTGGACACAACATGGGCACAGGGGAGCGCGTCTGGTAGACCATTATGGGCCCAAAGACGTGTTTGTCTTTTGAGATGCGAGGGTTGGGCCTGTAGCGCATTTTGGGCGGATGGGAGGCTTTCGGGGCCCGGGTGGGGGTGATCCCGCCGGGGTGGTAGGTCGGAGGCAGGGCCCTTTGAAAGTGAGAGTCAGAGGGGGGGTGAACACGCTCACCAGCATTCCTGCATGGGCACAGTTCCTGCTTATGAGCTGCGTGATGTCTTTGCCATGCAGCCTGAATGGTGTCTCACACACTATGTCCCCCACAAAGACGGAAATGGTGTCCAGCCAGGATTTGAGGGGAATCATTTCACATGTGCAATTCCACGGGTTCTTCTCCAGCTGGATCTCCATGATGCCGCCTATGTGCTCCAAGACCCCGGCAACCGGCAGCATCTTGAGCCGGTTGCCACGTAAATCCAAGTGGATGAGGAGCACAAAGCGGAAAATATTGGGAGGCAGAGACAGGAGCAGGTTGTCATTCAGGATCAACACTTTGAGGTTATTCAGCTTACTGAGAGCACCCGGCTTGATGGCACTGATGTAATTATAGTCTGCCTGTAAATACTCCAAACTCTCCAGTCCTGAGAAGGTGTTCTCTTTTATCACCTCCAGGTTGTTGTTGTACAAGTAGAGCCGCTTCACAAAGCGCAGCCCGTTAAACGCGCCAGTTTGGATCTCCTGTAAGCGGTTATTCCCGAGATGCAGTGAAGTGACATTGCTATAATTGACAAACTCATTGGTGCTGAGCCGTGACAGGAAGTTTCCATTTAGAAAAAGCTGCAAGATTTTATCGGGGGGCGCCTGGAACTGACTGACGGTGGTAAATCCTTTATTCTCACAGTTGATGTTCAGAATGTTCTCCCGCTCCTCGCAGCTGCAGCGGCTCTTGCAGATTTCTTTGGAGGAGGAAGTTTTGCGGCTCTGTGTTTCGGACGGTGTCAGGCTGGTGACCGTGAGGACGCTCTGAAACAGGACGCCGCTCAGCATTTTTACAGCCAAAAATAGTCGCTGAAATATAGATCCAGCATTTAACTTCGCAGCCCGAGCCTTAGATGGAACGGAGAAAAAAAAAATCAGAGGCTGAGTTCTCACAGTAGGGAGAGGAGAAAGGAAAGGAGGTAGAGGCGCTCTCTCTCTCTCACATAGTCTCCAAAAGAGAGCAGGCGGGTAAAAGACAGAGGTATATGTAGTCCTGGTGCTCAGGCATAACTACAGCCCCCGCCATCAGTCCTCCTCCTCCTCCGCTCCGCACACTGTGAGCTGCACTGAGTGTCTGCTGCTGCCTCACTGCGTTTGTGTGTGTGTGTGTGTGTGTGAAGAGAAGAGAAGAATCTTTATTTGTCAGACATTTTTAACACCTGAAATTTGTCCTCTGCATTTAACCCATCTCTAGCTGTACACACATATACACATACACACACACAAGCTAGGAGCAGTGGGCTGCTATTAGGCCAGGCATGTCCAAAGTCCGGCCCGGGGGCCAATTGCGGCCCGTGTTCAAATTTCCACCGGCCTGCAGCCTCTTATAAAATCAATAATATGCGCCCCGCCAGCACTGTTGTTGACCACAGTATTATACGCGTACAAAAGTTATTTTACATTTCACCAGAAGGTGGCAGTGCAGAGGTGTGGCCGCACTCTAGCTGCGTGACACTTGTGTGACCCTTTCCAGCCCATTGCTGGAACAGCTACTATGGTGACGGTAACTAAAAAAAGGAAAGTTGACAGTGAGGGCCGCCGCTTCAAGGACAAGTGGAAATTGGAATATTTTTTCACTGAAATACGAAACAACTGTGTTTGCCTAATTTGCCAAAGAGACTGTGGCTGTTTTCAAGGAATTCAATATCAAGAGGCACTACCAGACGAAGCATGCTAACTATGACAAGCTAGCTGGGAATGAACGCCGTGAAAAATTGAAGCAACTGGAAGCTGTTTTAACGGCACAGCAGCGTTTTTTCACAAGAGCCCGTGAGTCAAATGAAAATGCCATGAAGGCGAGCTACGAGGTGGCAACGCTGATTGCCAAGCACTGCAAACCTTTTACTGAGGGTGAATTTATTAAGGACTGCGTGATGAAAATGGTGGAGAAAATTTGTCCTGAGAAGAAGCAAGAGTTTGCCAATGTTTGCCTGGCTCGGAACACTGTAGTACGGAGAATCGAAGATGTTTCATCTGACATTAAGAGACAGTTTGAGGCAAAGGGAGCGGAGTTCGACTTTTTTTCGTTAGCCTGCAACGAAAGCACGGATGCATCTGACACCGCTCAGTTACTGATTTTTTTGAGAGGAGTGGACAATGAAATGAACGTGAGTGAAGAGCTTCTTGACCTTCAGAGCCTTAAGGACCAAACAAGAGGAACAGATTTATTTGTTTCGGTTTGTTCCACCGTAGATGACATGAAACTACCGTGGAATAAAATCACTGGGATTATTACGGATGGCGCACCTGCCATGGCTGGCGCACGAAGTGGATTATCAACACTCGTCTGTAACAAAGTCAGTGAAGAAGGAGGTGAAGCTATAAAACTCCATTGTATTATTCACCAACAAGTTCTCTGTGCCAAACATCTGAATATGATCATGTTATGAAACCGGTGATAAGGGCTATTAATTATATTCGCTCCAAAGCCCTGTGCCACCGCCAGTTTCAACAGTTTCTCCTCGACATCCAGGCTGAATACGGAGATGTTGTGTATCACAATGACGTAAGATGGCTCAGTCGGGGGTCTGCACTGCAGCGCTTCTACTCTCTTAGGGAGGAAATCGGACAATTCTTGGCAAAAAAGGGGCAACCGATGCCAGAACTATCTGATCCAGTTTGGCTGGCCGATTTAGGATTTTTGGTTGGCATAACACGGCATCTGAACGCACTGAACACGAGCCTTCAGGGGCAAAACGCAGTGGTAAGTGAACTGTATTCACACTTCAAAGCCTTTGGGACCAAGTTGCAACTTTTCCGAAGCCACCTGTCACAAGCGCAGCCCAATACCACACATTTCCCAGCGCTGCACGAAATAGTGACCAGTTTTCCACAAAACAATATCAGTGCGCAAATGAGGAGGTATGCAGCAGACATCTCATCTCTGGCTGAGGAGTTTCAGCAGCTGGAGCTCATTGAGCTGCAGTGTGACGCTCAGTGTCGGAGTCGGTACCAACAGCTTCCTCTTGTCAGCTTTTATCGGCAGCCGGATAAAGGCAGGTTCCAAGAGATTCGAACATTTGCTAAGAAAATGCTGAGCTTGTTTGGCTCGACATACTTGTGCGAGAAGACATTCTCGGTGATGAACTTTAACAAGAACCGCGTGAGGACAAGACTAAGTGACTCTCACCTGCGTGACATCTTGCGCATCAAAACCACTGTCTTTGAGCCAGACCTGGCCTACTTACTGCAGTCGAGATCTCAGTATCACCCTTCACATTAGTGCAGGCAAGTTATTTGTTCAGTCATCTGAGGTGAATAAGTTCCAAAATCTCAGTGATTTTTGTGATGATCAAAACCACAGTTTTGAATATACACTGAGTCTTATGGCCCTCAATGTTTTGTACTTCTGAAGATAAGCCATGTGAACAGGAAAATAACACTGTTTTGAATTTACAGTGCATTTAATCGTGAGTAATATGCAATGTTTCAAATGAACCTAGATATGTTTAAGCTTCCTGAAAGTTTTTTTTCCCAGACAGACTTTTTCTTCATTTTATGTGGTCTTCAAATATAAAAAGGCAGTGATTTGGGAAAAAAAAAAAAAAATGTTTTCTATGTGAAGAAATGGAAAGAATGCCATTTGCAATAAAAATTTAATTTAATTTAACACTTTGGCCAAAAATGGCTGACATCAACCAAAATATGGAATAATGCCGAAAAATGGACAAACAACAAAAGATGCATTACAGTTCAGAATCGATACACAATATGGTATAAAACAATATTTACCTGAACAAAACAATGTGTTGATGTCACAGCAGGACTTGAGTATTTTTTTTTAATTATTATTATTATTTCTTAAATTTGCATATTGTTAAAGCCATATCTCAAGAATGCTTTGATAAATTCTCCTCAAATTTGGCACAAACTCACACTTTATTAGAGGATGAACTGATTATATTTTGAAGGTCAAGTGCACTGTAAGCTTACGTTTTGTTTTTATTTTTAGTATTTAACTTAATTAAAAAAAACAAAAAAAGTATACTCAGGCATTTTTCTCAAATTTGGCAAAAACTCACATTTTAATTAGAGAATTAACCAATTAAGTTTTGAAGCAGAAGGTCACTATGACTTTGCGTATTCTGAACGAGGGAGACATTGTCCATCTCTTAGTTATCCACATCACTATCATCAGAGCCATCTTCCCATGTGGTTATATCCTCTGTTTCCGTGGAAATATTGGCACAATTTTGGCACAGACACGAATCAGTACAGGACAGTCTTGCAGACATACAGGAACATCTTCCCGTCTCACATTTGCTCTGCTTGCAGCTGCAGTGGACTACCTATAACACACTCTCAGGGGCAGGATTTGTAGTCATCCATGTAACTTTTAACTCCCCATCCTCAATGTGCCATCCATTGCCAATGGGTAAGGCGGCAGACATTATATCTTTGAAAGAATGTCTCATTATTGCAGCCTGGCAGTTTACCCTTTTGCAGGGCGTCACTTGTAGGGGGCATTGAGAGTTCCGGCGAAGCTGATGATGCCATGCAGAATGCTTTGTACCTTGCATCGTTAACATTTTCTGCAGATGACTGGCCATACAGGTGGCACACATATTTGCTCAGCACATCAAATGTAGACTGGTCCAATTCAAAACTGCTTCCCAGATGTGTAAATGCAGACAGGTATTCTTCCTTTTCGCAAGCAACAGAAAACATCTTTCCTTTCCCCTTGCCATGAAAAGTGTCGATCCCCGAGTGCGACCAGAGATCCGTTTCACAAAGCAGGTTTATTGAAAACTCTGAGTCTGTTAACCCTGAAATGGGGGAAACTCTGAGTTTTCCGTTTCACAAAGGGAGGTAACTCAAACCAGAGAAAGAGGGGTAACTCTAGCCTGTTTCACAGAGAGCGGTAACTTAAACTCTCGGTCAGTTACCATGGTAACATACTCTATGAACCTAACCTGGTCGCGACCAGGTTTTTCTCAACAAACCTCGAGTTTCTCTCTGTCTCCGCCCTCTTTCAGCCACATACGGTATTTGATTTCCTCATTCATTCAGTCAGCAGGCGAGTTTTGGCGTAGTATAGTTCTGCCGTCTGTTTTTTGAGAAAATCATTGCAAAAATCAGTCAATAGGCCTACATTAGAAGTTATATTAGGTGGCGACTATTTTCACTACCATGGCATGTCATCTTGATAATGATCCCGTGGATGAAGGTGCAGCATTACTGCGCAGAGAATTAAATATTCGTTGGGAGATGATTATCAGACCGCGCACAGATGTTCTTGCATTTCCAGACAATTATCTTTTTGAGCGGTACTGCTTCACGTCTCAGTCCATCATTTACATACACAACCTAATCCGTCCTTACATTTCCAACATTACCAACCGAAGTCATGCTCTCACATTCCAGCAGATATTGTGTGTTGCGCTGCGTTTTTTTGTTTTGTTTTGTTTTTTGTTTGCAAAGGGGAGTTTTTTACACAACGTTGGAGATGCAGAGCACTTGAGCAAGGCAACTGTATGCAGAGCGGTCAGAAAAGTGTGCCTCGCCCTGAAACGGCTTCTACCCATCTTTATCATTTTCAGCTCCTCTGCCTCCGTTAGAGGTGGCGGTGCTGGGCCACCACCCGTTTTACGGGCATCTGCTTTCTTTCTGTTGGCTGAGTAGGAGTCTGTGTTAGTTTAAGGCTTAATTATTTAACAGAACATGATGTAGATGAGAAGACATTTATGTTTGTGAAAACAGCATTATGTTGGGGATAAAACAACTATGCAGTCAAACAGCCACTTAATATTTACTTTACAATGTAAAACATGATCAAAATGAGGAATCCCCATGAGATTATGCCGAGGTATAATGTTTGTATGTTTCATCTTAAGTTGCTGCCAAGTGCGCTTCTCCCCCGCGGGATTGCACCTTAATGAAATAAATTAATAGGCTACCACTCAAGCAGTTTCCCCCTGTAATATTATTGTGATTGCAAAGGACTACATTTAAACTAACGCATTGACCAGAGCAGCAATGTTCTCCCACACCGTCTCCCTCTCTTTTGCTGCTGCAGCGGTGTTACACTTCCTTCTAAAAACGTGCGCAAACTCACCGTATGAGCGCATTAATATTTCCAATTCCAGTGGGGTGAAAAACGTAGCCGCCCTCTTCCCCGTTGCCATGGTGACTCGTCGAATCGGGGCTCCATTGATGCTGTCTTTCTATACTTGTGGCGCACGCGCTTAACTCCAGGTGAGACTACTCCGAGTTGATCAAACTAACCCAAATCAGCTGTTCTGGAACCGAAAACTCAGAGTTTCCTATCTCAGAGTAGATCAACTCAGAGTTCAGGGTTAGACTCAGAGTTTGTTGAACCTGCTTTGTGAAACGGATCTCTGACAGGCAGGAGAGTAATCGTGAACTGCTCCTCAAGCTTGTCTGTCAGGTCGCACTCAGGGATTGACACTTTTTGTCTGCCATGATGGCCGCGCCCTGTATGGAGCCAGAATGGTGACTTTAAAATTTGGCATCCAAAAAAAATTTGGCATCCAAAAAAAATTTGGCATTGAAAACAAAACCAGTGAAAAAACCAAACACTGGCATTGAAACATTTGTATTGAAAACAGTTGTATTGACATTGAAACAAGTATTGGCACTGAAAAAAGAAACTAATTAAAATAATTTAAATCTGAAAATCTTATCATTTTATTTTATTGGGATTTTTTTGTATTTTTCAATGACAATCTTCAGATTTTTTCTTCATGTCACTTTTTTCAGTGACAGATTTTTTTTACAATGTCAGTTTTTTTTCAGTGTCACTGATTTTCAATTTCAACTTTCTGTCACTGTTTTGGCGTCGAGAGGGAGGGGCCTGAGGGGAGGGGCAAGTAGAGCGCGGTTTGCATATCATTAGAGAAGTACGGTGGCCGGGAGGTGCAAACCAAAATTACAAAATGTGAAACACTTTTACGAAGCGTGAGACAAATTTACATTTTGGAAAACATTTTTGCATATCATAAAACAAATTTACATTTCAGAAAACAAATGTACATTTCAGAAAACAAATGTACATTACAGAAAACAAATTTACATTTCAGAAAACAAATTTACATTACAGAAAACAAATTTACATTACAGAAAACAAATTTACAAACACCGAGACAAATTTACAAGTGCTGAAACACTTTTACAAATAACATCAACCGGAAAGGGAATGTACCAACTCCGGGGTTGAACCGGAAGTGATAACCCGGCAGCGGCCAATTCGAGTTGTTGTTGTTGTTGATGGAGTTCATGGTGAGTTCAACATGGACAGCCATCGAGTGAGGTTTTGCCCATTTTGTGGACAACATATGAGCCGTTTAACGCGGTTTGTTCTTCGTGTGGTCGGTCTTAAGAATTTTTAAGGGGCATGGACCAGATCGACGGACCAGATATGCTGCAGCAGTGCATAAAATATTTTAATGAGGGACACTCGTACGCTGTAATCGTGGACATGATGTCATGTTTACACGGTGTTCACATCAGAGGGGTGTTTTGCGAAGGGGGCTCAACATAGCCAGGCTTTGTGCTCATGATGCAGCTCAACAAAGCCCCAAGTCCCCAAACAGAGTTAAACGGTACTGCGACGGTGGTTATCAGCTTAATTTGTTAAGTCCGGCTCTCTGCTTTGTGCTCTGCGCGTTCACATAAAAGGGGGCGTTTGACGTCATATTATTCTAATTCCGTGCGAAAATGGATCGATCCCGGGCCACATATTTTACTGAAGATGAGCAGATTGTTATTATGCAAAGCTATGAAGAATTCAAAGAAACCATCACGGCAAAAAGTAACACTGTCGCCGCCAATAGAGCGAGGGAGGGCTGCTGGCAGAAGTTAACAATGATTAATATTATGATCAATATTATATTAAGCCCTTAGTGTTTTAATTTCTGAAAGCTCAACATTGTGCAACTTTTACATATTAACCCTCATTCATTTAAAAAATGAATAAACTGAAGCAACAACTATCTTTTTTCATTTTTGAATGATGTCTATATTGTTTTCACATTTACTGATCTCAGTTATAGAATGCGCGTGTGTGTTTTATTGAAAGCGAGGCTGAGTGTGCGTAGGCTATAAATGTTCAGTGTTTTTTTTTGTAATACTGTGTCGGGATGAACAAGCAAATGTAGCTACTGTCCCTGTACAATGACAATGTAACCCCTATGAAAATACAGTTGGGTTTACTATAAATGTATTTCATTGTTGGCTTCCTGCTAAATAGTTTTATTTTGTGAGAATTCATAAAAAAAAGAAAATGTATGATTGTAGTTGTTTTGAGTAGCCACAAGAGGGTGCTTCATGTACTTGCAATGAAAGAAATCTAGTGTTGTGTGCAATGCATGCTGGGAAGGAGACACGCTAGGGAAAAGCCGTGATACTCACGCTACCACAAGTTGTTAACGAGCGAGATAATTGAAACTCTATGGAAAAGTACTAGTTATTTTTCAAAGACACGAGTCTATGTGTTTTTAAGTTGTCTTGAGAGAGTGCCTGGACCGATATAACCGGAGAGATTGTTTTGTTTTGTTTTTTTTCCGAGGACTCCGGTGAGTTGCTATCCTATGCTATGGTTTGATATGCTACGTTGCTAACTTGCTAGCGGATCTGCACTTTCTCAGTTGTTTATGAATGCAGACTATTGAAGCTTTCGTATGCTATAAAAAAACCAATCGGAATTGACAACAAATTCAACAAAGATGCTGTAATGAGTCAATATGCTGAGTTTGAGTTTGAAATTCAACTGTTTTGTATAAATGATGATTTTCGCTGCGTTTTTCTGGACGCCATGTTCAATGTTATTCAGTGGAAAGGTTTCGTGAGCGCTAAAGTTCATTAATGGTGTATATATTTACATACAGGGTTTTTCCCTGATTTTTCTCATATAAATCAGATGTTTCAGTTCATTTTGAAGTGTTTGAAGATGTTTAAATGTAAATGTGAACGAGAAACATGATTGAAAGGATAAGAGATAATTCGTATAACATGATTGATATAATGCTGTTAAAAAGACACACATTAATGGTGACTTGAGGTTTTCTTATGTCTCATGATACAGTCGCTCATTCTTTGTGGTCAGTATTATAAGTTACATTGAGTAAAAGAGAGAAATAGATATAAGTCTGTACAGACATTTATGACTGCTAGTAACTTTATGTTTTACTATGCAGATTGGTTTTTTTTATTGCCGAGTTGCTGAATCCACATTGAGACAGCGTTGAGTTCGACCAGGGGTTTCCGTCCGAGGCAAGGCGGGAGCGGAGAGGATGCAAATTCCTCCACCTTCATCGTCTTCATGGAGAGTCGCACCTGGAGGAGATAGCCTGAACAGCGCGCAGTAACATACATATACACACACTACCCGGGTAGACTACATACACACTGAATAGACTTGGTCAGACACGGATCTGAACTGAACTTTGGGCTGGACTTACTGAACTTTGCTATTAGACAGTAAAAAACTGTCTGAGGACACTTTATTTTATTTTTTTGTTTTTTTTGTTTATTGAATTGGGGATTGTTAACATTACCATTGGATCTGAACTGATTTTCCATTTGTCTGTGAGAATAAACATATTTGTGTTTACCTCATACATTAACCATCCCTCGCTCCTTGAGTCAGATCAGAGCAGTGTAGTCGCCGTAAGTATCTGTTGGATGACAGAGTGTTACAGCAAATTTTGTGGCGAGCTAGCCAGGAGCAAGGGTTATATAGGTGCCTGTCCAACTGTCCAATACAAACTGTTATTTTGAACATAAGAAATTGCCATTTGATTTATCTGATTATCCCCATTATTAATTTTTCCCTTTTTTGTCCCCTCTGACTTAAATTGAGGACAATGGCAGACAGTGATGACAAGTTGTTTGTGTGTGTGTCTGGTGTTACCAGAAGTGATGCAGATCAGGACATCATTGATTCCTTCAAGAAATATGGCCCGGTAGCTGGGATAAGGAGAGTGCAAAACACAGGAGGATCAAGTGGGGAAACAGTCATTGTTGAATTCAAGTCAGGAGCTACAAGAGCCAATGTTAAGCCTCTTATCCCTATGGAAGTAGTGAATGTGACCAACCCAAGTGTGAAGTGGCAGGTAGACCATGTTCCAACACTAACCTCGTCTGCTGACCAGACCACAGCTGTTTTATCTGCGTCATCCACTGACTCAAGTAACAGCAGTGACTCTGATAGTGGTGCTCACTCAGACAACAGCACCACACCTCTAGTGCGCAGAAGCAAGAAGAAATCTGAACATGGTAAGCCCCTCCCACCATTCACACCTACCATGACACCCAATCCAAGTGCTTCAGGTACGGTTAAAAAATACAATGTACATACAAATCCCACATGCCCCACCTTGAGTAATGAGGTGACAAACCCACCTGAAATCCAACGTGTTGTGGTGGAACATGTGATCAAATGTCAACCAAGCAACTCCAAGTGGATTAGAACGTTCTCTGGTAAAATACCCAAACCCCCAGGTGAGGCAGATTGTGAGACATGGTCGTTACATGCAGAGTTAATGTTTAATGATGACAGTCTTTCAGTCGATGTACAACGGAGGAAGATACTAGAGAGCCTGCTTCAGATGTGGTAAGGCAACTTGGCACCTCTGCACATCCCAGACATTATGTGAAACTGCTCGACTCTGCATATGGACTTGTTGAGGATGGAGAGGAGGTGTTTGCCAGGTTCTTGAACACTAATCAGAATCCAGGGGAGAAGGCATCTGATTATCTACAGAGAGTGCAGAGTCTCTTGTGCACTGCTGTGAAGAGGGGTGGTGCAAAACAGGTGAATGCAGACCGACACCTACTCAAGCAGTTCAAGCGTGGTTGCTGGGACCACAGCCTGGTCCTACAGTTGGAGCTCAAAAATGAAACGCCTCCTAACTTTGCAGAGCTGTTGCTACAGGTACGTACTGAAGAGGACAGGAGAGCATCAAAACATGACAGGATGCAACGTCACTTTGGCTCCTTCAAGACAAAGCCTTCAGTGAACATTCACTCTGTGTCTGACATCTCTCTCTGTGATTCAAATGCCAGCTTACTGCAGTCATTCATCTCTGAAACTGAAAGTCTGAGAAAACAAGTAGCTCAGTTGCAGATGCAGCTCAACAGCAAGAAATACAAGAATGATAAAAAGCAGGAATATAAAGGTGCAACATCAACAAATAACTCACCTCCACCAGTAGCTGAAGCACAGACTCATCATGTGATGCCGCAGAACACACCCACTTACCTCAACCAAAGGCCTGGTTCTGTTATAAGTGTGGAGAGGATGGCGACATTGCCAGAAACTGTGACAAGCCCATGAACCAAGACCTAGTCGACCAAAAATACACAGAACTCAGACACAAGCAGGACGAGTGGAAGGCAAGACAGCCTTTAAACTGGAACGGGTTCCAGTAACGGGACCTGCTGGAACCGAGGACACAGAGGAGAGTCCCATATCAAAATGGAGATGTGAAACCAGATGTCAACAAGCTATGGCAACTGCACGTCGGCTCACAAGAAGGTTGGTTGGTTCAAGGCATGTAGCCAGAGTCACAGTTGGTGGAGTTTAGCGTGCTAACTGACAATAACCCCTTGACTTACCTCTTGACGTCTGCAAAACTGGACGCATGTGGTCATCGTTGGCTTGCTGACCTTTCCAACTTCAATTTCAACATTAAATACAGGGCTGGAAAAAAAACAGGATGCAGAAGGGCTACCAAGATGTCCGCATGCCCCTGCAGAGATTGATGACAGTGCAGCAGTTGAGGAAGAACGAGTGCGGCAGTTTATGTCAAGGTTTATGAAAGAGGGAAATGAGGACATTTTCCCAAAGGAGGCTGTCAAAGCTGTCTGTGAGAGACATCAGCTGGACAAATTCACTGAAACAGAGGAAGAAAGTGGTCACTTACCTGTCATCGTGGAGTGTCTTGCAATGGATGAAGGTGCTATCTGCCCTGAATACGCTCAAGCCGACCTGCTTCCTGGATCCACCACACTTCCCAGAATGTCTCAGCAGGATTGGGCGGTGGAGCAGAGGAATGATCCAACAGTAAGCAGAGTAATAGACATCGTCAGAGCAGGTAAACACCTCACTTACCGTCTCCGGCAGAAAGAAGAAAGAGAAGTGCAGTTACTGCTCAGAGTTCAAGATCAGCTGACATTGAGCGACGACGTACTGTACAGAAAGTGCAAGGGTGAGAATCAACCTACCTTCCAGCTTGTTCTCCCTGGTACGTGCATGGTTCTATTGGCCGAGGATGAGTTTAGAAGTCGAGGAGATGATCAGAAGATGTGAAAGGTGCCTTCGACGCAAGGCAAGGGCAGAGAGAACAGTTCCCCTTGTCAACATCAAGACCAGCCGGCCACTTGAGTTAGTGTGCATGGACTATCTCTCCTTGGAGCCAGACGGCCGTGGCACAAAGAACATACACGTGATAACTGACCACTTCACAAAGTATGCGGTTGCAGTACCAACCCCTGACCAAAAGGAGAAGACAGTAGCCAAAGCACTATGGAATAACTTCCTCGTACACTATGGCATACCTGAACACTTACATAGCGATCAAGGTCGCAACTTTTAATCCGCCGTCATCAAAAATCTCTGTGAACTCCTAGGGATAAAGAAATCGAGGACGACACCTTACCATCCGCGTGGCAATCCTGTAGAGCGTTTCAACCGGACCTTGCTGGCAATGCTCGGAACTCTCGAAGAAGAAGATAAAGTGAGGTGGCGTGACCATGTGCAGCCATTAGTCCACGCCTATACAATTGATGTGGCTTTTGGACTAAATCCTGAAGGACAGAGGAAAATCACTCACAGTGAGTATGTGAAAAGACTCAGAGAAACACTGCAGGAGAGTTACAGACTGGCTGTCGAGCACAGTAATAAGACGGCTCTTAATAAGTCAGCTGAAGTTGGTGAAGTCAGTCAGAGTAACCGAAAGGAGAAACCTGCCAGAGCCTCCCGGAGAAATCCGGTACCTGAAGTTGAGGAGGCAGAATATCTACATGACAGTGATGAAGAGATGGAATTGCATTATCCATCAATAAGTCAATATGAAGTTACTTACCCATCATTCACTGTTGTGCATGACATTCCCAGAACAAAGACTACGCCTCCCTTGAAATTGGATGTGAACCCAGAAGGGTCAAATCTCAACCCGACTGCTAGAGAATTCCATCCCCAACAAGTGGAAGAAGAGGAACATTCAAGCACATCCCAGTGTGTGGAAGCAGATATAGATGTTAATTTGCCTGCTGACCCCTTATCTGTGGATGATGTAAACTTACCTTTGGATACCTTACCGGACGAGACAAACTTTCCTGTGGAAGAAATAAACTTACCTTTTTCCTTTGTACCTGTTGATGAAGGTCCAGCAGTACCTAATGAACTAGTCACTGGAGAACCTGAAAAGGAAATTGTCAACATGGAACTGGCCAATCAGAATCAGAGAGAAATGGGGGAGGAGAACAGAGGAGATAATGTCAGAAAGGAGATTGGACTGACTGATACCAGCTCTGTTCAGGACGAAAGGGAACAAGAGGAACAACCAGAACTAGAAGAGAGCCTGACAGATTATCATACAAGTATCTTGGAAATCCATTGACTCTGGTCATGCGTTCCATATTGCATAGCCTTGACCAAGTTTTCACCGAAGCCCTTGATTTGCCCATTGTACCAAGCCCTAAACGTTCCCCTTACACTAGTCCAATTATTGATATTTAAGTGTGAGTTGACATGCAGAGACGCATGCCAATTAAGGGCGGGTGGATGTAACCCCTATGAAAATACAGTTGGGTTTACTATAAATGTATTTCATTGTTGGCTTCCTGCTAAATAGTTTCATTTTGTGAGAATTCATAAAAAAAAGAAAATGTATGATTGTAGTTGTTTTGAGTAGCCATAAGAGGGTGGATCCTGTACTTGCAATGAAGGAAATCTAGTGTTGTTTGCAATGCATGCTGGGAAGGAGACACGCTAGGGAAAAGCCGTGATAATCACGCTACCACAAGTTGTTAACGAGCGAGATAATTGTAACTCTATGGAAAAGTACTGGTTATTTATAAGACCTTTTTGACAGTGAAAATAGCTCAAGCCTGTAAGATTTGTGTTTGGGCGTACACTGCCCTACAGTGGGTGAAACATTGATCAGTTCATCGGTTTATTCATGGCCACATCAAAGAAATGATTAACTTTACTCATTATCTGTGTAGGAAAGGAATGGTATATATCATATATGGGCCTCACATGGGTGACACCATAGATATATATGTAGGAGATAATACCTTGATAGTAATGTAATAATTAATGACTGGTAATTAATTATACTTTGTTCGTTATACGGGGCACCACCCTTTTATTGATTTTATCCAGATAATGAAAGGGGCATTTATCCAGAACCAATTATACGATTGGAATATCAATTTAATCAGTCTGTTAAATTTCAAATTTATATTTGATCTCCTATTCTGAAGCCGTGAATTCTTTCCACGATCCCA
>CAEMYA010000779.1:480710-483911 GCA_903131615.1 Diplodus sargus | reverse complement strand
TAGCAGTGTGCAGGGAGAAGGGGAAAAATGGGCCAGGTCATGAAGAAGTCAGAGAATTAGGTGATAGGTGAATTAGACACAGACATGCAGATCGCATCTCCTTGTTGTGGCATAAGCGACGAGGGCCAGTTCCTACATCTGTGACAAATAAATACTAGGTTGGCCTAATTAATATTTCATATTGCATTGTATTAAGATGTGGAGGCAGCAGTCGGACATGGCAGCAAGTGTGTGGATAATATACTGTATCCCATTTTATTTTAATATCATCACTATCTTAAGATTGCAGAATCTCAGTAAGAGCAAGAACCACTTTGCGGATGGCACAACACGCAGTGTTCTTGCACAGATTTTCTGCATCACCAACTGAATGTAAGTAGTTTGCCCGACAGTGAGCGCACAGCTTCTTCGAGTGGCATTCCTGACTCTCGGCTCAATAAGTGTGCGAATGTACCGTATTCCCTCGGCTAAAAATCTATATCGCTCATAGAGAATTTCATCAGGAAATGCCAGCGGATCAGCGCGATCTCGAAGAAGCCGCTCACATCGTAGTGCTGCCCGAATTATTCTTGCTCCCAGGTCCACCGGGTTCTCAATGAATGGTGACGAAATCTCCGAATGAGTTACACAGTGAAACAGCGGCACTTTTATAGCCGATTTTAAGCTGAAACTCTGAACATAACCTGATCAGGACCAGGTTCTGAGCTAAGCATAAGTTACCATGGTGATCTAGCCGGGTTAAAAGAGAGCCACCTTTGTAGTACAGGGAAGCCTGGCTTTAGACTCAACATACCTCGCTAACCCACTAAACTGGCTTCGCAAAACACCCCTCTGATGTGAACAGCGTGTAAACATGACATCATGTCCATGATTATTATTATTATTATTATTATTATTATGTTGTTTATTTCGGGCATGTCAATTCATCATCATCACATTTCATTATTGTCCAAATAATACAATACTCATGGCCGAAAGGGAAAAGCGGGAGAAGCCAAAGCTTATCTAGTCCCGCCCCCATTACCCACAGGATAAAATCTTCATCCTAATCTTTTCTTATCTTTTGCATTTTACATTTTTACCTAACAATTTCTTTTACTATGACATTTGACAAAACATATTACAGCAGTGGCATACAGAGCTGAATTCAAGCTCTCGACAATACATACAGATTACGTGTGTGTCTGCACATGTGTCCATATTAATCCGTCATGAATGAACAAGAGTCTCATATTATAGCCTCATCTTATAGCCGGGCATGTCACACATGTCCACATTGTTGATACACATTATAACAACATCCTGCTACGTACAACTGGCATTGGCTTTGGACCATACAAGTTTCTAGGTTGAACTTATTGTTTGGGTACAGAATGTTTTTTGTTATGCTCCATGCCATCTCAACACAGTGTCTGTTGAGTCTGGTGCTCTGTAAACACAGCTCACAACTATATTTTTACCTTTCATTACACAGATTTCAATTGTCACACATTCCAATAAGTGATCCACAGCTTTAGACATGTTTTGTACTGTCTAAATTACAGCGTACGATTACAGCGTACGAGTGTCCCTCATTAAAATATTTTATGCACTGCTGCAGCATATCTGGTCCGTCGATCTGGTCCATGCCCCTTAAAAACTCTTAAGACCGACCACACGAAGAACAAACCGCGTTAAACGGCTCATATGTTGTCCACAAAATGGGCAAAACCTCACTCGATGGCTGTCCATGTTGAACTCACCATGAACTCCATCAACAACAACAACTCGAATTGGCCGCTGCCGGGTTATCACTTCCGGTTCAACCCCGGAGTTGGTACATTCCCTTTCCGGTTGATGTTATTTGTAAATTTGTTTTGGGACTTGTAAAAGTGTTTCAGCACTTGTAAATTTGTCTCGGTGTTTGTAAATTTGTTTTCTGAGATTTAAATTTGTTTTCTGAAATGTAAATTCGTTTTCTGTAATGTAAATTTGTTTTCTGAGATGTAAATTTGTTTTCTGAAATGTAAATTTGTTTTCTGTTATGTAAATTTGTTTTCTGAGATGTAAATTTGTTTTCTGAAATGTAAAATTGTTTTCTGTAATGTAAATTTGTTTTCTGAAATGTACATTTGTTTTCTGAAATCTACATTTGTTTTCTGAAATGTAAATTTGTTTTATGATATGTAAAAATGTTTTCCAAAATGTAAATTTGTCTCACGCTTCGTAAAAGTGTTTCACATTTTGTAATTTTGGTTTGCACCTCCCGGCCACCGTAGAGAAGGTAATGGCTGCAGCCTGCGGGAAGTTGGGGCTGGACAGTCCAGCTGTGCCTTGAAGGTCCAGCCGTTATACCATTTTAGGATCCATGTGCCGGCTGTCTCTGGGCAACACAGAGACCAACTACCTCCCTGACTTATCTTCAAGCTCTCTCCTGATGTGTCCAAGTCTCTGTGTATCTGGTTCTGTTTCTGTCCTGGAGCTCCCACCGACAGCAGCTCTCCGGTCTGCTCCCCGAGCTCTGTACCACCATACCGCTGTACATGCATACAGGGACACTGTCTCCCCTATAAACTCAGTTCATGTGAATAATATCACTATTCCTATAATGACTCCTCGAGTCGAAGCGAGTAAACTCAACAAGTCAGTATGTGGGGAAAGTCAGCTGTGATTGTGCTACTGTGGTTCATAGTAAAGTACAACAGACGGCTGTAATCAAGTAACAGACACATATTTTCATAACTTAGCAGGTAGTCCAACTTCCTCTCTGACTTTTCTCCAAGCACCGGTCTCTGTATGCCTGTACAGCGGTACGGTGGTACAGAGCTCAGGGAGCAGACCGGAGCGCTGCTGTCGACGCTGCAGCCCCGGCTCGGAACGACACAACAAGCGAGAAATATGAGGGGACGTCAGGGACATTATTCAGAATTACCTCTCACACACACATGTGAAATGCTCTCACATAAACAACTGAAAAAATATTCACTCACACACACTACTAAAACGCTCTCACACATACAAGTGAAATGCCCTTATATACACTACTGAAACGCTCTCATACATACAAGTTAATGAAACGCTCTCACACACACTACTGAAACGCTCTTATACACACTCCTGAAACGCTCTCACACACACTACTAAAACGCTCTTATACAGACTACGGAAATAAAAATATAGTGAATAACTATTTGTTCTTAGCATTTGTTAAAGATAACTTTC
>CAEMYA010000779.1:473210-475710 GCA_903131615.1 Diplodus sargus | reverse complement strand
AGTCACCGTTCTGGCTCCATAGCGCCGAAGATGCAGCAGGTAACGTGAGTAGTTCAAAAACCTTCTTTTTCATAAACTCTGTGTACACAAACAATGTTTTCAATGCTCGTGTTCACGTGTAGAGACCCTGGTGCTACTAAGAGCAAAGTTTCATGTTGTGTCTCTTAGTGTTTTAAAAATAGCGAATTTGATGCCATCGTATCTCTGCCCCTAGCACTCCCATTCAAAATAACGTGTGCTAAAAACCCAACTACGGTCAATCTTAAAAGTGCGTCTTTTGTCGTAATTATGCTTTTACACAAAGGTTTGACTCATATTCAATTGCAAGTAAAGCCTTGGTTGCTTTTTGGCGAGAGTTTCACTTTAAAGAAAAGAAAGCTCAGAGGCCGCTGAAGACGGTGACTCCACCTGCCTCTCTCTCCTGGCTACCTGGACCAGCCAGCAGTGGAGAGGATACCTCGCAGCTCATTATATATGTGCGGTGTGATGTGAGTGGGAAAGGAGACGGACAATGCATTTTTAGACATTACAGAACTGACACAACGCACAGATGCGGAATCCATGCGGAGACAGCGTTTGCGCCAAGTGGTAAGGGCTAATCTGTATAAACAGTATTATTCATTGTTAGCACTGGGTTGTATTTGATGTTGCTGAGGATCGGATCTCTGTAGGTAGCGCCCGCTGATGTAATAATGTCCGCATACATAATAGACCACAAAGGTAATAAAAATCTGCAGCATTTAATGTAATAAACCCACAACTGTAATACATCTTCCACAAACGTAATAGCCGCTGCCTACTACAAACGTAACACGCGATTTCCCACAAATGTAGTAACTTTTATGTTTAGACTTGGCAGGTAGTGATACGTCAGGGCTTCTTTGGTTCAGCACAGCGGAGAGAGAGATGATCCTCATTAACAAGAAGCATTTTGCTGAGGCAAAGAAATAAATCTCTTTAACACTAGAAGGGCCGGAACTCTTATACTGGGTTGCTATGGCGCCGTGCAAGGTGGCAGCCTGTAACAGCAGCTCCTGTGGGTTTTAAAGTTTTTTTAAGTTTTTTCATAGTTTTTGTTGTATTCTCTGTTCTGATTCTCGCTGAACTTTGGCAGCTCTTCCCGGAGACTGAGAGAGGACGAACACCTTTCTTTTTGGACTTTTGTGGCACTTTTTTGTGATGTTTTTTCTAGCCTTAGCAACTAGGGATGCACCGATTGTGAAATTCTGGGCCGATACCGATGTTTAACATAACAACTTGGCCGATGGCCGATGCCGATGTTCTTTCTTTTTGTTATTTATTCCTTTTTTTTGTGCCACAGAAACATACAAGTCTTTTGGGGTCACTTGGCAAAGTGACGTCGACTCGGTGGCGTGTAGCGTGGCTCCATAAACTTTATTAGACTCTGAAACCCCCACGTCCTCCACTACAGAGAAAGGCTGGTCATCTAAAGCAAACCAGACGGGCGAAAACAATCTTTTTTATCTCCGTCTTCCTCGTCATCGTTTTAAGAATATTTGCGTCCACACGGACCCACTGAAAATGAGAGAAAACGCTGTAGTTCATATTCCAGGCCTCTAGGTGGCGCTTGAGATTCACAAAACACGGAGAAGAAGACACGGAGCATGCACAGTAAACTTGCGCGCTGTAAACAAACAGACAGTAGACGGAGAAACCGAACACAAGAAGAAGAAGAAGATGAAAATGGCGAGTGCAAGGAAATCGGAATCGTTTGTGTGGACCGTCAATGAGGTCGAACTGCTGCTGAGACTCACACTCAACTACAAGGCGGGTAAGTTGCGAGAAAGGCTCGATATCTTCTGCGGCACGAACATGCGGTCCGCCATTGTTGTTGTTATGGGACGTTGCGAGATGTGGCGATGGCGTCATTGTTTTGGAAAGTATGCAGATTCGCTGTCCACATGAAAACGGGAGTGCTGCGTTTCCGGATTTCTCCAAAAAAAGTTTCTCCATAAGCACAGCGTTCATGCCGCAAATCAAGATATAATCATCGGCCACGGCCATCAGCGAATGTCATTTTTATTTGCCGATGGCCGATGGCAGTAAACGAGGCAAACATCGGCCGATACCGATGTTCAGCCGATGCATCGGTACATCCCTATTGGCAACGGAGGGTCAGGAGCGCATCATTGAGCGCATTGTTTACACACGCGACCAGCTGATTGCGCTGTGTGAACCTGCACTGCTACCCGGAGCCAGACCTGAGGTCCTGAAGGAGCTGCGGAGGAGACGCCGTGGCTGCAGAGCCGGAGTGAAGTGGAGGGGGAAGAAGAGAAGACACAGACCGGCTGTACCAGCGATCGTCATGGGAAACGTGAGGTCTCTGGGGAACAAGACGGACGAGCTCACCGCGCAGATAAAGGCTCAGAGGGAATATCGTGAGTGCAGTGTGTTGTGTTTCACGGAGACATGGCTTCACTCAAACATCCTGGACCACAGCGTGGCGATTCCCGGCTTCAGCACTGTTCGGGCGGACAGG
>CAEMYA010000779.1:433161-449426 GCA_903131615.1 Diplodus sargus | reverse complement strand
GTCTAAGTTATTATCTAAAATCACATCATTCATTAAAAAAGTTCTATTTAAAAGAGAACGAACATTAAAAAGTGCCATGTTGATGGTGACAGGTGGCTTGTTGACTGGAGAGGTCGATTCTGTAAGTGGTCTGAGATTGTTAAAGTTCACAGAGTGGGTATGGCAGTGTCTGATGTGCTGATGGAGTGTAATGATTACGGGGATGGGTGAAGGGTTGGTGAAACTATGAGGTCCAAGTCCGGTGTTGTGGATACGATGGTCAGAGGTGGAACTGAATGAATAGGAGCAAGGACCTGGGGGACATCAATCAGTGGTGTACAGAGCAGCTGGTGTGGGTTTGGGAAAGTTTGCGTGCTGTACGCCGTGTGTCAGGTTGGCTGACAGCATGTGGGCACCTGCTCTGTTCAGGTGAAGCCCGTCTGGCCCAAAAAGATGTCGCCTCTCCCAGAACACATCGAAGTTATTTACAAAGCCAACATGGTGTGAAATGCAGGCAGAGGTGAGCCAGGTGTTGAGGCTGAGCAGCCTGCTGAAGCTGCCTATCCCTCTGCCGCAGGTGGGGGTGGGGCCAGAGATAAAAACAGCCACCTGGGACTGTGAGACGCTGTTAAAAAGCTGCGAGAAGTCTCGCTTTAAAAGTTCGGACTGTTGCTTGGCGATGTTGCTTGGCGAGCTATCAGTATGGAAGGTGGGAGGGAGGGGCTTTCTTTTATATTGTTTTATCTTTCTTGTGTAAAGCACGTTGTGCTACATGCCGTTGTATGAAAAGTGCTCTATAAATAAAGTTGATTTGATTTGATTTGATTTGATTCTTGGCATCGAGGGACAGCACTGTGCGGGGGTCACCGATATCTTTGGAGAAATGTATCACATGTAGTAACCTACGTAAGTTATCTCCTGCTAAGCGGGATTTCACAAAACCGGTCTGGTCATGATGTACTAACTTATTTAAATAGGACTCGACTCTTGACGCTAGGACTTTAGCGTATACCTTCAATTCAGCACACAAGATACTCAAGGGCCTATAGTTGTTGCAAAATAAAGGGTCTTTCTTAGGTTTGGGAAGGACAATGAGAAGAGCCATATTGACATCTCTAAGAAAAGAACCATTTTCAACCGCAGCCAACATCATGTCTAACATAAATTGCCCAAGTTCTTCCCAAACTGTAGCTGAGTTGTCTCCTCCTGAGTTAGAGAAGGGAGATTAAGATTTTCCATTAAATCCTTGCATTTCGAGGTGTCTGGTGTTAACTCTGTGTTTGTAGAGATTAGAATAAAAGGTGCAAAATTCTCTGTTTATTTCTTGCAGGTCTGTTAGTATTCCATTTGATGAACTAATAGATGTCATATTTGAGAATTTTTCATTTTGTTTCATCTTCAACGAGAGCAGGTGGCTGGGTCATGGCTCATTAAAATAATAATTTCTCCTAGTTCTTAACATTAAGAATTCTGCCCTTTGCCTCAGTAATGAGTTTAGCTCAGAGCGTGTGGCACCCAGGGTCACTTTAAAATCATCAGAGGGAGAAGCTTGATGGATACTTAGAGATCAGATAGTTTAGCCTCTAATTGATTGATTTTCTCTAACCTAGTTTTATTCTGAAAATGATATTGCAGAGTTGCGTATAAATCCCTTTAGCGCACCTCAAAAAATGTGTGGGTCATCAACAGAACCCTCATTTATAGTTATATATCTTTGTAATTCATCATCCTTACTAAGCAGAGATGAGTTAAAATGCCACCTTACTGCTTTTTTGGGTGTGTTCTTAAGGGTGATCTTAGACAGCACAATATTGTAATCAGAGAGAGGAGTAGGTAGGATCATTGCACTATGAATTTTAGCTATCAAGGAAGCCGAAATAAAAATGTAATCTATATGAGAATAAGATTTGTGCCTATTAGAATAGAAACTATAAAGAATCATTGTTGGAGTAATTACACGAAAAGTGTCCATAAGGCTAAAGTCGTCCGTAAGTTTTGTGAGACTTTTTGAGGAAGCATTTTGGGAGTGATGAATTGAGTAATTTGAGCGATCAATTGAAAGATAAGAGGCATTCATGTCAGCACCGAGAATTAAGGAGAATTCCTGCATACTAGATAACAGGTCTGTTAAATAAGTAAAAAAGTAAAAAAGTAAATAGATACAAATGCCACCTTTATATCTGCTAGAATTGTTTTAATGTAAGATGTACGACCGTCATCACTCCCATCATTTTACAGGATAGTAAGTGGCAGATTACGTTTTAGCACCACTAACGATCCTCTGGAGTTAGATGAGAAAGAACTAGAGGCTGCTACATAATAAATTTTATTGCTAAAACGGTTGATATCGTTACTTCTCAAATGTGATTCTTGGATAAAAGCCACATCTACTTGCTGCCTACACAGGAGGTCAAGGCATGCAGTGCGCTTTACAGGATTATTTACCCCATTGGTACTGAAACTAGGAAATTGTAATGTAGTCATGTTGAAAATAGCATTTTCGGATACAGGGGAACGCTAAGTGAGTCTGACTCCAACCTTAATAAAGTTTTCAAAAGAAGGTTCCACCACTGATTAACAAGTAAATACCACATGTCTGTGTACAAACCTGTCGAAAAAGTTACAAACCCGACAATTACCCATTTCATTCCCTTGCTGCTCGACCCCAACAACAACACAGAAAAACAAACAAAAAAACAAGACAAACATAAACATAACCACTCCACTAAAGAGTGAGAACGAAAAAAAACAAAAAAACTTCACTGTTCTGACGCATTGCTTGGATTCACACTGCTTTGACTTTTATTGGAACCCGTGGTTGCGGTGCTCCAACGCTGTCTGCCTGGCTCCTGGCTGCTCACTACAGGTGGCTAATAGCATTAGCCTTCGTCCAGGTGTTATTTTAGCATTGCCGTGGCTGAACTGTTGCTGGGCAACGCCATATTGGACTGTGTACTGTCGAACCTGTCGCATCTTTGTGTTTGTGTGTTTTTGTGCGCGCGCAAGAGAGAGAGAACAGTGGTAGAGTTTATTTCATTGTCTTCGTGATTAGTTGTTTATGGTATTTTCTTTATTTTCTTTTGTAACAATTGGTTTCACTGCAACCTGTAATTTTGATTTATGTTGGCTTCACGGTTATTTTGGTCTTTGCAGGTTGCAGGTGAATTTCATTTGATGTAAATCTTGTTAATTCTATTTGATTTGTTATTGTGTAAATTATTAGAGAGTAAGTTTATTAAGTATCTTTGATTTTTTGTGTTTTTGTGATTAGTTGTATTTTGTTTGTTTTCTCACCTGCTGTCCTCTGACTTCCCCCATTCAGGTGCTGAGCCTAGGCTGGCGGACTGATGTCCCGGTGGCGGTGTCCCTCTTGTAATTTGCACTTTTGGGGTTATTTTTGTTTCACTTTTATTTACTTCACGTGTGGTGTTCCTGGGATCCCCTTTGTTTTGGACTCATCTCCCCCAGTAAGTTTCAGCCCTGATTGGTTCCCTTTTTTGCCCCCAGAGAGTGACTTCTTAAGGTAGAAGCTTATAAGACTTTTAAGATTGAAATTAATAAATATTTTTGGACCCAGAAATGCTGTCTCTGCCTCCATTGTGAAACGTACCTGAGTGCCTTATTTAAGTTGAGAAGGAGTCCTTTAAAAGATAAAAAGGTCCCTGGGTGAAACCCCCAGGGTGGCGGCGTTTGGCGTAAAAATTCATTCTTAACCAAGTGCTGCCCAGAGCACGCGCTCCTCGTGCCGCCACACAAGCAATAGTAGGCTGGGCATTTAATTGAAAATTTAATTAATCAAAATCTAATTAAAGTCCTATTGATCTGTCTGATGAATAAATTCTCTAAGAAAGGATGTTGCTTACCCCTTTTATGCACCAAATAGTACTGCAACAAATCTCAGCTCACCCTAAACAAGGAATCGCTGTCAGTCAGCGCTGTGTGCTGTGTCATTCATTCATTCCAGACAGAGAAAGTCAGTCAGCATCATTCAACCTTTCTTGTGATTTATTGAATATAGTACTCAGTACATAGTACTGGGAATGAGCTAGTATTCGGATGAAAAGGAGTATCCAGTACGGATAATGTACTTTTAACAAGCACGAGTATAATCCAAGCCAATCACTGAACTGAAAAACACACAGCAGAACGGTGCATGAACGTGCTACACAGTGCAGAGTCCTGAGTGAATGTCTGCGGCTTAAACTGCCAGAGAGTTATGCCGAACTGTAGATCAGTTAAAAAGACATAAAGTCAATAAAAAACCAGGGTTCATCGCTGATATTCAGCAAGGAAACTTTTAAAATATCAAGCATTCTAAACAGAGTATGGTCACATTAAATTATTATAGAGTACTCGGAGGACACGGGGTCCGTGTCTAACTGGAAAACACACAAGCGGAACCAAACTTTGGCTAACGCTAAACAGTTAATTTTGTAGGCTTTAGGCCTGTAAAAATATCCAGTATTATATAATGCTTTCACATTTAGGTAAATTGGCCAACAAGGGAAAACAAGTAATGCAATTTGAAATTAATTTACTGAACAACCAGGTAGAGTTTAGATCGGGCCCAAAATTTCAAGCCCGACCCAACACGAGCCCGTGCACGTTGTGTCCGAGCCCGGTCCGGCCCGACACATTAACTGTAATTATGAGCCTGAACCCGATTTAAACCCGACATTTTTTTAATACGTGGGTTGTTATAACTGACGTACTCAAACTCCATGTTGCACTAAAACTACACAATCAGTGACGCCGGTAACGCATTCCTCTAATCTGACCACATTTTTCAGTAATGAGTAATCTAATGCGGTAATATTTCCAAACCAGAAATCAGATTAAAGTATTCAAGTCACGGAGCGTTACTATTATTTTCGTCATTTTCCTTGTAAAAATATATATTTTGCTTTCTTCTTGCGTCTCGAGGAGTGACGTGACGTGCGAGAGAAGTCACATTTTCAGCACGAGGACAACTTGCGTGTAACACCACGCAGCGACACGAGCAACATGGAGGGAGGAGAGAGATGCGCGTTTCCTAGCTGGAAATACAGTCATTATTTAGAGTTCTTAAAACACACACACACACACACACACACAAATGCTTGATCAAGGGCCCGGCCCGCGCTGGCCCGGCCCGAGGAAAGTGACGGGAGATATCCGCCCGACCCGGCCGGCTCGGGCTCGGGCTCGGGCAGAGAATTTAAACGCTACAACCAGGCTTCTGCTGAGGTGGATGTTGTGGGTCTGGCTGACTGACCGAGGCGAACAGCCAGCCACAAACCGAACCACCCACAGGCAGGCTTGGGAAGTAACGGACTACATGTAACGGCGTTACGTAATTAGGATGCAAAAAAAACAGTAACTGTATTCCGTTACAGTTACAGAAAAAAAAGACGTAATCAGATTACAGATACATCTGAAAAAAATTGGGATTATTAGTTGGATTACAATTAAAATATATGATGATGAATGATGAATGAATTAATTAATCTAACACTTGCCGATGCGGCAATGCAGTATGCACGCGCGCACACATTACTACAGTTCACGACAAGTCAGTCACAGTGACGCTCTGCTCTCAAGTGAAGCCAGACAGCTCATTATGGCCTTGAGTGCTAGAGAAAAAAATGCTTTCACTGCGTGGAAATTTCGCCATTACTTTGTTTCTAAAGAAGAAAGGGGGAACAACATCACTGTACAGTGCAAGCTATGCCTCCCAGCTGTGCACACACTGTCATCGTCCAAGGACTCCACATCTAATTTAAAGAAACATTGAATGGTAAGCGAAACTGCGAACGTTAGCTAGCTACACAGAAATTCTGTTAGCTAAAGTTAACATTAGTTAGCCTGCTAAACAGGCTCGGGCTGTCATTGTTACTACTACTGCTGCTACTGCTACTACTATTTTGGGTCTATGGGTGGTGCTGCTGGTGACCGGGATGGTGCGTGTTTAGGTTTTTTGTTAGTTTTGAAGTTTGAGCATGACGTTTGTTGGGCCTTGTGCCTCCATATACGGGTCTCAAACAAAGAGAAGGCCTGTAGTTGAAACCAGAAGCCTAAACTAGTAGTTGCTCAACCACGAGGACTACAGAACAAGGAACAGGAAAAAGGCCGACCAGGTGTGAAAAACGTGACCACGTTGAACTGCCTCAAAGACGTCACCCGGTCCCTATTTGCTGTGAGCCAGGAAGCTCCGCCAGGATCACGATGACGTCACACCCACGTTAAAAGGTCACGCAGCACATTTTGTTCTTTGTATTCCCGGGAGCTTCTGTTGTTGTGAGACCTCAGTTTCACGCAACTGCTGCCATAAGGGTACAACTTTGAGAAACGTTTTTAAATTTTTCATCTTTGCTTGAGCTCATTCCAGTTTGCTCCTCGCTGGACGAGACAGAGACTGTTTTTGTTTCACTTTCATTTTTTGTTCGGACGTTCGTCAGAATTGTTTTGGATCCCGAGAGGAACGCTGCACAACCCAGCCGTTCCCTCATTACCTGCAGAAGGAAGAAAAGAATCTTCAGAAGGAACGAGACCGTCCCTTCCTTTGAGTCGACCGATCGCTGTGTTACAGCCTGCCGTCAGCTGTGAGAACGCTCCAGTCTGATCCCGCACTCGCCTCCTGAACGAGTTGGAGCTCCGAGTTAGCCGGGCCCCCACGCTACCGCTCCCACGCGGCATCTACAGTAAGAGGTCTTTTGTTTGGGCAGAAACAGATAGTATATAGCGTGTTTTTTTTCTTTGTTGTGCATTTGTTTTGCTGTGAAAGGACCGCCGAGTCCGATTTATGGTTACCTGTGCTGTGTGCTAACTGTGTTTGCTAAGCTCGCTAGGAGCTCATTCAGGCTAATCCAGCCTGTACAGTCTTGCTGCCGTGTGTGACCACAATACGTCGTATTCCGGCTCGATCAGCGGACGATAAACGAACTTCGATTCGCTTGCCGGCCACTGTTCGAGGGAGAGACGACCGCTGTGCACCACATAGTCGTTTGTTTGTTTCTTTGTTGTCTGCTAAGCCCCGCTTAGCTTCTTCCCTCTTTTACTAACACATACACACACACACACACACACACACAGTACTGTTTTGAGCGACCTGTTGTAACTTATAGTTAACAACCCCGCTGTAACATAAGACGTGTGTCCAGTATATTCCCTTTATTGACTGTAAAGACGGACTTCCACCATTTTGGAACTGTGGGTATCATCCTTGTAAATTCAACCCTCGTGTGACCAAACCGCACATGAGAGCAAAGACGGCGCAACCGCTGCCTTTGTTCAAACCTCGCGCGCACGTGTAGTGATCACCTTTAGTCGATACAGTCACTGCCGCCATTTTTGAATTCCAGGTACATGAACCAGTGAATCTGAATTCATCCCCTCGGAATTCGCGTTCTCGCGTGACACAAAGTCACGTCCGGTGTTTCCTTTAGTCTCTTTGACGAGACTTCCTGAATCACGCCCACTAATTTGTAGTCCGGTGAACGTGACTTCCCAAGCCACGTTCGGCCATCTTTGTAGTTTTTATTGGGGACTTTCTTACACACACACACACACACACACACACCTCCACCCAGGGACCTGTTTGGCTTGCTTGTGTTTTGATGTTGCTTGCTTTGTGAAGGAAATTGTTGTTTGTTAAAGTAGGTGGTTTGTTCTGTGGAGTAAGCTTTAATAAACACTGTTGACTTTAACTGAGCAGCATCTGTGATTATTTTGCACAATCCCATATTGTAATAACTGCTGGTTGAGATGGCCAGTGCTCAGATTTACGCCTTCCCTCTTGTCTAATTATTGTTAATTTCATAATATTGACAAGTTGACCAATTTTCAGGCTATGAGACTTAAAGGTAAATCATTTGATTATTGATCCCTGATTCCAGGGTGGTGCCCCGTGTTCATTAATGACTCATAGTTACCTAGGTTTCATTAATCACCTATAATAATTTTTGATTAATTAATAATAATATTAATTAATAATCAATAATCAATAATGATTCCCAACACGTTCAAATGTGAATACTGTAACATCATTTAGCTAAATGATCACAGAGGTTTTGATTTCTGATATAATTTAACATGCTGTAAGGCTCGTTTTGGTTCGCTCCCGTTTGCCCTGTTAAAATTAAGACATTACATTGTTAATACAAACTCAACACTTCCTGTGTCCGTCTCAAATTAAAAGTCCTCTAGCATAAATAGCTCAATAGGCTTTTATTGTGAAACATTTGCACGGACTTCATCGTGGAAAACTGGTTGACTTGCGAGGGCCCCATAGGCACTTGAAACGTAGCTACTGCCACTTTGTGGGGCTTGTACGTTACAAAATTGCCTGAAAAACCTGCAGTGACTGAAATGGGTCACTAACACACATCTTCTGGCAGTGTTGTGCCTGAACGCGTTCAATGAATGATCGTTCATGAACTCGTTCACATTTTGGGCGAACGTGAACTGAACGTACTGTATTCTGCCTGATGAACGTTATTGTGAACGACTGGACAGCTGCTGAGATCCAGGAGATGCAGCGTCTCCTCGGTCTCTGTAGCTGTTTGGTTTTGTTAGCTTGATGTTGTGTCGGCAAGCAAGAACGGTCGCTACTTTCAAATTAAAAGCCCCCCGCTAAGAACCCAGTTCTAAACTCCAATGAGGTGCAATGTAAAGCTCTTATTTTGAAGTCAAATTCGTTGTCAACTGCTCACAGCCCAACTTCGAGCTTCACGTCACATCACATGTTTACGCCTACCTCAGAGGCGGCTTTTAGAAAAGGAGGAATAGGCCCTTTTCACAGTGACGTCAGACAACTTCCGTTTTGGAGCGAAGCAGGGTATAGCTACATCCGGTTTGAGCCCTTTAAACTGAAGATGCGGGAACATAGGACAGCGCTCAACAAAATTCAGCGTATTTTCTAAAGGCAAGATTGAGACTATAATATTTCACTTGTCGTAGTATATGTCATCTTCATTTTCCTTGGTATCGTTAGCGATCGTTGCAGTTATGTAGCTGCCTTGGCGTACAAAGTCACGTCAAAATGCATGCTAACTGGCAGGCTAACAAGTGTAGATATATGGCTAACAAGCAGCAACTTAAGCTATAGTGAATGAATATGATCTGATGTCGATGTAATTCATCTTTTTTTTTTCCTCTCCCTGTGTCCATCTCTCGACAGCATTACGTTACTATATGGCACAGTCACTGAGACACTGCTACTGCAGTGTCCCAGGCTGTTCCAACAACAAGAAGAATCTCCCGTATCTCAGTTTCCATGACTTCCCAACTGATGCTGAGCTTTGTGCCTGTTGGGTGAGGGCAATAAGGAGAGATGAGGGGCCAACTTTTACAATCCTGCGTGGTAGCACTTATGTCTGCAGTCAGCACTTTACATCAGAGGAGACATATGTTTCTGCCAGTGGGCGAAACAAGCTGAAGAAAGGAGCAGTGCCATCTAGATTCCTGTGGAATGACTGGGGCAAAGGTAAGAGGGCTATGTTAACAAAGGGGAATTGCCGTTTTTTACAATCTGGACCTTATTTCTAACATAAAATACGATCATTTAGCCTACTCACCCAGATAACTTTGGTGTCATTACAAGTCGTTCTGACGAAATTAGATCCAGCCGAGAGCCGCGTATATCCATATAATGCGAGTCTACAGGGCAGCGGAATGCAGCCTCTAAATAACACATTATCTGCCAAGAAACTCATTCATTTCACCAATATTTTGTTATGATACGCTAGTGCTATCCCCCTCTGAGTCCGGGGTAACCTGATATCAACATCCGGGGTCTGTAGGTTGACCTACTAACCTCTGACCTGGATGATAATCATCTCTGAATCATACAAAATGTATGTGTGTGACTCCATTAATGAGTGCTTATTAAAACTCAAGAAAGACAGATGACGTGTGAAGACTTCTTTTGAAATTCTTCATTGAATAGACAGAAATTATTTTTGCCACCATAGATGACATTCAACACATTTGTTATTGTAGGAAGAGGCTCACAAGTCCCAGAGAGTAGCACAGAGGATGTACCCCATCTAGATCCAGTGCTAACAGACCATGACTACACCTGCCATCCCTCTCCTGGTCAGTATTTAAAAACTTGAACCCATTCCTTCTTTCTTACAGAAAACTGAGATATGTGTAAATCATATCATTATCTTCATGCTATCAACCTAAATGCCACAGGGTCATGCAATATCTGACAAGTTATGGCAATAGACGCATTACCGTGTAACTCTCAATATTGTGTTTCTTCACCTCATAAAAGTTAAGAGTTTCTGTTAAGCTCATTGATATCATCCAGTTATGAGTACAAACTGAAAACAGATAAGTGATACCATATAAGGTGTATGCTCTTTTGTCCTCTAAAGGTAAAATGGACAGTGCTGCTAGGAGGATTCAGCAGTTGAAGGTGCAAGTGGTTACACTGGAACATGAAATCCAGCAGCTGACACTGAAGAATCAGCAGCCACTGATTTCTAGGTTCTGTGTCACCGATGAGGACTACCGTTACTACACGAGATTCAGCTCCAAGAAGGTCTTCACTGTGTTTTGGAAGTCTGTTTACCCCTCTGCATTGAGGCTCATCTATTGGTCTAAAGCACAGCGAGCAGTGGAAGTGACGCCTAGCCCACAGCGAAGGCTTGAACTGATAGATGAATTGTTCATGTTCCTCTGTCACGTAGCAGCTGGGCTTCAGGAGAAGACCTTGTCATCTCTCTTTGAGGTCAGTGTGTCGACTGTTAGTCGCATCATTCTAACGTGGACAAGCTACCTCTACCAGGTTCTGGGATCACTACCATCATGGATGACAAGAGAGCAAGTGCAGGCCACAATGCCTGACAAGTTCAGGCTCTACTGTCCTCAGCTCAGAGTCACCATAGACTGCACTGAGATCCGCTGTGAAACGGCATCTTCCCTCTCATTACAGTCGGAGACATTCTCAAGCTACAAAAATCACACCACCTTCAAAGGTCTGATTGGTGTTGCGCCATGTGGTGTTATCACATTTGTTTCTACGCTGTACACTGGCTCTGTTTCAGACATTGAAATAACAAAGAGATCACACCTTCTACAGTTACTCCAGCCAGGGGATGAGGTAATGGCAGACAAGGGCTTCCTGATTGAGAAGATGCTGTCAGAGGTGGGGGTAAAACTCATCATCCCTCCATTAAAAAAGTCCACCCAGCTCAGCAAGGAAGACACTTAGAAGACTCAGGCTATTGCTCGTCTGAGGATCCTAGTGGAAAGGGCCATACGCAGGGTGAAGGAATACCACATTTGGGATGGGCTTGTTCCACTACGGTAGGATCTGTCAATCAGTTCTGGGCCATCTGTTGCCTGATGTCTAACTACCAGGGACCTCTTGATATCAAAGGGGACAAACCAGTCTGAGGCGTCCTATCTTGGATCCTATCTTAATGCAAGTGGCTGTACAGCTGTGGCCCTGTGTACTGTAAATGGTTGCATGTCAATGTAAAGTGAACTGATTGTTTTTAAAATGAAATGCTGTTTTTAAAATGAAATGCTGTTTGTACAAAAAAAGAATAGCTGTTTTTAAAATGAAATGCTGTTTGTATAAAAAATGAATTGCTGTTTTAAAAATAAAATACTGTTTGTACAAAAAATGAAATGCTGTTCTGAAAATAAAATACTGTTTGTACAAAAAATGAAATGCTGTTTTGAAAATAAAATACTGTTTGTACAAAAAATGAAATGCTGTTTGGCTTTAATTCTAAATAAAGTAAAAACAAGAATGTATTATTCAGTAAATAGGTACTTTGATTCTAAGGTGTTTGAACTTAGCAACTACATGACCAATGTTCACAAGTTTATAAATCACTGATTCAATGTCCTTGTATAAACATCAATCTTTAATCATTCACAAAAGTGTAATTCTTATAAGAACATGAGATCAGTATTCAATTCAAACATTGCAACGCTGTACTGTAAATGTGTTCACCTTTTACATTAAACTTTTTTACCTAAAAAATAAAAAACAAACATTTTGAAACCAATCAGAATCCATTTTTACACATATGGTGTAGGAGGAACTGTTGTATCAGCTTCATAGGTGATTACCTACTGACCTTTCAAATGTAGCTCTACATCTAGCTCTACTACACTACTCAAGTCATTTTTAAGCTTTACTACGTAAGAAGACATCCATGTAGATGTTAAAATAGAAGTCATCCAGCTTTTGGCGCATTGACTGGATAATCTCCTCATCCCTAAAGATGCGTTGCGTTTATCTGTAATGAAATCACACCACTGAAGGCCACTTATGGCCAGTTGTCCTTGCACCTGATAATAATATTTGTGAGTCTTCCATAAGCAGGCTTTGCCTTTAACTGTGGTCAGGTGTTTCACTTGTGCAACACTTTCCACGTTGCAGGTCTTGACCTCTGCCAGGCCAAATGGTGGTACTTCACAAGGGTTGAAGATTTTGGCATCAGGGCTAGCCCCAAGGTGAGGTGCGTCTGGGTGGATTATTACTCCAGATGGTGTCACTGAGACATCACAAAAATCTGCATACTGCTGCAGTATCTCAGATTCCAGGTCCAAACCTCGTTTCATGGCAGCAGTCTGAGGAGTTCCCCTCAGGATGCGAGAAGCCAAGGCTTTGGCAGAAGACTCCCCACAAACATGGAGTATATCTCACGGAATCGGCTGGATGTGAGTCGGGGTTTGCGTACCAGGGTCCATAACTGGCATTCTGACTGCTGCCTGGTTTCAGCTTCAATAGCAGCTGAGATCTCCCGTGTTACCTTTAAAAAAGAAGAATGAAAAATCAAATCACATTACATTAATTGTGAATATGAACAGATAACACTCTTAATGTGACAACCCTCAAAAAATAAAGGTTAAATAAATCAATACAAACCTTCAGGCACTCCAGGTGGCATTGTTGCTTGTAACTGAGCTCATAATTTGCTGGGAATTTAAAATTGTAGCCATCAACAGGTAACTGCGGAAACGCAGGGGCACCAGGGTGTCTAATACAGTCTTTCCTTATTTCAGGAGGGCACTGGTAAGAAAGGACAGAGCCAAATGGCACAGGGCCAAATTTAGAGTCGACCAAATTAAGGTTCTCAAGCCCATGCAGCAGTTTGCATAACCCTGGTTGAATTTCTTTGAGTTTTTCCCCACTGGCCATCATATGAGGATCTGGAAGAGGCCCTGACAAAAATAGAGAAAGAGTAAATGAGAGGAAAGAGGATGACAGAAGACAAAGACAGGACAGAAGATGAGAATAGAAGAGAATAAAGAGGAGAGTAAAACTCATTCAAACTCACCAGCATATGCTCTGTACAGTGTGCACTTTGCACCAGTCCTTACACTTCTTTTTGTTTTGGGCTTACACACTGTCATATCATTTGTTGCCTCTGGTGCAATTCCCTATAACAATAATAATAATAATAATAATAATAATAATAATAATAATAGTAACAATATAGGCAATGCGAACTGCAAGCCCTAAATTTTCAAGAGTAGTAAATATAAATATCGGACCTGTGTCCTTGGCCGGTGCCAGGTCTGCAGCATGCTGGTACAGGACAGTGGCAATGGCACAGTCTTGAACCCCAAGGTACTGTAGTGTGCTGTCTGAAATAGCAGGGCTACCATGTGATTACACAGACCTTTACCTGCGGCACGGGAACATGCCATGCACTTCAGTGCCACGGGGTCCTCTCCAGAGTCAATTGTAAACTGGATATAGAGACATGATGTGTTAAGTTGGATAATTTCTAAATTATCAAAACAGTAACATGACAGAATATGAACATATGGAACAGTAGGTGTAAACAACTTTTTTTTTCATTGAGTGCATTTACATGCCCAGAATAATAATCAGTATGCTGTTAAATTACTCCTCTGGGATACGTATGATACATGAAGTTATTTGAATTGGATTGAATTGAATTGACATGGCCACTTCAATGATAATCCAGAAATACAATAATACGCTGATTATTAGTGCGCATGTAAACACTCGTCAACAGTATCTTTCTCAGCCTTTGTTGTCCTCAACTAACCTAGGCCTTAACAGTTATGTGCGCAGCTGTTTTATTGATTGTGGCTCCTTAAATACTGACATGAGACTGAGAAACACACCGAACCCACAGTGGAACTTCGTGGGATACTGCAAAGTCTGCAACTGCAGAGAAAACTGAACCCTTAAATCTTATTTAAAAAACATGGAGATAGTGAGGCGCTTCGTTTTTCTTCATTGACCTGTGACAGCGTGCTCTCACTGTGACCGAGTGTCAACAGCGTTTGACACTGTTCCAAAACAATGTTAGGTGAGAAGGGGGCTCGGCATTATACATGAAGGCTAAATGATACTAAACTATATTCGAGGCACGACTCGGTAACAGCTGTGAAATAGAATAGTGGATAAAGCAACAGTTTAATATTTATAAAGCTACCATAGCAACTTAATCAAGAAACAGACAACTAGTAGATTATCAAAACACCTGTAGCCTACGTTAAGTTATCATTATCCTAGCATCTCCGCTAACGTCAGAGCTAAGAAGACAAAACACTTACCTTCATAATCAAACAGGTACTGTTCTATAAAGAACTTGTAACCCTTGTCGAGTTTCGAGGCTGGAGTTTTTGACAGTTTTTCTGCCAGTCTGTGTATGTCTCCTAAACGAAATTTTGGGAGCTTGAGGAGTGACTGTGTGAAATCCATTTTGGAAACACCGCTCACTGAGATAGCGGAAGCAAAGACGGAAGTCAGGATACCCTGCTTTGCTCCAAAACGGAAGTTGTGTGACGTCATGTGAAAAGGGCCTATATTACGCCTCGGTTTTAGAAAGACAGGCCAGCACATTGCCGCCCTTACCTTGGAGCAAATGTGCCGCCTTTTCTATCTACAAAGGGTTACTGGCAACACCAGCCACCAACCACCACAGAGTCGCAACGCCGCATGCGTCATCAATGTGCTCAGCATGGAGACAAAAACAAATGAAGGCTTCACATCTGTTTTTTTATTGTGTTATATCTAAAAAGTTTTGGAGTGTTGTTGAATCGCATTTTTTGATGCTGCTAACTCTGTCCATTCTCTTCCTGAAACATGTTATTTGCTATTATATTAACCTAGAAGATAATGCTCTTGAACACATGATGAACTTTGTTATCCTATGCAAAATGTTCTATTCTCAAACAAAAATTTGCAAAATCCCTTCCTAAATTTACTCCTTTTCTCCTGGAACTGAGCTCTTTGCTTAAATCTCTGATTTTGTTAAATAACAAAAAAAAAGTAATACCTTACTGAGTCATTATGAAACGTTTTTCCCTGAAGCCACTGTATGAACTATCTATTCATTTATTATTTTATTTTCCCCTTTCTTCTTCTTCTTTTTTAAAATTATTTATTATTTATTTACTTATTTATGTATTTTTTTTTTTATTTTTTTTATTCGTACTCTATCCTGTACCACAAACCTGAAACGGCACATTGAACTAAAGCAGCCGGCGAGCCTTTCAAGGTCTGAGCAAGTGAATAAAAAATCAAACGGCGAGCCAAAACAGATCCTCTACCACCCAGATCACATTAACAGTGTAACCTGGGGCGCCGAAAAGGAGGGAATAAGGGGAAGGATTCTAGGGGCCCATCATTGACAGGGGTGTTAGTTTATAATCATAAATATGCATCACTTAATGCACTGATAATAACACTAAGTTTATTTTGGAAACAGAGAAACGTTAACAATATTAAATCGCAACGACCATAGAGCCTCATTTATGTATTTTTTTCCACCCCAACTCTAATTCCACCACGTGCAGTTTTGAGATAAATCATTATGATTATTATTATTATTATTTTTAATAGATTTTTTTTAACAAAACATAAAAGTATATAACTTAATAAAAAGTTGCAGACTTGCAGACAATTAATCTAAATTCCATTGTATTCTGAGTATTCAGTGCTTCCCCTACCAAGTAACTGTCATGTTGTTCTTTTCACACATATAGGAAATTATAGTCAAAAATATCATTAAAATGCACAGTTTTATGTAAACAGCAAAACAAATGTTCGCCTGCCTTATGGCCGGCTATACCAGTGGACAGCGGTGGACTGGGAAAAAAAATCGGCCCTGGCATTTTTGGCTTAGACCGGCCCCTCATAATTAGCGGAGCACAAGTGAAAAAAAAAACATAACTTTTTGCCTTTAGGCTTATTCGAAATTTACAGTTTATCATTACTTTAGAAGTCTATCAAAAAACCATTGTGGAAAGCAAATAAGTAAATTTACTCAACACATAGTTCTAACTCATTCTCTATT
>CAEMYA010000779.1:407151-432425 GCA_903131615.1 Diplodus sargus | reverse complement strand
CTCCATCACCTCACAGTCCCTGTATTAACGTTACTACCTGCTTACCGGTTGTACTACACTGTCCCTGTCAGTCAGCAGCATCTCTGGCTGCTCCTCTCCTGCCTGCTGCTGCTGTCTTCACCTTCACAGACTTGTTCGCTGGAGGGGCTGCTGTAGCCTCCATGACCTCTGAGACAGCAATGCAGCAACAGCAGCCCCTCCAGCGAACAAGTCTGTGATTTTAGCACATTTTGCGGCATCTACAGTGAGATTCTTCTCTTAGCAGCAACTTTTCTTTCTCTTTAATTGCTCCATGTTGTCACTCCTCGCGCTTTTTCAACACTTTGAAACTAGCAGAAGTTACAGGAGACAGCGCAGAGAAGAGGTGGGGCCGCTGTCGTACTATATCCTGATTGGTTCATTCCACTGTCTATATTGAAGGTGGACCAATGGGCCGCCCCCTCCAAATTGTGCACTTCGAAAAAAAAGAGGAGGGCTGAGAGATTTTATTGGATTAACCCAATGTCCTTCTAGAAAATCAACCAATGGGCCGTGGCGGTCGATAAAAATGATTTATAATAAACTTTTTTGATTTAATTATGACAGCCCGGCCCAAAAATGTGCGTCGGCCCACCGGGCATTGCCCGGTATGCCAGATGGCCAGTCCATGCCTGCTAGTGGAGCAGATTAATGGCATATTTCAAGGGAATCGTTCAAATTGGTATACAAGCATGACATTTGGCACAGATACTCTCTAAGGGTCACTTTTTGGGAAAAAGGCATTGGCCACCCAAAAATTCAACATGGTGGCCATTTTTTCAAGATGGCCGCTATTTCTGTCAAATGCTCATTATGTCAATCATTCAAACAGTGATGTAGGCATAACATTTTATGAAAATACTCTCTTAAGAATGTTTTCTTGGAAAACGATGCTTGTCCCTCAAAAATTCAAGATGGCAACCATTTTTCAAGATGGCCGCCATTTCTCTTTCATCCTTACATCAATTTTTCAAATGGTGATGCTATCATCAAATTTGGTACAAATATTCTTCAAGGAATATTCTCATGGAAAACGGTGTGTGCCCCTCAAAAATTCAAGATGGAGACCATTTTAAAGATGGCCACCATTTCTGTCAGAGCTCAATTTAGTGTGTTAAGGAAGGTTTTGTTTAATAGAGTGAACGTCATTACACAATCAGGGCACACTGGTGACTTCACTGCTGTGGAACTCAGCATGGGGTTCAATGTCAGCTGATCTAGATATACTTACACTGTAAAGTTTAGTGTCCCAAATGCTGTCTACCAGCCCCTCATCAATTAGCTGGTAATAGATGTAGTTAGATAGCCGCACCTAAATTGACAGGTTGTGCCAGCGCGTGAGAGCTGAGCCAAGGGTAAGCGTGGCAATGCATGACTTGTTCATGTATGCTTACCTGGAAGGTGAACAGTTCACACGGGACTTAAGTGATACTGGATGAATGATAGGGCTAGGTGTAGGTTACCCGAACCTAGTTATATCCCATACCTGAATGTGTACTATGTCTATGATTGAGGTGCCTGGCAAACCTGGGACATTTTCCCTGAGGCCTCTCTCATCTTCAGCAAACTGAGTCAATACCCTCCTGTTCTGACTGATTGTGACCTGGAGATCCTTGAGAAGTTTGTGGTCCTGCTGTATGATCGATCAAGCACAGCTGTTAGTGTAGATGAGGCTAGACTTGACATGTTTGCCCGAAAGCAGAGGCCATATGAAGCCATTCTTCCAACAAGAGCAGCTCTGCTTCAACACACTAAACGTGCTGCATATCAGGCAGGCTGCATATGGGGTCAAGCAAACCAATGTCAGCCAGAAGCAGAGAGTCCTACTGACTGGGGATGGAAAAAGCTTGGTGAACAATGGGGGATCTTCTTGACAGCAAATGTACCAATTGCACAAAGTTGTGAACAACTAGCCACGTGTGGCTGCTAATCAGAGTGCCATGGAAGATGCAAATGTTTTAGATTGGGTTTCACTTGCAATTGCAAATGTGAATAAAAAAGTAAGTGGCCTTGCGGTGGGCCGAGAGCCAATTTCCCGACTCTGGACCGTGATGTGTATGTACACCTTCCTGGATATGTTGCCCCAATACAACACTTGCTGACTACCAAGCAGGGAGGCGTTGGCTACCATTTTTAACATTCTTTATCATGACTCGGCAGGGCACAACCTCTCAATCTCAGGTTGGACACTCTAACACACACAAGGCCTTTGAGCTGGTAAAAATGTGAATAGAACTTATGTTTTTTTGTATTTTTTCAATCCCTCCTTTGAACTCAGTCCCAACAGAATACACTATTAAAGCAACACCCGACTTGAAAAATGAATCTTGAATTTTTGCGATTGCCTTTTTCTAAAAGTGTGGCCGTTAGAGTATTTTTGCTAACATGCATTCTTATTGGCCATCCAATTTTTCCTAAAAGTGGCCTTAACAGAGTATTTGTGGTATATTTTCTGTATCACTATTTGGAAACAGTGGCGATGAACATAGGACAGGAATGTATCTTGAAAAATGGTTTCCATCCTGAATTTTTACTGGCCACTTCGTTTTTCTAACAGTGGCCCTTCCTCTCTGTGGACTGCACCTTGCCGTGGTGGAGAGGCTTGTGTACTCCAATGAACCTGAGAGCTATGCCAGCGGGGATTTTATATCCCTGGCAAGTTTAACTAAGCCGGACAGGTCAAAGGAGAGGAGGCAGACAAAGCAGACATTATGACTATTTGACAGAAATGGTGGCCATCTTGAAAATGGTCACCATCCTGAATTTTTGAGGGACAAGCACCTTTTCCATTAACATGTCCTTTAGAGAGTATTTATATCAAATTTTATGCTTGGATCACTGTTTGAATAATTGATATAATAAGCATTGAATAGCAATGGTGGCCATCTTGAAAAATGGCCGCCATATTGAATTTTTGAGTGGCCAATGCCTTTTTCCAAAATAGTGGCCCTTAGAGAGTATCTGTGCCAAATTTCATGCTTGTATACCAAAGTGAACGATTTTTTTACTAATCTGCTGCACTATACAGGGGCCCGGTAATATTTCTTTTCATGGGGCCCAAAATCGCTGGCAGCGCCCCTGAGTGTAACAGTCCCCTTCAGTTAATTATTCCAAAAAGGGAAAGTACGAACGGGCGGACTTGATGAATGCCGCGAATGGACACTGCCGGCTGATTGAAAACGCTTAAATCACACAAGAAATAACCATCAGATCTCTACCTTATTCATATGATGTCGGCACGAATTGCAAAGAAACGAAAACACCCAGAGAATTGTCGTTATCGTTATGTATTAACGGCCAGAAAATTAAATTACGTCCGACCCGGACGCACACACCAAACAAATGAAGGGAGGCACGCTCCAATGCAATACAAACATTTGGCGAAAGACCTCAATAACCCGCAAATCCCCACAGTTTACATGACAAAAACTCTGCATAAAGTGTCCATACAAGAATTAGTCCTTGGAAAAAAAAGTATCAAAGTAAATATACCTTTGACAGGTGGAAATGTGGCGATCCGCCTTAAGTCTCAATGAAAAAAAAGAGCAGCGAACCGCCGCAATTCTCACCCGGCCCGTTTGGCATCTGGATCGCGGGCACGCAGTAATCCGTTTGTCTTTTAATCCGTTTCAGTTTCTGTTATATTCCTTTTGTGGAAATTCACAGAATAATCCTGCTGGCTGCGTCCTCCAAACTTCGGCGGGTCCCACCTGCTTCGCGCGTCTCCCCTCTCACGATCTTTCCCCTCTCCCTCTTTTATCACATTTGGCCCCAAAATAAACAGAATACCATACATAATAATACTCGTCCTTATTAATAACCCGTGTTCTTACCTTGGCTCCTGTTAAGTTGAACCCCTCATGGCAATTATAATTGTGGCAAAAAATCAAAACAAGACACATGTTTATCACCACAGATGCCATGCATCAAGGTAGACTTGGGCGACCCTTACAACAGTGTACAGTAGCGGCTCCGCTGTCTTCATCTCCCAGCCGCAGCTGGACTACCTGGTGTTGCAGTATATTGTGGGAGAGCTGCAGCTTCAGTGTTAAAACTGATATAATGACTGCCGTCTGTGGTTCTATATAGGCTGTGGCAATCATTTAGAAAAATAATAGCTCGCATCAACATATTGAAAAAAAGAAGAACTATGAACTAGTTCATTTTTGGAACTGTGAACTTAGTTCAAAATTTTGAATTCTGAACTATGAACTGAACTAGTTCATTTTAAAATTTGTGAACTGGACTTTGAACTAGTTCATGTAGAAAGTGAACTTTCCCAACACAGTACAGAAAATTACTTAAAATAGGAAAGAACTGAACAACGCAGCAAATGATGAGGATGAATGAAGTGACAGCAGTGCTGGTTTGGTTTAATTTTTTTTAAAATCTTTAATGAGCCATTTTAATATCAGCACCATAACTATAAACGGGCAAGAGATACAGGGATAAGGTCTCTGCTATTTGAAATGATTGAATAAAAAAAAAAGTAGACGTGATGTTTGTGCAAGAGACTCACAGTGACATTTTTAATGAGTCTGACTGGAAGACAGAGTGGGGGGGGGGGGGTGCTGTTGAGCCACAAAAGCACAAACAGTGGGGGGGTGGGCATCCTCTTTGCCAAGAGTTTTACCCCTGTGTCTTTTGAAGTGGAGGAGATGGTGGAGGGAAGAATAATGGTGGTGAAGACAATTTATGAACATTTTAAACGTGTTTTTATCAAAGTGTAAGCCCCCACCTCTGGACCGGAGAGAGTGACGTTTTTAAGAATTTTAAGCACTGTTTTAAGCAAAATAAATGTTTTTAACTGCACAGAGAATGACTTGCTGGACAGGAATCACGTTGAGCCTCACAGAGAATCTCAGAGTGCTCTGAAACAGGTTTTAAATGAACATGATTTAACAGACGTGTGGAGGAGAATGCATGGTGATGGGAGGCAGTATACCTGGGCTCACTCTAGAGGGATTTTAATTTCTCTTGCTAGATTAGACCGGTTTTATTGTTTTAAGCACCATCTTAGCATTTTTAAGAAGTGTGGCATTACACCTGTTGGTTTTATTGATCACTCTGTTGCTTTTTGTAATGTTTTTATCACTAACTTAAAACCTAAGAGCGCATATTGGCATTTTAACACCAATTTGTTGTCAGATGCCCATTTTAAAGACGTTTTTAGGTATTTCTGGGAAGGTTTTAGAATCAGGAAAAACAATTTTATTTCTTTAAGACAGTGGTGGGATCACGGGAAGAGTGAGATAAGGCAGCTCTGTCAGCAGTACACTTTCAACTTCACGCGGGACATTACCAGATCTATGAAAGATCTGGAGATCGAGATTGTGGAAATTCAGAGTCTAGTAGAATCCACTGGAAATCGAGATCACATTAAAGATCTCAAGTCTAAAAGATCTGCTTTAAAAGACCTACTAGGCACAAAGGCTCAGGGGGCGCTTGTCCAGCCCAGATATCGGGCTGCGGCACTAGTGGACGCATCCAAATTCTTCTTCGGTCTGGAGAAAAAAAAACGGAGAGAGAAGAAGCATCCTTGTGCTGCGTTCGACCTCCGGAGCAGAACTGACTGAACCTGGAGAGATCCAGAGAAGAGCTGCACAGTTTTACACAGACCTCTACAGCAGTGAGTATGAGAAAAATAAGGACATGTTTGAGTATTTCTGTAGGGATCTGCCAAAAATCCCGGAAGACACCGGAGTTGAGATGGGGGAACCACTGGTTCTCCAGGAACAATACACGGCCCTGAAGGGCATGGAGGGAGACAAAGCTCCTGGGATTGACGGGATCCCTGCAGAATTTTATAAGGAATTCTGGGGGGTGTTGGGGGAGGACCTTTTAATTGTTTTTAATAGCAGTTTTAAAGACAGTTGCCTACCACAGAGCTGCAGGAGAGTGGTGGTAACGCTTCTGCCCAAAAAAGGAGATCTGTTGGACATTAAAAACTGGCGCCCAGTATCGCTTTTATGCACGGACTACAAGATTTTATCAAAAGCCCTAGCCAACAGGCTGCGAGATATTATGGACCTGATAGTCCACCAGGACCAGACCTACTGTGTGGATGGTAGGTCTATTCTAGACAATGTGTAATTGATTTGGGATATTTTGGACATCTCCAGTTCTTTGGGAATTGATACTGGTCTCATTTCGTTAGACCAGGAAACGGCTTTTGACCGGGTTGAGCACCTTTACAGTTGAGGCCAAAATTATTAGCCCCCCTTATGAAATTAGACAAAACTCTTGATTTCTCCATGGAAATGACCATTAACGACAAGTGTTTATAGTGAATTTGTTTCCAAAATAACAAAGACAAAATGTCCACTAAGTTTGATTAGGATTTTTTATTGATACACTGAGTTGAAACAAGAAAGGGCAGAAATGAGATGTCCAAAATTATTAGCCCCCTGGCCATTAATAGTCAGTAGTGTACCGTTTCTGAGCAACAACTGACAACAACATTAGTAGTAGTTCTTTACTAGGTTGGCACAGGTCTCCTGAGGGATTTTGGCCCATTTTTTTTCATTGCAAATTGTTCCAGCTGGTCCAAATTGCATGGTTTCCGAGCATGGACATTCACTTTGAGCATCCGCCACAGATTCTCAATAGGATTGAGGTCTGGGCTCTGTGCAGGCCACTCCAGGACCTTGGTTTTGGTATCCTTCAGGTACAGTTGGACAGATTTCGATGTATGCTTTGGGTCATTGTCTTGTTGGAAGACCCAGCGACAACCTAAGGCTAGACTACGAGCAGATTTCTGCTTATTATCCCTCAAAATTTCAACATAATTTTTTTTCTTTTCATGATGCCATGCAAGGCTCCCTGTGCCTGAGGCTGCAAAACAGCCCCATAGCATGATGCTCCCACCACCATGTTTAACTGTGGGAACTGTGTTTTTAGGGTTGAAGGCCTCTCCCTTTCTTCGCCAATCATAAGCAACATCCATGTGCCCAAATAGTTCCAGTTTAGTCTCATTAGACCAGAGCACAGACTTCCAAAACTCATCTTTACCTTTCGAATGTTCATGGGCAACCCTCAGTCTGGCTATGATGTGCTGATCTTTGAGTAAAAGGGATCTTCTGGGACGATGGCCCTGAAGGCCACCACGACGAAGAGCCCTCACAACTGTGTTCCTTGAAACATCAACTCCAGATCAGCAACAATTATCCTGGCAGATGTCGGGGGCTTCTTGCTGACATCTCTGACTATTTTCCTCTCCAGAGTTCTTGAAATCTTGCGCTTATGACCGCACCCAGGTTTGTGTCTTACAGAATTTGTCTCCTTGTACTTGGCAATGATGCAAAGTAAAGCGGTTCTTGACATTGTGAAACACTTGGAAACGGCAGTTTAGCCTTCCCCCTTATCATGAGCCTCTACTATCTTCTTTCTGAGCTCAAGACTGATTTCCTTTGACTTTGGCATGGTGACTAAGAGTAGTCCCTCTCAATAATGTGTTCAAGTGCCCTGTTCCTTGGAGTCCTTTTATGCTGATTGACTGCTCAGGTGTTGTTAGGAAGCCAGTTGACTGTACAGGTGTGGTTTGAAAGCTGATTGGTTAATTAGGTGTGTTTTGAAAGCATACATTCACATGGGGGTAATATTATTGACCACACCATCATGGGGGCTAATATTTTTGACCACCCCATTTTTCACTATATTTGATATAAAGCAAGCCTAAAACCATATTTTATATTCCAAAATGTACCAAAAGCTACTAAATAGCACTGGTGAATGTTTTATCAATGCTGAAAACATTGACAAGAATTTTAGGAAAATGTTCCATAATTCCTGGGGGGCTGATAATTTTGGCCTCAACTGTATCTCTGGAAGACTCTGGAGGTTTCCGACCTCAACCCAGGTCTCATAGCCATGATCCAGGTTCTGTTCCAGGACGTTGAAAGTGTACTAAAGATCAATGGAGGACTGAGCGCCCCCTTTAAAGTGTGCAGGGGGGTGAGACAGGGCTGCCCCCTCTCAGGTATGCTGTACTCAATCTCCATAGAACCCATGCTATGCAAAATAAGAAAAAACATTGAAGGTCTGTTTCTAAATAGTTTTAAAAGAAACCACCTTTTATCAGCATATGTGGATGATGTTATTGTTATTGTAAGGACACAGGAGGACATTACAAAACTGGGAGGGATTGTCAAAGATTTGGGGATTTTACCAGCAGCAAAAGTAAACTGGGTAAAAAGTGAAGCTTTGGCAGTGGGCAGGTGGAGGAAGGGGCTTTTAGAATTATCAGGGGTCAGTGGAAAAGATATGGTTTTAAGTATTTGGGAGTTTTTTTGGGAAGCGAGAATGTGATGGGGAAAAACTGCTTTTTATTTTTTCTAAAATACCTTCCCAAACTAAAGAAATGGAAGTGGGTGTTGCCACAGCTGTCATTCAGAGGAAGAACACTCATTATAAACAACCTGGTGGCCTCACAGCTGTGGCATAAGGTAGCTTGTGTCCCACCACCACCAGCACTGATCAACACGACCCACTTTTTTTGGGCAGGGAAGTTTCATTGGGTCAGGAAAGAGGTCATTTTTTTACCTAAGGAAGAAGGGGGGCACGGCGTGGTGGACATCAAAAGCAGACTGATGACTTTTAGATTGCAGTTTTTACAAAAGTTTTTAACAGGATAATTGGAAAGATGTGGCAAGTGTGGTTTTAAAAAGAACTGGCAAGATGGGACTGGATGGCTCGTTGTTTTTAATGGACACAAACTATTTAAACAAATCAGAGCTAACCTTTTTATCAGGCTTTTATCAGGAACTTTTTAAAGCTTGGAATATTTTTTAAAAAAGGAAGAAAGGAAGTGCGGTATCTCTCCACTGGCTCCTGGAGGAGCCAGTTATCGGAGGCGCCAGGATGAATGTACAAGATGAATCCACCCCAGGGCTGAGGAATATCCTGAAGGACGCAGGCATTCTGACTCTGAGACAGGTGGTGGATGTGGCAGGGAGTGACATGCAGGACGGAGAGGCCTTGGCGGAGTGGCTGGGGGTCAAGTCCACAAGGCTAGCGCATCTGGTCCTAAAAAGGTGGAGGAACAAGCTGCAGGAGGAAGAACTCCTGATGCTGAAGGAGTATGGAGAAGGGGGAGAGGACCCGTTCCCAGAGACTATTCTGATTCCAAACCTGGAGGGATCCTCAGGACAACTGATGAACAAGTACATAAAGACAGAGCTAGACTTACACACAGCAAGCGGAAAAACACTGTATAAGGAGTGTGTTATTGTGCTAAACAAAAAAAGACTAGAGACACAGAGAGACAACATTTGGAGAGGACATATACCGATGAAGGGGACTGAACAGCCAGGATGGAGAAGCTTTTATAAAGCACCCTCCAAAAAAAGAACTGGAGATCTCCATTGGAGGATCTTACATGGAGCCATCGCTGTTAATAGTTATGTTGCTGTTTTTAACCCCACTGTTAAAAACGAGTGCCCCTTCTGTAAACTGCCGAAAACAATATTTCACTGTTTTTTAGAGTGTGAAAGGCTTTTAGAACTTTTTAAAGTTTTAAAAGCATGTTTTGAGCAGTTTAATGAAGTCTGGTCAAAGAATGTTGTTATTTTTGGCACAAAGTACTGTAAACTCAATGCGGAGAAATGGCAGCTTTTAAACTTTTTAACAGGTGAAGCAAAGATGGCAATTTATTTGACAAGAAGAAGCAAACTGAGAGAAAAATAAAGCCAGTTAGAAAGAGTTTTTATTGATTTAAATTTTTTCAAACTAATGGAGATTCTGGAGTTTTTTATCAAGATGTGGCGTTTCAACAAGGTCACCTGTTTGGTGGTGGAGGAGAGGTTGTGCTTTCAGTCTGTTTTTAACATATAGAGGTTTTTAACATAATGGATGTGTTGAAAGAAGTTCTGTAATAAAAGGTTCTTTAAAAGTCAAAAGTCTCTCTCTATCTATCTCTATCTCTCTCTCTCAATTCAATTTTTTTCAATTCAGCTGGCTTTATGGCATGAGGTAACACTGTACATATTGCCAAAGCAAGCGTTGGAATTCAAAATAATAATTATAACAATAAAGGAAAAAATATTTACAATTAATTAGTTATACTGTATGTATAATGTGTAAAACTTATGATTGACTCAATCACATTCATAGTCACAATCAATCTCAGTCAATAACAATCAAAAGTAATCAATAACAATGACACAATCAATTAATCAGTTTGTGTTAACTAAAAATGTCATTAAAAGAGTAGTGAACAGGCTACAGTTCAAACAAGTAGTCTGTTGTCAACAGTAATAACAAAAAGAAGAAAACAACAGGTTTGGTCTGATTGGCTTGGTGTTGTGGTCCCAAGGCTGTCCGGGCCATGATGGGCTGTCTGGACAGAACCTCAGGATCAGCTGGCTGAGGGGACTCTTCTCTGGCTTCAGCTCTTGGCAGGTTAGGGCTTTGTGATGGTATGTCTGGGGGTCACTAGATTTTAGGTGATTGTAAAATTTAATTGCTCTTTTTTTATCTTCAATATGAGGGGGAATTGGCCGAGTTCTGCTCTACATGCATTGTTTGGTGTCTTTCTCTGGACGTGCATGATGTTCTTACAGAACTCTGTGTGGAAATATTCTATTATTGTTTTGTCCCATTTGTCAAATTCATGATTTAGTTTTGGTCCCCAAATTTCACTGCCATAGAGAATTATCAGTTCTAATACAAATTATAACATTTTTAGCCAGATTTTGATTGGAATATCCAGTTTGATATTTCTTCTAATTGCATAGAAAGCTCTCCTTGCTTTGTCTCTCAGATCTTTCACAGCCAAGTTGAAGCTCCCTGTGGAGCTTATGGTGAGGCCAAGGTATGTGTAGTTTTTTGTATGTTGTAATTTAGTGGTGTCCAAATAGAAATTGTGTGTGTTGTCCTGATTTCTGGACTGCTTCTGGAAGATCATAATTTTGGTTTTGGGTTAACTGTCAGGGCCCAGGACTGACAGAATGTATGCAGGAGTTTGAGGTGCTGCTGTAGACCTTCTTTTGTTGGCGACAGCAAAACCAAGTCATCTGTGTACAGGAGACCCTTAACTTCTGTGCAATTCAGATTGAGACCAGGTGCCTTGGATTGATCTAATTGACATGCAAATTCATTGATGTATAAGTTGAAGAGGATTGGACTAAGACTGCATCCCTGCCTCACCCCACGACCTTGGGGAAAGAAGGCTGTTTGTTTGTCTCCTATTTTAACTGCACATTTACTGTTCGTGTACATAGATTTTATTACATCATATGTTTTTCCTCCAATGCCACTGTTGAGCAGTCTGTAGAAAAGACCCTCATGCTAGATGGAATCAAAGGCCTTTGTGAGGTCAACAAAACATGTGTAGGCTTTTCATTTTCTTCTTGTCTAATTCCTGCTCAATCAGGGTGTGGAGGGTATAGATGTGGTCTGTGGTGCGAAAATTTGGTAAGAATCCAATTTGGCATTTATTCCAAAAAATGTGGTCATTGATAAAACTGATGTCTTTTATTAATAATGTTGCAAAAGGTTTTTCCCAGGTTACGATTTACACAGATTCCACGGTAATTATTAGAGTCATATTTATCTCCATTCTTATAAAGTGGTGTTATTAGACCTTTATTCCATATGTCAGGAAAAGTGCCAACTGCTAGAATTATATTAAAACGTTTGAGTATAGCCAATTTTAATTTATGGTGAGAATATTTGATCATTTCCATTTAGGATGCTATCAACTCCACAGGCCTTTTTAGCTTTCAGGGATTGGATGCTTTCCGCCAGCTCCTGCTCTGTTATTGAAGCATCTAGAGGGTTTTGGTTGTCTTTAATTACTAATTCTAAAGTTTTCCACTTGGCATGTGTTTTGGTTTGGTCACTGTTCTTTGCAAAATTGCTGTATAATTCAGTAAAATAATTCATCCAAATGTTGCCATTTTCTATTGCCAATTGATCTTGTTGTGTATGACTCTCAAGATTCCTCTATTTCAGAGAGCTGGGTTCTGGTGTGTTGGGCTTTCTTAGCTCTCAGTGTGTTTTAGGGTGTCGTAGTAGCGAAGGCGTATATTTTGGTTATTTGGGGCTCTATGTTTTTCGTTTGATAACTTTCTTAAAGTTTTCCTTATATTTTTGCAGTTGTTGTCACACCATGTTTTATTGTGTATTTGTTTTGGTTTATGATTAGATGTTTTCAAGTGTGATAACTTTGCCAATTTATCAAAAATTGCGTCAATTTTGCCCACAGCAGTGTTTACACCATCGTTATTATGGGGAAATATTTCAGAAAGAAATAAATCAATTGAATATTGGATTTTGGAATTTTCAAATGCCTTCATTGGGTTTAGAGGCCTGTGTTCCCTCTTCAGATAGACCGTGATCTTGCTGTGGTCTGAGAGGGGTGTGAGTGGGTTGACTGTGAAAGCTCTGAGAGACATTGGGTCCAGATCTGTTATGGCATAGTCTACCGTACTACTGCCAAGAGCTGAACTAAATGTGTAATGGCCAGAGAGTCTCATCGTAACCTACCATTGACTATATACAGACCCAGCATGCAGCAGAGCCTAAGTGCGGTAGGCCTAAGTGCTGATCTCCCTGGATGTTTATAGTGTCAGCTTTCTCTCCAGTGCTAGCATTCAGGTCCCCACAGACTAGCACGTTTCCTAAAGTTTTAAATTGGTTTATTTCCCCTTCTAGAGTGGAAAAAATATCTTCATTATAGTAGGTAGTTTCTGGGGGGGGGGGGGTAAATAGCACATAGGTAGACATATTGTTCTGCACATATTATTTCTTTGTTATTTTTTATCCAAATATAGGATTCTACTTTTTTGATAATTTCAACTGAATGGGTTAGTTCTGATCTATACCAAATAATCATGCCTCCTGAGTCCCTACCCTGGTTTACTGTTTGGAGTTATAATAAGAGTTATAATAATAATCTCAACGAAACCGGAAGGACAACCAGTGGAACTGCCTCCACTGTACCATGTCTCTTGTAAGACGGTGATATCAGAGTCTTTTACTTCTCTAATAAAATCTGGATTTTGGCTTTTTAATCCAAAAGCAGATGATCTAAGGCCTTGAATGTTCCAACATGTTATTTGAAATGATTTCATTTTTAAATCTGTTCTGTTTTAGTGCGCTAAACGAAAAGCTGCAGGCTGCCTGTTACGCTGCTCCAGCCTTTGAGTTAACTTTTTGAAGTTTAACTTATTTTACTCTTTTTGTTCGTTATTGTTTCTTCACTGTGACTCTGTGAAGTCCTGCCCTCTCTAACGAGGTTGTTTTTATTGAGTTTTTGTGCTTTTTTCGTGTTAATTTTTATAAAATGCCGCTTCCACCGGGACATGCTGTTTTTGTTTACTCCGGAGAACAGCTGATCGCGCTAATGCTGGCCGGCATTGTGGCCAGACCAGCTGACATACCACCTGAACTCTGGAGAAAAACACACCGGGGATGCAGAGGAGGGAAGCAACGTCGGGGGATGAGAGGAGGGTCGAGGCTTATGGAGCCCTGTCTCCCCTCTGTTGTTATGGGAAATGTATGGTCCCTTAGCAACAAAATGGACGAGCTAACGGCGCTGATGCAGAGCCACGCGGAGTACCGGGAGTGCAGCCTGATGTCTTTTACTGAGACATGGCTGCACAGGGACATTTCGGACTAGAACGTCTCCGTGGATGGTTTCCACACTGTCCGGGCCGACAGGGATTGCACCGTGAGCGGTAAGCGGAAAGGAGGAGGGCTTGCCGTTCTCGTGAATAGCAGATGGTGTAATCCTGGTCACATCACAATTAAGGAACAGCTCTGTTGCCCGGATGTTGAACTGCTTGCCGTTGGACTCCGTCCATATCATCTGCCTAGAGAGATCCCACATGTCATCATTGTTGTCCTGTACATCCCTCGTAGAGGAAGCCTACGACCACAAGATCTGTGAGGAGGTGGTCGGAGGAGGCTCATGAGGCACTGCAGGGCTGCTTTGAAATAACTGACTGGCCGGCACTCTGTGAGCCCATCAATGTCTCCCTCCCCGTGGGGCTCACAGAGTGCATCACGGACTACATTAACTTCTGTGTGGACTGCAATGTCCCTGCTCGGACTGTTACCTGTTGCGCTAATAATAAACCTTGGATCACTAAGGACATTAAGGCCATCCTTAATGAAAAGAAAAGAGTGTTCAGAGAGGGCAACCGTGATGAGGTGAGGAGAGTGCAGGGGGTACTCAAACTTAACATCAGGGAGGCTAAAGACAATTACAGGAGAGAACTGGAGAATAAACTCAGATGAAACAACATGAGGGATGTGTGGAGTGGCATGAAAACCATCACCGGGTTCCAGAAGACTGGTAACATGGGGTTGGATGGCCGTGTGGACCGGGCCAATGAACTGAACCTCTTTTTCAATAGGTTTGATACTGCGGCCCCTCTCCCACAAGACTCTGTTGCTGGCTGCCCAACAACAACTGCCACTTTACCTCCCCCTCCTCCTCCTTAAGCCTGGTTTATGCTTCTGCGTCGCGGCGACGGCGTAGCTACGTCGACGACCCTACGCCGTCATTGAGCATTCGAAGTTCTGCGTCGAGGGAACGCATTGGTGTCGGGGGACGTCATCAACGTCAGTGATTCAGGTTTGTTATGCTAACAGGCTAACAACTCGTAGTCAGACAGGCGGCGGTGCTAACGGAGCTAACAGCTGTCTGTCAGTCTGACCGAGAAGTTTCTCACTTTACTTCGCTGTTAGTTGAATTAAATGGCATTCACGCTGTCTTTAACTGGCCGTGCGAACCAGTCTGCAGCTTTGTGTGTCTGTTTGTGTGTCTCTGATTGTTGCGTGTTGACGTTTGCGTGTCGCTTATCCAAGCTGCTGTTTGACAGATTAAGTTTGAATGGACAGAACTTGAGCACACGACAGGTTTTCAAGTGGTTGCCGCTCGTACCACAAAAACTTTCAAATTGGCGGTGTTGTTATACTGTTGACCGGAAAAACTGCTGAGCGGACCAATCACAGTCCTTGCCGTTCGCGTCTCGACGCGTCGACGTGACGCGTAGTCAGGATTTTTTGGAGGCGCGCGTCAGGCTACGGCGTAGGGTCCGCGTAGGGGTCTGCGTCGACGGCGTAGCTACGCCGTCGCAGCGACGCAGAAGCATAAATCAGGCTTTACAGACCCCTTGTCTGCCCCCCTTCACCTCAATTCACACCCACCTACTCCACCCCTCCCCCCTGCTCTGCATCATGTCCTCCACAACCTGAGGACCTCACACTGCATGAAAAGTGGGATTTTCGTCAGTATGCAGCACTGTAAATTGTTGTGGAATTTCAGGTTTGCGACAATTCACGGCAATTTGCAGGCAACACCGAAAACTGACGTAAATTGTCGGAAATTGACGTGGGCTTTGCTTGGCAGTTGTCCCCCCATGAACCCCCTCCCCCTTGTAGGAACTTGCCCTCGTCGCTTATGCCACAACAAGGAGATGCGATCTGCACGTCTGTGTCCATTTCACCTATCACCTAATTCCCTGCAACCTCCTCATGACCTGGTCCCTTTTTCCCCTTCTCCCTGCACCTCACTAGTTAGAAGACACCATGTGACATGCCATAAACAGGCATGCTTGCCTGAAGAGACTGCTAGCTTGAGTCCACGAGAGAAGCCACCGGACTCCCTTCAATCACCTATTTTATTATAAACTGTGGTTACAAACAAAAGCACGTCTGTGGACTTAATATTCCTTCACCCAACTTCCTGTCTGAGAACAAGAGCCTTGTGTAAGGATACCCTCCAGCATCGGACTGTCCCATGTTACCGTGAAATCAATAGTCATAAAAGAGAACCATAAACATTTCCATACTAACAAGAGAAGTGGAGAGAGAGAATAATAATAAGTCTTGGCATCTTTTTTTGGATTAGGCAAATCATCAGGACTCTTTCTTCAACAATATATTCTTCCACAACAGGACCAGATCTACATTTTGATATGTAACTTATCTTCCTGATATAATCCTAACCCAAGTTACTAAATTTTTGATTCTAACATCTGAGTGTCTGATGTAGCCACAGTGCCACCTCCTGGTAAGTTTTGGTATAGTTCCCAGAGGACTTTCTTAAGTAATGTAATCCACAATTAATGTTTACCTATACTGTCTTGCATGTATTATAACTGATAATTCCTTTTGCCTATTAAGCAATTCCGTTTATTTCCTTTTGATCATGTAACCAAATGTTTTATGTGAAAACTCAAGCGCGATCTTAAAACTTTCAGAAGGATAGTTTTACTCAGCAATAAGTAGGCCTAATAAGTCCGTGATTTGATCAGTGAACATATGGCCTGGAGGGAACAATGTACCCGAGTCTCCTCGGAGCCGCCCTCTCCTAAGCCTTAAAAAGAGACACATCGTGTCCCATCACTTGCTCTTATGTTCTTATGCTCTTACGCTCTTACTCGCTTTTGTTCTTGCATTTTTACTTTCTCCGCACTTTTTCTTATATTTTACTCATACATGTTATTGTTTTTCCGTGTGTTTTAGGCATTTTCACTTTGTTTTAACGCCGCGTAACTTTTTATTTTTCAACATTGAGGTTCGCACTTTGCTTATTTTTGAGGCTCCGAGACTTAGAAATTTCCAGAGATCTGAGACATTTATGAAGATTGCTCCTCAAGTGACGTGCCTTTATTTTGAAAAGATCTTTCTTTGAAATCTAAGCAATAACGAAATTGATTTTCTTTTTATTATTATTACAAATCGTTAATGTATCGTATTCAAGCCAAATAAGTCATTTTTGTTTTCTTGTACTTAGTAATAGGTAAAGTTCGTCCGGCCGGCGTTTCTTTCCCAGTTATTTTTACGCAAGAAGTCAAGTTAAAATATATTCGGAGCTCCGTAATCACCAATTCTACCGAGACTCTGTCAATAACTAAACCATCACAAAGTCGGTGCAGTTCAGCTGCTTAAGAAGCCGTGAAGAAACATAGCCTGCAGCCAAAAGAACAATTGTCAGTCAACTGCGCCCCCAACGATCTCAAGTGAGACACTTTGCTGGGCAGAGGAAGTTCGACCCGAGAAGGTACCACTCCACAGCGGTTCCTAAACCATCGTGCACTCAGACGGAATCCCCGCTGTTCCGGTACAACGACGTCATCGGGGAAGCCGCCTTGTCATCATCCAGTGGCTGGGCTACCTCTACATCTGCATCCAGGCCGAGAAGGAGTCGACCCAGAGAAGCCGGATTTTGGGAAATCTCTCCTTCAATAAAGTAGGCTGAAAACTCCACACACGACAAGAGTCACCCGTGAATTAAATCAGAGTTGGTGTTTGTGAAAGCTTCGAATATATATATATATCATGAATTCAAAGACATCTCTCATATAGTCTCGTTATAAATTAATCCCGTAGCGAATTAACGGTCCGCCCGTTAAAATCCACCATTGTCAGGAATCCATTCAATCAATAATTCATTCACAATCCTCACTCTGTTACTTTGTCACCTGTTTTCATCATTATCTCATGTCATTTAATCTGCATTTATTTAGTTAATAAACATATTTAATCTTATGTCGTTGTCTGTGCACGTTTAATTTGAAGTGGGAAATCGATGGGAATGTGGAAAGAATTCACTGCTTCAGAATAGGAGATCAAATATAAATTTGAAATCTAACAGACTGATTAAATTGATTTATAATTATATATATATATATATATATATATATATATATATATATATATATATATATAGCCAGGCCACACATTCTCTGGCCAGGCGTGGTTTCAGTGCTATTCATATGCAAATTAGAGCCGTTTGCACCTCTGGGAGCTCCACACGCGGCGTTTGCAGGCTGTAAATTGTCGTTAACTGCTGAAAGAGCCTGCACCTCCAGAGGGTCCCTGTGCTGTGGAAGACATCCTGCCTCGTTCCTGTGCCAAAGACGCCTCGCCCTGGCGGCCCTCAGGACTACAGGCCTGTGGCCCTGACATCTCACATCATGAAAACCCTGGAGAGGCTCGTCCTTGAGCAGCTAAGGCCTATGGTCAGGCCCTTCACTGATCCACTACAGTTCGCCTACCAGCCCCGCCTGGGAGTTGAGGACGGCATCATCTACTTGCTGAACAATCTACACTCATCTGGACAAGCCGGCGAGCACTGTGAGAGTCATGTTCTTTGACTTCTCCAGTGCTTTCAACAACATCCGTCCAGCACTACTGGGTGAGAAGATGGCTGCCATGCAGGTTGAGGCCCCCATCGTGTCCTGGATTGTAGATTACATGATGGGCAGACCACAGTATGTATGCCTAGAGAACTGTATGTCTGACAGGGTGGTCAGCAACACTGGGGCCCCACAGGGGACTGTCCTCTCTCCCTTCCTCTTCACTCTATTCACCTCTGACTTCAACTATTGCACTGAGTCCTGCCACCTTCAGAAGTTTTCTGATGATTCAGCAATAGTTGGTTGCATCGAGAAGGGTGATGAGAATGAATACAGGACTGTTGCGGACAACTTTGCTGTCCAAACTTAAGTCTATCTTGGATAATGTTACACACCCTCTTTACGACACACTGGCCCAGCAGTGGAGCACATTCAGTGGAAGACTCCTCTCACCCAGATGCACCACTGAGCGCCACAGGAAATCATTCCTGCCTGTGGTCATTAAACTTTATAACGCCTCCCTAAGAGAGTTAGACATCCCTCCTTCTGTAACCTGACTCAAACAAAAAATACGGACAATCATTCTTCTTTTTTTGTTTGCAGTTTTTGCACATTATTTAAACTGTACATTGATCTTTTACATATTGTTCTGATTCTGATTTTAAAAATAAGGTAAACACTAAATGCTAGTCTGGGCTGGTGGTGTCTAGGAGCTATGCTTTGCTCCGATTGCTCCTCTGAGCGGTGGTGGGGTTCCTGCTGAAGGCGATGTCCTTCAGGGTCTTGGCCAGGATGGGGACTGCTTCTCTGTACAGGTGTATGTGTTCATACAGACAGTCTGGACCTAGTATTGGGTGGTGAGCCAGGAACACGTTGGGTGTCAGGGCACAGTCCCTGGAGACGCTAGTGTTCACCCTGTGTATGGTGTGGGGGTGGAAGTCTCTTTTTGGCAGGAGGGTGGAGATGATGATTTTGCTGTTTGGGAAGATGGTGGAGGCTTTTTCAATAATTCTCCTGAGTGAGTCTGCCACTCTCTCCTGTTGGGACCTTAGGTCGTTGGTGCCTGTGTGGATGATAATATGGCTGGGGGATCCCAGCTCAGCCACGGTCGAGAGCTCCAGGGCTCTCTGGGTGTTAGGGCACCAGATCTTCTCGACTCTATGTCTCGGGAAAAGTCTCTGTTCATCTAGAAACTTCCTGTTGGAGTCCATGAGCAGGATAATTTCAGCCCTTCTGTCTCTGTGTGCCTGTGCAGTCTCAGTGGAGTGTGGAGTTGAATCCACTGGTGCTGGGGTGGGAGCATGGCTGTGGCTGGAGGCCAGAGCTGGTTGCGTGAGGTGGGATGAGCTCCCAGGGGTAGTGGGTATTGGTAGGCTGTGTGGAGTCTAAGCAGGTGCAGGGCTGGTTTGGGTGGGGATGGTCTGGCTCTGAGGGGTGGCTGTGGGTAGACAGCATTGTGATTTCAGGCTCCCCTGTAGACTGAGCAGAGTTCTGTCCCTCTCCAGCAGCTCCTCTCTCAGTGCTGCTATCTCTGCCTTACAGCTGTCTCTGTCGCTTCTCAACTGCTTCACCTCCTCACTGAGGTAGTCCAGCTGTCTGCTATGACTGGCTCTGTCTTGCTGGAACTCTCTCAACCTAGCGTTGAGTATGTCCTCCTGTTCTCTCACGAAGATGGTCAGGGTATTCTAGAAGGACGAAGAGTTAGGCTGCTGTTGGTCCAGCTGCTCCCTGAGCTGTACCAGCTCTATCTCCATCTGGGAGAACTGTTCACTCATGATGTTCAGAGCCTCTGAGTGCTCCAGTAGGGGAGGGTCAGTGTCAGCGTCGTTGCTACTTCTGCAGGGAGATGCCACTGAGCTAGTGGAAGCTAGTTAGCTGTTAGCTTTAATGTTTCAGTTGGGATTTTATTAGTAATTTGTAATTTAAAGTGTTAAAATTTGCTGCCAGTGTCCAGTAGTTTTCACTTGGTCTTCTTGTTTGTTTAGTTGAGTCCTCCTCTGTCTTCTTTTCTTTTCTTTTCTTTTCTTCTAGTTGTTTTGATTGCTTAGGTTAGCAACATTATATCCAACTGGCTAAGTGTCTTGATCTTTGTCTCCAGGGTCCTGTTCCAGCTGTTTTTCCTCTCTTTCTCCTCTTTCTCCCCTCTTGCTTGTTCTGTTGACTTCTGTTTTCAAGTTCTTTACAATTTTTCAGTGTTTATCTCATTTCTGAACAAAAAACGAAAATATTGTTCAGAAGCTATTCTTAAGCATGTCTGCTCAGTTCGTTACCGTGGTAACTCTCCTCTCTCTCTCTCTCTCTCTCTCTCTCCCTCTCTCAGACGGACAGATACACACACACACACGCACATACACACACAAACACAGTGAGGCAGCAGCAGACACTCAGTGCAGCTCACAGTGTGTGGAGCGGAGGAGGAGGAGGACTGATGGCGGGGGCTGTAGTTATGCCTCAGCTCCAGGACTACATATACCTCTGTCTTTTACCCGCCTGCTCTCTTTTGGAGAGTGTGTGTGTGAGAGAGAGAGCGACTCTACCTCTTTTCCTTTCTCCTCTCCCTACTGTGAGAACTCAGCCTCTGATTTTTTTTTCCATCGTTCCATCCAAGGCTCGGGCTGCAAAGTTAAATTCTGGATTTATATTTCAGCGACCATTTTTGGCTGTAAAAATGCTGAGCGGCGTCCTGTTTCTGAGCGTCCTCACGGTCACCAGCCTGACACCGTCCGAAACGCAGAGCCGCAAAACTTCCTCCTCCAAAGAAATCTGCAAGAGCAGCTGCAGCTGCGAGGAGCGGGAGAACATTCTGAACATCAACTGCGAGAATAAGGGATTTACCACCGTCAGTCAGTTCCAGGCGCCCCCCAATAAAATCTCGCAGCTTTTTCTAAATGGAAACTTCCTGTCACGGCTCAGCACCAATGAGTTTGTCAGTTATGGTAATGTCACTTCACTGCATCTCGGGAATAACGGCTTACAGGAGATCCGAACCGGCGCGTTTAACGGGCTGCACTTCCTGGAGCGGCTCTACTTGAACAACAACAACCTGGAGGTGATAAAAGAGGACACCTTCTCAGGACTGGAGAGTTTGGAGTATTTACAGGCAGACTATAATTACATCAGTGCCATCGAGCCGGGTGCTCTCAGTAAGCTGAATAAGCTCAAAGTGTTGATCCTGAATGACAACCTGCTCACGTCTCTGCCTCCCAATATTTTCCGCTTTGTGCTCCTCATCCACTTGGATTTACGTGGCAACCGGCTCAAGATGCTGCCGTTTGCCGGGGTCTTGGAGCACATAGGCGGCATCATGGAGATCCAGCTGGAGAAGAACCCGTGGAATTGCACATGTGAAATGATTCCCCTCAAATCCTGGCTGGACACCATTTCCGTCTTTGTGGGGGACATAGTGTGTGAGACACCATTCAGGCTGCATGGCAAAGACATCACACAGCTCATAAAGCAGGATCTGTGCCCACCCAGGAATGCTGGTGAGCGTGTTCACCCCCCCTTTGACTCTTACTTTCAAGAGGCCCTGCCCCCGACCTACCACCCTGGCGGGATCACCCCCACCCGGGCCCCGAAAGCCTCCCGTCCGCCCAAAATGCGCCACAGGCCCAACCCTCGCATCTCAAAAGACAAACACGTCTTTGGGCCCATAATGGTCTACCAGACGCGCTCCCCTGTGCCCATGTTGTGTCTGAGCGTGTGCGTGTGCACGTCACAAAACCCAGACAGCGGCTTGAACATTAATTGCCAGGAGCGCAACTTGCACAACATCAGTGAGCTGAACCCCAAGCCCTCCTACCCAAAGAAACTCCACCTGACCGGTAACTACTTACAAGTGATTTACAGGACTGATCTGACCGAGTACAGCTCACTGGAGCTGCTTCATTTAGGAAATAACAGGATAACAGTGATTCAGGAAGGTGCGTTTGAGAACCTAACAAACCTCAGACGGCTCTATCTGAATGGGAATTACATTGAATCGCTTTCTCAGTCCCTCTTCGCCGGCCTGCAGTCGCTCCAGTACCTGTATTTGGAAAACAACATCATCAAAGACATCTCACCACAGACATTTAACGCTTTACACAACCTGCAGCTGCTTTTCCTCAACAACAACCTGCTAAGGTCGCTCCCCGACAGTGTTTTCGGTGGCACGATGCTGATAAGACTCAACTTGCAGAATAATAATTTCTCCTACCTGCCGGTCCGAGGGGTCCTGGACCAGCTCTCAGCGTTTATCCACATCGACCTGCAGGAGAACCCCTGGGACTGCACCTGTGACATCCTGGCACTCAGGAACTGGATGGAGCTTTCCAGTACCAGCGTGGTGGTCAATGAAATCACTTGTAATTCTCCCTCTAAACACGCGGGTCACCTGCTGCACTCGCTCCACAACGAGGCCATCTGCCCCGAGCCCAGCGAGGTGCCCCCGCAGCAAAATCCAACCCCTACAAAAGCCCCTACATTAAAAGGCCCTGGCACGGAGCCCACCACCCCCTCCTCCTCTTCCTCCTCTTCTTCTTCTTCTTTTAGCTCAGTCAGCCCCACCGAATCCCAAATGCACACTCCTGAGCTACACCTTGAGGTCCCACTTTCAGTCCTGATTCTCAGGCTTCTTGTTTTCATCCTTTCGGTCAGCTTCGGCTCCGGCCTCTTTGTTTCTGTCCTGAATTGGCGCAAAGGAGTGGAACACGTTCCCACAGGTGCCAACAACTTAGATCTCAACTCTTTCCAAGTGTAATATGGCTCCGACAACCCCGAACCGACCCAAGGCAAAACCTCTGAAAGCCACGTTTACAACCCCTAGGAAATACTACGGGGCGGAACACCCCTCCAAAAACAATGAGTGAGTCCTACATGATTGACTGGAAGCGAACTGAAGCCTTCAATTATGTTTTTTTCTCTCTTCCTTTTCTTCTCTCTCTTTTTTTTGTGGATTTTTCCTTTTCCAGATATATAAAAAAGGAGTATAAGAAGTGTATTATTATCATGCAGCTCTATTTTTTGCTCCTGGAAGTTCTAAATTATTTCTTCTATAAAATGAAATTCCAAAAGACTCTGATGACGGCAGGTATATAATGGGCAGGACTATGTACAAATACGGCTTTGTGCTTTTCATGTAACTGTTGACATTGTTGACATTCCTGTACATATTTAGCATACACAGATAAATGTTGAACCAGAATTGAGAACCCTGTTCAGAATTCAACCAGCACCAAAATCTTACTATATCTACTCCAGAAAGTGCCTTTGCACTCAACTATTTTATCAACAATGCTCTCTGCAAAATGGAAAAATGATCCTTTTTTTGAAAGTGCTGTATTTTAAAGAATCAAATCTTTATGTAAAATATAAGACTTATGTCTGTTTAAAAAGAAAAAAAAAAGGGCAAAAACAAAAAAACAACAACAAAGGAACTTGTGACTGGGTGTGAAATGATGTACAGATATCAACAGGGAGAAAATCATGTTATTTTGCTTTCGATATGAAGTGTCTTTGGAGATGTACAACTTCTAGAGAATATTGTATGCTATACAGCGTGGTGAAATTGTGGCATTAAACTTTCAGTGAAACACTTTGTCAAGATCCTGCGTGTGACGTACAATTTTTTTGTTCGGACTGTGTATAATTATTACTGGATGCTGCGGTGTGCCGCTGACTGCTTTAATGTGTGTGTGTGTGTGTGTTGGGAGCCGGAGAAAATGGAAACAGCTCCCTCTTCTCTCTCTCTCTCCGCTGAGATGCGACGGCTCGCCTTTTTTCTGACTCCTTTTTAGAGTTGACTGATAGCCTCCCCACTCCTCAGACCTGACACAGCATTCTGAGGCCCCTCTCCAAATCCCTGCTCCTCCCTTTCTCCGTAAAATCTCCACTCCATCCATCTGATGGTGCACGGACACGACGCTGATGCTTGATGCAGAGGGTTGGTACTTTCCTCAGCAGGGACGGCATCACTGAGTGCTGTAAAGTGTGCCGCCTGGAAAATACTGCCGGGGCCTCAGGAGAGAGACGAATTGAAAAATTGTGCCATTTTTAACAACTGCTGCTTCTCCAGCATTGTGCTCTTACAGGAGAGGGATGTCATTAGTGGAGCAATTTACAGCAGTGAATTGGCCCTCGTGGATAAGCAGTTAGAGAATGTGCCTATGTTGAGAACTGGAGGGTAGTCAGCAGGATGGAGCCCCGACTGCACTCAGAAACCCTGTTCTCAAAAAAAAAAAAGAGAAAACAGCATTCCCTCTGCATCCTGCCGCTCAACAACAGCAGTTGTCTGGACTGGAAGAAATGTGGCATTTGGTGACTGAAGTAGGCTATAACAACAAGCAAGGATCGGTAAAAACGCGATAAAAAAAATATCTGCATTTCTTCTTCAATTCTGTTTTCTGTCCTTCAACTCACGTTCACAGAGGCGCTGCCAGGGATTTTGGGCCCCATGAAAAGAAATTTAATTGGGCCCTTGTATAGGCCGGCGAAAAAATGTGATGCTGTTTTATATAAAACTATGCATTTTAATGATATTTTTGACTATCATTCCCATATTTGTGAAAAGAACAACATGAAAGCTACTTGGTTACTGCTCACTGTCTCCCCTGTAGTCCCGCATGCAGGTCTAATTTTTTTTTTTTTTTTTTTTTATTATTTTTTTGGCCTTTTATGGCTTTATTGATAGTACAGATGAAGAGGGTGACAGGAAACAGGGTGAGAGAGACGGGGAGTGACACGCAGCAAAGGGACCCGGGCCGGGATTCGAACCCGGGTCCGCTGCAGAGCCTCAGCACATGGGGCGCGCGCTCTACCCACCGAGCCACACAGCGCCCCATGCAGGTCTAATTTATCTCCACAACTGTAGACTCACAGGTGGTGGCTCTGGATTTGGGGTGAAAAAATACATAAATGAGGCTTTATGGTTGTTGCGATTTAATAATAAATATATAATAAAATATATAATAAAATAATAAGCATTTCTGTGATTGTATTGTCACACAGTCTGCATGCACCAGAAATGTTCTCCTCTGTTCCTACTGCAAAGCAGAGGGGTGATTGTCATGTATTAAAAACAGTTCTGAAATACAAAGAGCATATGTGTGTGTGTGTGTGTGTGTGTGTGTGTGTGTGTATCTCTCTCTCTCTACATATATATATATATGTAGAGAGAGAGAGAGA
>CAEMYA010000779.1:354862-391589 GCA_903131615.1 Diplodus sargus | reverse complement strand
ACTGTTGTGTTTGTCTCAGTCAAGGCCTTGTACAACTCTGCTGCATCTGGGTTGTCACGGCCCTTTGCCACCATCGTATCAGCTGCTCTTTTTAAGGGCCCCCCCAGCAGCATTTACAGCTGTAATGTTATGAAAAATCAACATGTATCAAAGCCTCTTCCCCTGACATGTTCTTTTTCAGCTCACGGCAGAAGGCATATTGCTGCTTAATGTTAAAGCAAGGGTTCTCAACGTTTGGCAAGCTGGGCCCCCCTAAAGCTGGTTCATTGCAGTTGCGCCCCCCCCCATCCTCTTTTTCCCTCCTCCTTCTCTTCCCCCCAGGAAGAGGGAGAAAAAAGTCCAGAATTGCCACAGGCCCTGTTTTTTGTGAATGAAATAGCTGGGGGCGGGTCGGTAAGGTAATGCTGAGTGGCCTTGATGCCTGTCAGTCATGATGAGTCGCGTCTCGTCACCGCTCTGCTGTGTCTGCAGACAGAGAAACGTCTAGCAGCTGCTCCTCCCGATTTTTCCTCTGCATATCTTAAGACAGAAAGTTTGAATTTCAAGTGGTACTTTTTATTTTTTTGCTGTACCGGAGCCATGGCGACCATCAGTGTGATACTGACTGACAGAAAACACAAAACGTGAACAAGGCGAAGAAGAAAAACGTGCAGTGTCAGTGGTCACGTCTTCTTCCTTGATTAAAAAAATTAAATGAATAAATTAGACTCAGCATTTATTTGGAACCGGTGGTAATTTATCAAAATATACACCTGCAGCGTTTAACCGGGACCCTGCGGTTAATTAAAATCCGGCTGTAATTTGGTAAAATAAGTTACATTTACACCCCGCTCTGTAAGCCAGGGCGGGAACGGTGGCGGATTCATTTGTAGCCTGGACGCGGAGTGGTGTGTGTCTCCTCTCTGCTCTGACTGCAGGCTGGACTGCTGCGCGAGGCTACTGAGAGACTGACCGCCTGTGAGTGCTTGTGGACTGCTCTCCACATTTTTCGTTTCTGCCGCTGTTCTCTTTCACTTGCCTTTGTCTTTAATTGCTTTCTTTTCCCCTTCCTCTACATTCTTTCTCCATCTCACGTTCACTCTGCAGATATTTCTCCCTTCTTTCTGGATCACTTTTAAGGCCTGCCCGACACTTCCTCTGCCTTTCTGCTGCTGCTGTTGGTGCCACCTTACTCACAGCTTAAACATGGAACATAGATTACATTTAACATGCATGTGGTAAAAGGATGTTTATCAAATATAATAATAATTCATTTAAATAATGGGATAACTTAACAACCAAAGTCTTAAAATCACAATCCCGTCACAATCTCACAACCCCGTTACAATCAAACACGTAACAGGGTTGTGAGATTGTGATGGGATTGTGATTTTAAGACTTTGGTTGTTCAGTACTTGAGTGTGATGGGGTTTGTGATTTTTGCACAAAAAGGCCGCTGCTGTTACCAGAGAGCGAGCTCATGGCATGCGTGAGATTCAGAATTAGCATGTATTCTTGAAATAAAAAAACGTTTTTCATAAGTACTAATTTTCTCTCTTTTCTTAATGTGACGGTGTTGAGTCATTGAATTTGACGACCACAATATCACAAGATAAATGACCAAAATAAAGTAAAAGAAGAGAGCCACTTGGTGTCCTGTTGTCCCAAAGACTTGAGTGATGTCACTTCCTGGTATACATGCTCATATGGATCATACCATTGTTTTTATGTCGGGAGAATCATTTGTCTCACAGGGGTGAGGGGTTACTCAGGGACAGTGATTTTAATGAATAATTATCAATTAATTAACCAACAAATAAATCACCAACAAATAAGCACAGATAGATGTTTATATATGTTCATGTAAAAATGTATGGATCTTTTTTTAAATAGTTTTATTTTGTATATTCTGAGTATACTTTCATTGAAGCCCAAGAGGGGCATGAGAAAATAGGTGGTGTCAACAAAAAAAACAATAAAATTTCTCATAAAAAGAAAAAATTGTTTTACAATTTTACACTGTATTAAAGGAGACATTTCAATGTAAAGTTGTAAAAATATAGATTTTTGTGACCCAGTAGATAAAATATACCTAAAGAGGAGACGGGGACTCAAAATGCACCATTTTCATGGAATGACTCTACCGTAACAAAGGTGCGCCTGATTTGACCAAGCAAACATGAACCGCGGCTGGTTTGACCGCAGTCAACAACGCATCTTTCCTCATCTCATAATTTTGAGATCCTGATCTTGTAATTATAAGATAAGGTGTCTATTTTGTTTCTATCCAGCAAATGCAAGTGCTTCTGTAGTACGTGACAAACTGAAGACAAATGTCCTGTGTCTGACAGACCCCTACGTAAAGCCCCGCCCCAGGCTGGAGTTCTGCACTGTTGTTTCATATAATCACAGCGTTATTTTACAAAGCCAGCTGACTTATTTTCTGCTCCAGCTTCCAGCAGCTCACAAAGAGAAAGTTAATGCTGTGTAATGCAGAGCTTTTAAAAAGTGTAGTGCTGCTCCTGCATGTACTAATAGTAGCAGCAATGATGCTGCTGCTTGTACATCAGAGACAGCAGCCAGCATAACTGCACAAAAAGAAGGAGTGGAGAGGAGTGAGAGAAATGAGAGAGGAGTGGAGAGGAGTGAGAGAAATGAGAGAGAAAGGAGAGAGGAGTGGAGAGGAGTGAGAGAAATGAGAGAGAAATGAGAGAGGAGTGGAGAGAAAGGAGATTTTTTTGAGCTGTGAAGTTGCCAACAAAAAATGAAAAAGAAAAACAAGCCAAGAAAAAGAAAAGAAAAAATAAAGAAAAGCTCAAATGTTCTGCTCTATATATGTTGTGTTTTATGAAAAGGTTTGAGAAGAATATTTGTTATTATTCATAAGACTACTTTTCAGTTTTGTAAATATTGACTATAGGTTAAAATATATTTGAGAGTTAGGCCATCCAGTTAAGATAAATGTTATGTTGCTAGCTGATAAAATCTGAATGAAGGATATTTTGTTTTCTTTTATTTATTTATTTATTTTTATTTTTCAGTTCCCCCCCAGCGGGATTGCCACCTTACTGTGCTCAGGGGGTTTGCTTGCCTCAGAGACCTTAAGAGCTATACCAGCAGGAGCTTAGGGCTCATCCACACGTGCGAAAACAATCTTTTTTTCCTCTGTCTTTCTCGGCATCATTTCAAGAATATTTGCGTCCCTACGGATCCACTGAAAATGACCGAAAACGCTGTAGTTCATATTCCAGGCCTATAGGTGGCACTTCAAATTCACCAGAATTGGAGAAGAAGAGAAGAGAGAAGGCAGAGGCCTGACAAAGTGTAATCCACTTCTCCAGGTTGCGGTTGGACACATAGCTAACAACCCAATTCAATGAAGAAACACTGTTACTGTAAGCACAGAAAAAACAGTGCTGGAGCATGATGTGTACACATGATGCCCCCTTCACATTTCTGACTGCCCCCTCATAGATGCCTGCCTAGAACCGGCCCTGAGACAATCACTGACCTGGACCCCCCAAAGCCTAAAAAACCTCCTGAAAGCTCATGGACGAAAAGGCCTGTGCTCATCAGTCAGAGAGTGGAGTCAGCTTCAAGAGCTTGTGGAAATTTTAGAAATGTAGCCATTCTGTTGCATAAAACTCTCTACGTCTTTGGCCACTGAGTTCTGAAATAGCCATAGCCAGCGCATTAAGAGAAGGACAACCAGTCCAATCTTAATGCATGCAGGCTTAACAGTTGTAATTGTTTCCAATTCAAGTCTGTTTGTAGGTTGGTTTGTCAGCAGGATTACACAGGAGCTACTGATGGAGGATGGGTCATGGCCTAACATAGACTAACCCTAACCCTAACCCATTAACTTTTGGTGTGGATCTTGATCAAGGGACAGATCCAGGAATGTTTTCTCACTTTCTTCATTAAAGGTTCCCATGAAACAGAAGGCAGAGTAGAGAGCAGCTGCTGAGAATTTTGATTGGCATTTATAGTAGCTAACAGTGTTAGCACTAAATGTGAATTAATCCCAGTGAACGCAGCATCTTAAGTGATGAGAAGGCTGCCAACCACAGCAACACAAGGCAGCATTCCAGACCGGCAGCTCCCAATTTGAGGTCAGGTAAAATGTTTTCCTGGCAACCCGAGGCCTAACGTTAAGACCTTTTCACGCTGCCTCACGGTAACTCGCCGCCTTCAGTCATTTCAGTGAGGGGCAGGCAGTACAGGGGAAGCAGTTTCAAACATGGAGGTAGGACTACTGCCTAAGGTCTAAGTGGCGTAAGTATCGGCGGTGCAACCGGTGCAGCTGCACTGGGGCCCAGATGTTCCGTGTTCCGCGATAGGAGTTTTACTCCCATGTGCTGATTTTGTAAGCTTTGGATTTTATCTGATTTTAAGTTTTTCTGACAAACACAGAAAAAGACACAGCACAAAAGTCTAAGTCGGGATACAATACTCCCGACATCATCTCGCTAAACTAAACGTTAGCGGACTAGCTAACCAGTTAGCCACAGGTAGGAGCTGCTTACCGGCGCCGAATCGCCTCGCCGGCTGCAGGTATGCTGGCGGTATGCGAATCGTGCCTTCCCACCCTCTCAAAACTCAGGGACAGTGTCTCGGGTCTGAAGGCTGACATTTCTGGTCTGAAGGCTGGCCTCAAACAGAAGGACAAAATCCTTATGGATTTCTCCACGGTCGCCACGACCCAGGCGAAGCTAATCTCCCACCTGAGGACATCCGGCGCTGGTGACCGGACAACACCACCTTGCCATGGACTGGCTCGATCACCACCGAAACTCCGGCACCAGCACTCGCCGAGTCCCGTTGACACCGCCAGGGAGCCAAGCCCAAGTCATCGGCACCCTCCCCCTCCTGCCTACGCACCGCGAACCCGCTGTGCTTCCTACGGGAGGATGGAGAAGAGGCACCGGTGAGCTCAACTCCACTCAGGCTGGGGGAACACTGGTCAGTGGTGCACAGGGGCGCTGGGGCTCGCTGATCTCCTCCGCCGCCGCCTCCGGATCTGCCACTGGACAACAGGTTTGATATCTTAAGCCTCCAGGATTTCCCTCCCGTGGGTGCCATGTCCGACTCGCCCACGGGACCTGCACATTCAGCTGGTTGTGGCTCTCACCAGCCCAGGATCCGGGGTCCAGCCGTCCAGTCCGGTCCCTCCCCTCCATCTCGGCCAGGAGAAACCGCGGCCCAGCGCCACAAAACCGAACCTCAGGCTCCATCCAGCGTCGTCCCATCCCGCCTCCACCGCACCTCCAGGCAGCCAGTGGAGCGGTGCACCCCCTCTGTGCTGGTTGTCGGTACTTCCATGGTCAGGCACGTGGCAGCGCACAGTGGACGGACCTTCTGCCACCCCCCCACCTCGGTTTGGTGACGTCACCACCAGCCGCCTTCGTCAACCGCACCTGTGGCTGAAGGGGTACTGCCTGACAAAAAGTATCCCATACGTTGACAATTTTGCAGCGTTTTTAAACAGGCCTAGCCTTTTTAAACGGGACGGCCTCCACCCAAACCAGGAGGGATCACGGCTTTTAACTGTCAACATTGACCTGACTGTCCGTTCATGCACCACACCCACCTCCTGACTCATGGTACATACACATGCACACGGACCGTCTGCCATTCACTCACCTTCACCCGCCCCTACCTACACTATACACGCCCCCGTTCAGTCGCCCCAACGCCACAGGCAATATTCACACAATTGAAACCAGACTCACACGCAGACAAATCAGACCCAGGACTGTTTTTAGAACAAACTGTGTTTTTAACATTCTTTTGAAAAAACATGATGAGCGCACGTTCAGCGCAGACATCAAAATGGCTGTGCTGAACGTGCGCTCTCTTTTAAATAAATCTTTTATCATAAATGATGTAATTTTAGACCACAGCTTAGACAGCATTCTCCTTTCAGAGACATGGCTCGGCACTGATGCACCTGTTGTTCTCACTGAGGCTTCCCCACCAAATTTTAACTTTTTATTTTCTACAAGAGGGGGACAAAAAGGAGGTGGAACTGCTTCAATCACCAAAAACACCATGTTGTCAAATGAAGTCTTTTTTAACAAATATTTATCATTTGAATACCATGCCTTTGTTTTTAGCAGCCCACCCATCCTCTGTATGACAGGCTACAGACCACCCCGCTATTCCACCTCTTTTAACAGTGAATTCTCAGAGCTACTGTCAATAATCCATAGCAATTATAACAAATATTAATAACCGGTGATTTTAATTTACACTTAGATAATTCCTCAGATCCTATGTCGAGAGAATTTTTAAACCTTTTACATTGCCTAGATTTTAATCAACGTGTCACACAGCCGACCCACAGCAGGGGGCGCACCCTGGACCTGGTCATAACCTATGGCCTTCCCATTGGTGCGCCCTCTGTTGTGGACCTGGCTGTGTCTGACCACTTTCGTGTATTTTTTAAAATCACCAGTTTTAACCAGCGGGAGGCCCCGGTGAGAACAGTGAGGAAAAGCTACTTAACTTCTGAAGTGGCTGCAAATTTTATCCAGATTTTACAGAGCACTCCTGCAGAAATTTTACCAGCACCATGTGATTTTATTGTTGACAGTTTTAACCATAACATAAAATCAGCACTGGACTCTGTGGCTCCACTTTTAATAAAAAAACATTACTACAAGACCTACCCCCCCGTGGAGGAATACAGAAATTAAAAAACTAAAGAGAAACTGCAGTAGTGCTGAGAGGAGATGGGGGAATAAATTAACAGTTCACTATGAAATTTTACGTGGACACCTCAAAACCTACAATAACGCAGTCAAACAGTCGAGAATCTCCCATTTCCAAAAAATCATCAACGTACATAGAAACAGCCAAAAAATCCTCTTCTCCACATTTGAACTTTTAACAAACACAAATTTTAATAGATCCTCTAAAACACAAAGTGACGCCCTCTGCGAGGACTTTGCAGACCACTTCAGAAGTAAAATCAATGACATCAGATCGAGTCTTTTACCTCAACAGATTTTAAATGTCAACACACCTGGATCATTGATTTTACCCGAGGAAACACTGGAGAGTTTTACCCTGGTTGATGCGAGGACACTTGGTCGAGTCTTCTCCCAAGTAAAGCCCACAACCTGCCTATTAGACCCAATTCCCACACCGTTTTTTAAAACACTTTGTGGATTCTTTGAGGATCAGCTGTTATACATGGTGAATTGCTCTCTCCAGACGGGTGTCTTCCCTGCCTCCTTTAAAACGGCGGTGGTGAAGCCCCTTCTGAAGAGCAACTTAAATCCCAACATCTTTAATAATTATCACCCTGTATCCAACTTACCGTTTTTAAGTAAAATTTCAGAAAAACTTGTTTTTAATCAAGTAAATGATTTTTTAATCGCAAACAGCGTTTTAGAGAAGTATCAGTCTGGTTTTAGGACGAACCACAGTACCGAGACAGCCCTTTTAAAGATTTTAAATGACATCAGGTGCAACTTAGATAACCATAAACTCACAGTCTTGGTACTACTGGATCTAACCGCCGCCTTCGATACAGTAGACCATCACATTTTATTAAATAGACTGAAGAACCTGGTCGGTCTCTCTGGTACTGTTCTTAACTGGTTCGTCTCTTACCTCACAGATCGACACTTCTTTGTAAGTATGGATACATGTTCCTCAGAAACCCACAAAATAAAGTGTGGGGTTCCCCAAGGGTCAATAGTTCCAACTCTTTTTAATCTGTACTTGCTTCCCCTTGGGGATGTCATAAGGAGGCATGGCATCAGCTTTCATAGTTATGCTGATGATATGCAACTGTACATCGCCGTGTCTCCTGATGACACAAGGCCTATTGATGTCCTTTTTAACTGCATTTTAGATATCAAGACATGGATGGCAGCAAATTTCCTACAGCTCAACCAGGACAAAACAGAGGTTTTACTCATTGGCCAGAAAGAGAAACTTTTGCCAAAGTTAAAGGATTTTAAACCATCACAATCTGTAAAAAATCTGGGTGTGATTTTTGACGCTGAGCTTAGTTTTATTCCACACATCAAAAATAAAACAACAACAATAAACAAAGATAGGTTTTTACCATCTTAAGAATATAGCCAGAGTCCGCCCGTTTCTCTCTCAGGCCAGCACGGAGGTGCTGATGCATGCTTTTATCTCGTGTCGTTTAGACTACTGTAATGCCCTGCTCTCTGGCCTTCCGAAAAAGAGCATCTCAAATTTACAATTATTACAAAACTCAAGTGCTGACAAGGACCAGAGGGCGGGAGCACATTACACCGGTTTTAAAGTCACTGTATTGGTTCCCCGGCGTTTCAGGATTGATTTTAAGGTTCTTTTACTAGTTTTTAAGTGTCTTAACGGTCTTGGGCCTAACCGCAGGTTAGTTCAAGCACGGGGAGGCGGCTTTCAGTTTTTATGGGCCCCGACTGTGGAACAGCCTGCCGGAGAGCCTCAGGGCCGCGGAGACTGTTTAGGTTTTTAAAAAGAGGCTCAAGACCCACCTTTTTAACCAGGCTTTTACTTAATTTTCAATTTTTTCTTTTTAAATTGTTTTTAATTCCTTTTTACTGTTTTAATCTCTCACGTTTTTAGCCTCTTTGCTTTTATGTTTTAGTCTCTTGTGTTTTTAGCCATTATGCTTTTATGTTTTAGTCTCTTGTGTTTTCAGCCGCTATGTTTTTAGGTTTTTAGTCCTCAGTATTTTGAGCCTTTATGCTTCTTGCTTTATTTTACTGTTTTTAGACTGTCAGTTTTTAATCTCCTGTGTTTCCTCAAGGGGGCCTGCCAGGCTGGGAGTTGTCTCTGGTCTGGCCGTTGGGAGTGCTGTCTCTTGGGCCATTTGGACCCGGGGGGCTAGAGGGCTCCGCACTGTGGTGTGGGGCCTCCTGTCTGCCTGGGTTGGGATGGTCCCTGTGGCGGCGCTCCCTGCGGCCATGGACCGGGATCGCTCTTAGTGTGGTTGGCCCCCCCCAAAGGTAGCTTCCTCCACGCCTCAGGTCTGCCCAGCCATGTCTCTCCAGTGACAGCCAGTGTATGTGTGAGTGTGTGTGTCTGTGTGTCTGTGTGTTATTTCTGTAAGGCACTTTGAGTTACTCCTCTGTATGAAAAGCGCCATACAAATAAAGATTGAACACTGAGGGCTCTAACTACAAAGATGTCACTGTTTGTGAGAAAAGGACTGAAGAAAGCCAATAACAAGAGTGAAATTGTGTCATGGGTTTCACTGTTGTGCACAGAATCATGTTTTTCACCAGTTTGTGGACCTGCAGTATATTTTTCATTAGTAGTTTCTTGCATTTAGCTACATTCTGATGTTTGTCATTGGAAGGATGTAAATCATGACATCATTGATGACAGTATGAGCTGACGAGGTTTGTCATCACGATGACTCAGCAACATCCACCTGAGTCTCTTCTTCTCTAACGAGCACTTCAGTACTCGGTCTGTACTGCAGCTGTATGTTCATATTACAAGACAGCATACAGTTAATACGTTTTCACTGTGTTTGGTCCATTTTTACTGTAACAGCCTTTTTAAAGTGATCAGATTCCAAACAACTAGTCAGTGCTGATACTGTCCACTAACAGAGGTCATGCTTTGACTTCCTGAGAAATAGCTCTGCAGTGTTCCAATGGAAACCTGATAGCATGAGGCAGAAGACAGAACTAACTTTTACTCAGAGAGCTTGAGACTTCATCGTGTTTGTCAGCGTGAGCGCTGCACACAGCAGAGACCTTCATTTTTGTGGAATGACCTGTGCTCACAGTTGAAAGCTGCACAGAAGGTGAGCTGGAAGTAATGATTATATTTCATTACATTAATTACTATAAGTGACTTGCACTCACAGCTTTGTGTTGTAGTTAATAGCTGCATGAATAATCCTACGGTTATTTCACCTCAGGCCAGGTACTGTGAGTTATTTTTGCCTTTGAGTCCTAATTGTACCTGTGTAGAGTGCACACAGCTTGACAAGAGCTGCCGCTGCTGCTGGCTTTATCCCTTACCTGAATCATTCACTATCACAAGATTTCATTTTTCTTTAACTTTTTTGTTCTCATATTTGATCAGCTTGCAGGGCGTTGAGGGCTGTAATTTTTCTCACAACAGAAAAATTATAACATCCAAAATAGAGCTATGGACTGAATGTTCTGAACATTTCAAAGCACTCTTCTGTTGGAAACCAGACTGGTTCATGCTTACCTCTCAACTCAGAGTCGGCCTGTTGGGAAAGTTCACTTTCTACATGAACTAGTTCAAAGTTCAGTACACACATTTTAAGATGAACTAGTTCAGTTCATAATTCATAATAGTTCAACATTTTGAACTAAGTTCACAGTGCCAAAAATGAACTAGTTCATAGTTTTCAGTTTTAACAATAAAACTGCAGCTCTCCAACAATATACTGCTAAACCAGGTCGTCCAGCTGCGGCTGGGAGATGAAGACAGAGGCGCCGCTACTGTACGCCGTTACTGCGATTTGGGTGCTAGAGGATCTGTTTTGGCTCGCCATGTCTTTTGATTTTTTATTCACTCTCACATACCTCGAACGGCCAGCCGCCTGCTTTAGTTCAATGTGCTGTTTCAGGTTCGCTGTTGACGTTGTTGATGTACAGAGTTGCTTCTTGAAACCCAGCGTGCAAAGTTTACAGAAAAAGGTCAGATTTTTCCCACCTGGATCATCACTGACCTTTTCATAAAATTGTTTTAAGTAATAATATGAATATGCCGTATTAATGGTGGCAGCAGAGTCTGAGGTAGTGCTGCTGCCTTCATCTGTTTTTGCCTCCATGCTTGGCATTTTGATGACGCATGCGGCGGTGCGACTCTGTGGTGCCTGGTGTTGCCAGATGGGGTATTTTTTCCGCTACATGTTAAGGCCTGTTTACAACGTGTTTTCTATGGAAATCTGGCACTCTCTTGAATTAAGTTAAACTGTGAGAGAGCGGCGCTCACAAATGACAGAATGAATGTGAATGAGTTCATGAACGATCGTTCAGGCACAACACTGTCAGCCAGTGTTACAACTGAGTGATACATATCCAGGCAGTGTTCCAGTCTTTTCACCACGATTTTAGCGCTCAACAAGTGCAATTACATGTGATAAATCTAAGCCAAATTTCATATTTATACATGGATATGAACAGGTCTGTGTCATGATTTTGGTTTTCACTTTAGATGTTTTCCGAATCTTAAAGTATTTCACAGAATTAATCTACATGTGTCGCGGTGTGACTTTCCACTTCCGGCCTTTGTCTTGTTCCCGCCCTTTTCCTGTATACACCTGTGTTTCATTGGTCATTAGTTCTTGTGTATTTAATGGTACACGTCCACAGGTGTGTCATTTCACAAGAGGCCACGCAATGCTTTCCAGCTTTGCTCGACCAAAACAGGCTCACTGGCTGCACCCGGGAGGACTGACGGCTCTCGTTAGGAACAACGTGGTGGCTCGTTTGGAAACTTCCTCTCATGTTATGAAAACAGCTCAGAGAAATATTGCACTGGACACTCCTGATTTGCATAAAGTAGCCAAATTTCAACTTTGTACAAATGAGGAGGAGCAACGCGCCCAGCAGTCCGACTGACTTCCAGCATAATGCAGAAGTTACACGTCTCTTTGTCACGTTCCTGCTGTCTTTGAGTTTGCTCCACGTGTTTTCTGAAATCCTGCCTATTTTGCCCAAGATCCATCCTGCTTTGTCATCATTCAGCTTTGTATTTCTCTTTAGTCTATTTTAGTTTTTTAAATTTGCCCCAGTGTAACTAAGATAAGCATAGCCTTTAACTGAAGAAATGAAAGAAATGTTAAAGAAAATAAGGTCAAAACAGACACTGAACATTACCCATAATTCCAGATTTAATGTGACCTAAATTAATGACATCAGGTGCAGGGCCGTGCAGAGACCTTCGGAGGGGCAGGTGCAAGTTATAAGGGGGCACATGGAGCACGAATTTGAAACACCATACAGAAACATAGCTTGCAATATAGCCGGTTGAATGGTAGCAACCCATATTCATAAAGAATGTAACATGGAATCACAACATATCATATAATTGTCCACACCTCATATATTTGTTAGAGGCCAGTGCAAAGCAAACTTAGTCTCTGTTTTACCTGATGGGGTACATTGAACAGCTTCTGTTGAGGTTGGTGAGGAGGCTGCTGCTGATGATATTACTGGAGGTGGGCTGTACTGATGTGAGACTGCAGACACTACAAAGAGCATGGGAGAGATAGTTATCTTTGCATCTTGTCATGATCACATAACACTTGTTTGATCATCTACTAACATTGAAAAATGGCTCACTGTGACTGACCTGCCATACTGCTGATAGTTTGGAGGAGACTACCTGCTGAGAGAGGCTGCAGCCAAGGCTGACTGCTTAAACTAAAGAACACGTTGCTCATTCGTAAACTGAAAGGGGACCATTAATTGGGGGGAGGAATACAGCCTATATCCACAAGCAATGTTTGCCTCCCTCTGGTTTCAGTCTCCTCCTGGCTTGATGCTCCCTCTACCTCAGCATTCTGTGTTGGCTCCTCAGTAAGCTGTGACACCTTTCCGTCAGCCTCTGTCTCCTCCTGGCTTTCTGTTTCCAGCAAACTCTTATTTCTCTGAGGCACAGTGTCTTCCTCTTTTTCTCCTTCCATCTCCTCCTCTTTCTCTCCTTCCATCTCCTCTTTCCAATCAGTGTGGCTACAGCACCTCATAGTGGTGAGAGAGATAAACTAGAGAGACAAAACTAAAGCTGGTAGAGACATTGACAGGGACGTGGAGACATTTTTGCTGGATACTGTGTTTTGTTGTGTTAAAACGTGTATTTGGTGTGTGGAAAAGCTTCTTCAATTACCATGCTATTTCCTTTTAATCTGAGTTTTAATCTGAATGTGCACCTGGATTTGCCATTAGCTTAGTTAAAATAGCTTGACTAAGTTTTATATTGTGTTCACAACAGCAGGAGCTGTCTGGCTCTCTGCTGGGGACAGACGCTGTTTTTCAGGCACAAGTGTGATGAAGAGTCAGTAGGACAGCCGAGGTGACAGAGACTTTTCCACATGTAAATGTTGTATTTCTTTCCTCATGAAGTCGCTGAAGACACAACCTACCACTTTACTGTTGTTTGGTCTTGTAACATGTCTTTGTGGGTTGAAGTGTAGGACATTTCTCTTTTATTTGACTAGTGAAGGACCTGTGTAGTTGTTGAACACCATCAGACTGACACACTGTGATGTTGTTCACAGACTGTGTTTGTTTCATTGTTTCTCCTTTATTTTTGTGCCTCTACTGTGGATAAGTAGGTTACTGTGCACTTTTGGAGTAATCCTGTGTCAAAATCCTTAACAGAGAACAAGAATAAGTATTTTGTCCAAATTTGATGTAGAAATTTACTTGTACCAAAGTATTATTAGACTGTGGTATTGCTCCGTTTTTGTTCAGTAAAGGATCAGAGTATTTCCTCCAACAATGTGCAAATCTGAAATTTATCATAATAATCCATATATATTTTGTTATACAATAATATCCTTATTCTTGTGATCTGGTCAGGATTTTGACACAAGACTACTCAACAAGTACACAGTGAAAGTACTTCATATTATGCATGCAGGTAGTCTAGGAAGTGCTAAATTCAGCAGTATATGAATCTTGAACTACTTATGGAAACAATGTTTTTTTTTTTCCTCTCACATCGTCCTTTACTTTGAAAGGAGGAGGATACCTACGTGATGCCCTCAGTTTATTACCATTAATAATGACAGTAAAAGTATCTTACGTTTTATGGGTCTGATTGTGAGACTGCAGTCTGCCCCACAGTCACTACCAGCAGCTCTTCAGAGCGGTTTGAAAAGGGTAGTCATTTTAAGGAGGGCACAAGGGTTAAGAGCGCCGTGTGCGTGATCATGGGACGCCGATCATGTGGGTCTGCGAGGGCCCTTCATCACTGATTGTAGTTTTAACTTCATGTATTTTTTGAGAGAAAAAAACCTATTGATGAAAAGGTTCACATAGTGCGACACCTGCTGGTCATTTCTTGCAACTACTTCCCATTGCCACGTGCCATATGCCAGTGATATTTCTAATTATTGAGAGCAGACATCACTCTTCACAGTGCATCCTTCAGAAAATGTACTGTAGTACTTCCATTTTCAAAACGTACATGGTGCATTTTAGTCTATCAGCTGCACATTAACAGTCAATACAATATGCTGTTGCATTACTTTATTTTATTTCTTTAAGACATCTTTTTCTCTTGCATTACTTTATAATCCATGCACCAGCAGAAGATTTCAAAAATGAATGAAAGCTTGTTCAATTGATATGAAAAAGATTTTTATTGTCATTGTCATAAAACAAAATCACCACATAATGCACAATGAAGCTATAATGATAATAACGACCATTCATTCATTTTTGAAATGTTCTGCTGGTGCATGGATTATAAAGCAATGCAAGAGAAAAAGATAAATAAATAAATACAATTAAGTAAGTAGTATTCATGCATAGTCAAATTATTATATAGTCACTGTTCCAACACCAACTCTAGTGCTACTGGTGCTAGGCAAATGCCTGCTTGACCTCTGGTCTTTTTATTGGCACTCGGTCATGGCTGGCAGCCACTATGTCAATGATTTTTTAGTGACGTCGTCATGCCTCTTCGCACCTGGAGGTCCATGGACATTTTCTGTCTTAAGTCTTGTTGTCTTGTCTTGAGTTAACGTTTTGTCAGGCGCCCCTTGAGCCCATGTCAGTGTTCTATTGTTCTCTTTTGAATTAATAATATAAAAAAAAATAGTTTGAATGTTTGTGTCAATTGTATATTTAAATGTGTGTTAACACAGGCAAACATACAGAGACTCATCAATTTTATTTAATACACATACCTAGATATTATGGCCTCTCTGAATTTCAAATCCCATCAGGTAGCATGATGGATAACATCATGGACAGCAGCTACATAATTGTAGCTGCATAACTGCATAATTGTGCTGAATCATAATTTTTCTTACTCAGGGATTTGGTTAAGTACATATATAATCAGTCTGCTTGAGTAGACCTGAAAACGAGAGGTTCTTTTTACTCTGGTAGGATGAATTACTAACCAGTCTGCAGAATTACAGTGAGTGTGTTTTGCCTGTTATCAAGTGGGTCCATGTGATCAGCTGTCTACAGTAGAGTGGGACTCTGATTCTAACTGATAGTATCTGGATTGGATGTCAAGGAAAGTTTTACTGCATAACAGTTGCTCCATATGATGCTCACTGTCTCTGTTGTGGCTGTAAACGTATCAATATTTCTATTTATTTATTCCTATTGATGAAAAGGTTCATATAGTGCAACACCTGCTGGTCATTTTTTGCAACTACCTTTGGCATGCATCCCATTGCCACATGCCAGTGATATTTGTAATTGAGAGCAGACATCACTGTTAGAGCATCCTTCACAAAACGTCGGCTACTATATTACTTTCAATTTTAAACATGTTAGACATGTTGTGTTTTTGTAAAGGGAGAGGGGAAATGAGATGTGGGATTAATCGGAGTTAGAACAGGTTATTTAAGAAGGGACACAAGTTCTGGCGAAATCTCGGGGGAGGGCACACTGACAGTGACCAGATGGAGGAGACGACGGAAACATTGATGCCGGTGCACTACACAATCATTTATTACGATAAATAAGGCCCACAGAACAATAAAACCTTAAAAAGGTTTTAAAACCAAGTTATAAAACGAAGGCTGCACACGTAAAATAGTCCATTCGCAATTAAGAGTCTTTTGTGACAGCCAGACCGGGTACAATGGCGGCTCAGGGGTGCTGGCGGAGCTCTGCCGCTGTGCCAGGTGCTGCGGGTGCCTCGGCTGTTTCCCCTCGTCAGCGTCCCGGAAGTCACCTGCGAATCAAAAACACACGGCCAATCGGGGGTCCACACACCTCGTGGACTACAGCGCAACTGGCACAAACCAAGGGTGTAGAATTGGGTAAGGACGCTAGGGACATGTCCCTACCAATATTCAGCCGCCACTGTGTAGTCACTATCAATACAACCACTGTCGTAGTGTTTAATTAATCATTATGGCACACAAAGGGTTAAATGTCGGTCTCTGCTAGAAGTCCCGCCTCTAACCTAAATATCGCTCCCTGATCGGCTGCCGGTTTCTCGCTAGCTTACATGTGATTGGCTGTGCCCGCTGTCACTTCTTCTGCTTGTAAAAGCTGCATGCAACCTGATAGTTGGACCGGACAAGAGGCAGTGCATGTTATCTGCAACTGCAAGTGTAAGTTGTCACCATGTTCAGCATTTGTTCTTCCTGGGTCACGTCAGCTAGACAGATTTTTTTTTTTTATACGATTTTATTTAGATTTTTCAATACATACAAGTCAGGATAAAACAACCATCGTCCTGACGACAGAACAAAACCAGACAATAAAGGCCAAGCCAAAAAAATAATAATAATAAATAATAAAGAACAGAGAAAAATAAATAAATAAATAAAAAAATAAATAAAACTAAACTAAACAAAAACACACTACGATTGCTCCACCTGTCCAACACATAAGTTCGATATCAGTGTTGTCATCTAGACCTTCAATACAGAAATACAACCAAATAACATTCCTCTTTATGGGACGCCCATATCTCAAAAGGACAAAATAGAATTAAATAAATAAATACATAGAGATAGATAAAATTTCAGTTATTGAGATCTGAGGGCCAAATAAATGAAAATCATGTCACCCCCAAAATATTCGGGCTAAGTACTCAGTGCCTGTAATAATTCCGCCCATATGATTTAAAATTGAGTTGATTTATTCCTTTCCATAGCGATAGCTTTTTCTATATTCAAATAATGAGACATTTCTCTTTTCCAGCATAGTAATGTGGGAGGGTGTGTGGATTTCCAATGTTTAAGAATCAATTTCTTTAATACGATTGATGAAAAAAGAATAATCCAACTCAATGGGTACCTCACTGTGTCCTGCGACATATCTTGGAGTATGCAAACTGATGGATTAAAGTTAAATCTGACCTTAAATAAGTTTGATAGCCAATCATCTATATTGACCCAGATCCTCTGAATTTTATTGCAGTCCCAAAATGTATGGATTAATGAATCTGAAGTTCCACATTTCAAGCAGTTTCCTGATATGTGTGGATTGTATTTATGCACTTTATCCCTTGTGCAGTGGGTTCTGTACATTATCTTGTATTGAATCAAACGTAGGCTCTCATTAACAGTAATATCTCTTGTTAAATTCCAACAATCCCTCCATCTTACAACAATATCCTCTCGTTTTAAATCTTGGTTCCATAAATGTATTCTTGACTGTAACAAATTTTCTACGGAATACGATTTTTGCAAGAGTCTGTAGACTTTCCCTATGAAATGATCACCTGATTCTGAATCAAATATAAGATCTTCTAAATTACTCTGCTGTCCAAATGACTGTAAATCTATAGTTTGAAATACGCTTCTGAGTTGCATATACTTAAAAAATTCTCTATTAGACAAACAAAATTTCTTTTGCAGATCAGCCCATGAACTGAGTTTGTTTCCATGTATTAAATCATTGATAGTTTCTATCCCACTATCTCTCCATGTAGGCCAGCTTAATGGTACATTTTGAAGAGCTATCCAAGGATTGTTCCATAAGGAGATATTTTTGGGAACTGATATCGGCTCACTCAAAATATCTTTCATTTTTCTCCATGTTGATGCTAAAGTTCTTACTGCAAAATTAATACCGCTGTTTTTATCATTTGAAAATATATAAGACAAAAGGTTTTGAGGATAAACTTGTGCATTTTCCACTTGGATCCACTGTTCTTCGATTGTATTTTTAACTATATGACGTAAATAAAATGCTTGAGAAGCGAGATAATATAGTTCTAAATCCGGGAGGTTAAATCCCCCTTCCAACTTTGGAAGATGTAACGCTTTCCTTTTAATTCTATGTTTTTTCTTCCCCCATATAAAGTCTGTAATAATAGAATAAGCTTTATTGAAAAATATTTTAGGGGGAGTCATTGGTACTGTTGAAAATAGAAATAAGAATTTTGGAAGCCATGTCATTTTAAATAAATTGATTCTTCCTGTAAAGTTTATTGGGAGGTTCATCCATTTATTCAGATCAGATTTCATATTACTGAGCAATGGAATGAAATTATCTTTATATATCTGTTGCTTATTGTGACTTATTACGCATCCTAAATATTTAATACTATTTGTCCACTGAAAGGATTGTTGTGATTCTTGTATTATGTTTCTGTGTTTCCCCACTGCCATCACTTCAGTTTTGTCCATATTGATTTTATAACCTGAAACCAATGAATATTCAGAAATTATTTTAAACAAAGGAGGTATAGATTTTTCAAAGTTAGTTAAGTACATCAAAAGATCATCCGCAAACAAATTCAGTTTATATTGTTGTTTACCTATACTGACACCTGTAACTTCTGGATCCTGTCTGATTTTCTCTGTGAAAGGTTCCATTGCTAAAGCGAAAAGGAGTGGGGAAAGTGGGCAACCCTGTCATGTGCCTCTCTCCAATGTAACTTCTCCAGATAGTAAATTATTGGTATAGATCCTAGCTGTGGGATATTTGTATAGTAATTTAATAAAATCTATGATTTCAACTGGAAGATTGAATTTTTCCAAAACTTTAAATAAAAAAAGCCACTCAAGTCGATCAAATGCCTTCTCGGCATCTACTGCCATCACTGATGAATCTATATTGTGCTTTTTTGCATGCTGTATTATGCTAAAGCATGTTCTTGTATTTGTTTGTAAGTGCCTATTTTTAATAAACCCAGTTTGATTCCTATGTATAAGATCTGGTAAAACCTTTGCTAATCTATTGCTCATAAGTTTTGTCAATATTTTATTGTCGCAGTTGATCAAACTTATGGGTCTAAAGTCTGAAGGGGATTCTCCAGACTTGCCTGGTTTTAATATAACAGAGATTATGGTTTGATACATAGATCTAGGGAGGACTAACTTATTTGACATATATCTTGTCATTTGAATAAATAAGGGAGATACTTTGCTCCAAAATGTTGAATAAAATTCAACAGGGAATCCATCCATACCTGGGGCCTTTTTGAGGGCAAATGATTTTATCGTTTGTACTATTTCTCCCTCACATATTTCTGATTTTAATTGGGCTTTTTTTTCGTGAGAAAGTTGTTTTAATTCTACTGTGTCCAAGAAAGAACTTGGATCTAATAACTTATTTTTTTCTGATTTATATACATTTCCATAAAATGATTTAAATGTGTCATTAATAACTTTATTATTCCTGATTAATGCATTTGAAGGTTTGTCCTTCAAAATTATACTTGGTTTCGCATGTATTCGTTTTATAAGTGCTGCTAAATGCTTACCTGGTTTATTTGCCATTAAATAAAATGTTTTCTTTGAATTGAGTCTGTAATTATTTGCCCTCTGTAAAAGTAAAAATTCGTGATCTTGTTTGAGTTTGGACAGTTTACCTTCCAAGTCTTGCAAAGATTTTTTTTTGAGACCTTTCTAAGGCTGCCATTTCTCTTTCCTTCTCTTTAATTTGTAAATCTAATTCATTCTTTTTCTTTGCTGAAAAGGAGATTATCATTCCTCTTATATAAGCCTTGAAGGCATCCCATACTATTTCAGGAGTTGGTGTATCCTCTTTTTTAACCTCCACATTTGTACTAATAAAGTTATCTATTTTATCATTGACGTATCTTATAAACTCTACATCTACTAAATGAGCTCTATTCATTCTCCATATTCGATCACTCTTTTTGTTTTCGGATGGCACAATGTGACAAGATACTGGTGCATGATCTGATATCACGATTTCATGAATTTTAGAGCCCATTATATTGCAAAGTGCGGATCTAGAAATAAAAACATAATCAATTCTAGAATAGCTCTTCTTGCTCTTCGAGTAAAAAGTATAATCTTTAGTCGTCGGAAATAGTAATCTCCATGTATCTTCTAATTTATTTGTTGAAATGAAATTTGTCAACTTTTTTGGAGGATCTTTGTGTCTCCCTTTTTTTTGACTATGCCGGTCACGTTTGTCGAAAGTATGGTTAAAGTCCCCCCCTATGATTATAATTCCTGTCTGATCGTTATCTAATAAATTCTGAATGTTATCTAAAAATGCTAGGTTGACTCCTGGAGGTATATACAAAGATACTAGTGTATACCTTTCTCCATATATAGTACAGGTTATAATGAGATAACGGCCGTCTTGGTCTTTGTGTAATGCTATCAAAGAGAATGGTATGTTTTTATTGATCAGAATTCCTACTCCCCTACTATTGCTACAATAAGTGGCAGCATAGGCCTCTCCCACCCAGTCTCTCTTCAAATATTCAATTTCCCCTTTTTTAAAATGTAATTCCTGCAGAAAAACAGCATCAGAAGAGAGACTTTTTAAATGTGCTAAAGTCTTGTGTTTTTTTGTACCGTTGCGTAAACCGTGAACATTCCATGTGATACATTGGATTTTATTAGTTAATACAGATAAGGAATCAAATTTACCTTTCCTGACTTTACTGCCATATAAATAGCTTATCAAGTAAGGGCCCTTTATACGCCAGAAGTCTATTTATATTGGGGTCTTGATGAAGATCACACTGACAACTAAGGGATTTTTTTGCATCTTTTGCTAGACAGATTTTAATATCAGTGGTGTCATTAGGGCCCGAGCAGGTCACAGACCTGTGAGGTCCCTATTGTAATTGAAAAAATTATTATTCTTATTATTCTTCTTCTTCTGCGCTTTAACTGCAGTTTTGGAAGCCATCACATTAAGCGAACAATTTTGTAATTTACATTTGTGTCTGTTTGCGTGCGTGTACGTGTGTGCTGTGTAGGATTTGAAGGATGTCAACGAAAAGAAAACTGGATATAAGAGACTTCTTTAGGAGTCAAAGTGTAAGTTACTTCAAGGATGTATAGGTAGAGGCTCAACAATACATATATTGAATAAAAGAGTATATTTAATGCCAAAGAAATACACTTTTTTAAAGGTATTTTTAATTCTTATTTTCATGGACTTGTGTAGAAGTGAGCAACGGTCTAAAAACACAAATAAGGAAACTTTGTGGTGGAAATACTATAAAACCTCACATTCTAGATGATCATGTGATTTTATAATTATAAATATAATTAATTAATATAAAGTAATATTAATATTTAGTAAAAGCCTTTTTGCTCAGGCAATAACTGTACCATCAAGCTCTATGATCATTGTATCCCTAATGTATCTGTTCATATGTCATGCATCAACATATTTTTGTAAGGTGACAGACAGCAGAGAGGCTGGAGGAGATGGAGGAGGAGAAGCTGAAAGAGAGGCTGGAAATGCACAGGTGAGGTTAAAATGTATGATGGATATGTTAGTCATGAGATTCACAAAAAAACGTCAACTTTCAGGAGTGCTGCCTTGGAGCACTTTTGTGTCCCCACCAATCTCAAACTCAAACCTACTCCCTTGGCACAAACCAGGGGCGCTGCCAGCGATTTTGGGCCCCATGAAAAGAAATATTACCGGGCCTTTGTATAGTGCAGCAGATTAGTAAAAAAATTGTTCACTTTGGTATACAAGCATGAAATTTGGCACAGATACTCTCTAAGGGCCACTATTTTGGAAAAAGGCATTGGCCACTCAAAAATTCAATATGGCGGCCATTTTTCAAGATGGCCGCCATTGCTATTCAATGCTTATTATATCAATTATTCAAACAGTGATCCAAGCATAATATCTATATGATATAAATACTCTCTAAAGGACATGTTAATGGAAAAGGTGCTTGTCCCTCAAAAATTCAGGATGGTGACCATTTTCAAGATGGCCACCATTTCTGTCAAATAGTCATAATGTCTGCTTTGTCTGCCTCCTCTCCTTTGACCTGTCCGGCTTAGTTGAACTTGCCAGGGATATAAAATCCCCGCCGGCATAGCTCTCAGGTTCATTGGAGTACACAAGCCTCTCCACCACGGCAAGGTGCAGTCCACAGAGAGGAAGGACCACTGTTAGAAAAACGAAGTGGCCAGTAAAAATTGAGGATGGAAACCATTTTTCAAGATACATTCCTGTCCTATGTTCATCGCCACTGTTTCCAAATAGTGATACAGAAAATATACCACAAATACTCTGTTAAGGCCACTTTTTGGAAAAATTGGATGGCCAATAAGAAATTCAAGATGGAGACCTTTTCCAAGATGGCCGTCATTTCGGTAGTATGTACACTGATGCACACATGCATGTTAGCAAAAATACTCGAACGGCCACACTTTTAGAAAAAGGCAATCGCAAAAATTCAAGATTCATTTTTCAAGTCGGGTGTTGCTTTAATAGTGTATTCTGTTGGGACTGAGTTCAAAGGAGGGATTGAAAAAATACAAAAAAACATAAGTTCTATTCACATTTTTACCAGCTCAAAGGCCTTGTGTGTGTTAGAGTGTCCAACCTGAGATTGAGAGGTTGTGCCCTGCCGAGTCATGATAAAGAATGTTAAAAATGGTAGCCAATGCCTCCCTGCTTGGAAGTCAGCAAGTGTTGTATTGGGGAAACATATCAAGGAAGGTGTACATACACATCACGGTCCAGAATCGGGAAATTGGCTCTCGGCCCACCGCAAGGCCACTTACTTTTTTATTCACATTTGCAATTGCAGGTGAAACCCAATCTAAAACATTTGCATCTTCCATGGCACTGTCAAGAAGATCCCCCATTGTTCACCAAGCTTTTTCTATCCCCAGTCAGAAGGACTCTCTGCTTCTGGCTGACATTGGTTTGCTTGACCCCATATGCAGCCTGCCTGATATGCAGCACGTTTAGTGTGTTGAAGCAGAGCTGCTCTTGTTGGAGGAATGGCTTCATATGGCCTCTGCTTTCGGGCAAACATGTCAAGTCTAGCCTCATCTACACTAACAGCTGTGCTTGATCGATCATACAGCAGGACCACAAACTTCTCAAGGATCTCCAGGTCACAATCAGTCAGAACAGGAGGGTATTGACTCAGTTTGCTGAAGATGAGAGAGGCCTCAGGGAAAATATCCCAGGTTTGCCAGGCACCTCAATCATAGACATAGTACACATTCAGGTATGGGATATAACTAGGTTCGGGTAACCTACACCTAGCCCTATCATTCATCCAGTATCACTTAAGTCCCGTGTGAACTGTACACCTTCCAGGTAAGCATACATGAACAAGTCATGCATTGCCACGCTTACCCTTGGCTCAGCTCTCACGCGCTGGCACAACCTGTCAATTTAGGTGCGGCTATCTAACTACATCTATTACTAGCTAATTGATGAGGGGCTGGTAGACAGCATTTGGGACACTAAATTTAGCTATGCAATTACTACTAGTCAAGAACTACAGTGTAAGTATATCTAGATCAGCTGACATTGAACCCCATGCTGAGTTCCACAGCAGTGAAGTCACCAGTGTGCCCTGATTGTGTAATGACGTTCACTCTATTAAACAAAACCTTCCTTAACACACTAAATTGAGCTCTGACAGAAATGGTGGCCATCTTTAAAATGGTCTCCATCTTGAATTTTTGAGTGGCACACACCGTTTTCCATGAAAATATTCCTTGAAGAATATTTGTACCAAATTTGATGATAGCATCACCATTTGAAAAATTGATGTAAGGATGAAAGAGAAATGGCGGCCATCTTGAAACATGGTTGCCATCTTGAATTTTTGAGGGACAAGCATCGTTTTCCAAGAAAACATTCTTAAGAGAGTATTTTCACAAAATGTTATGCCTACATCACTGTTTGAATGATTGACATAATGAGCATTTGACAGAAATAGCGTCCATCTTGAAAAAATGGCCACCATGTTGAATTTTTGGGTGGCCAATGCCTTTTTCCCAAAAAGTGACCCTTAGAGAGTATCTGTGCCAAATTTCATGCTTGTATACCAATTTGAACGATTCTCTTGAAATATGCCATTAATCTGCTCCACTAGCAGGCATGGACTGGCCATCTGGCATACCGGACAATGCCCGATGGGCCGACGCACAATTTTGGGCCGGGCTGTCATAATTCAATCAAAAAAGTTTATTATAAATAATTTTTATCAACATGGAGCAATTAAAGAGAAAGAAAAGTTGCTGCTAATAGAAGAATCTCACTGTAGATGCCGCAAAATGTGCTAAAATCACAGACTTGTTCGCCCGAGGGGCTGCTGTTGCTGCACTGCTGTCTCAGAGGACGTGGAGGCTACAGCAGCCCCGCCAGCGAACAAGTCTGTGAAGGTGAAGACAGCAGCAGCAGGCAGGAGAGGAGCAGCCAGAGATGCTGCTGACTGACAGGGACAGTGTAGTACAACCGGTAAGCAGGTAGTAACCTGCGGGCTCAGGTCCGGTCGGGTTAACGTGGGGGCGCTGCAGACAGTTCATGTCGCTCTGTGTCGGGTTCGGCCTTAAAAATCCACGGGCCGGGTCGGGTTGTAATTCAGGCCCGTTGAGAACTCTAATTACATGAGAATGATGAGCAATGGCGATTGATTAGTATCAATATTAATTGGTGTTGCATCCCAAAATCTGGCAGCCACGGCACCTTATTCTGATAAAATATCAATGCTGTGAAGTGTTGGATGAGCAGCAAGTGTCCATTTTAGGCTCCATCATGGCATTTTAGATATTTAGGTTAAAGGTGTGTTGAAAGGCTGCATGATAGTTTGAATTTGTAGCAACCCTCTATGCTGTGGTTAAACATGTTTTAAAAACTGATTTTAAAACTGCTATGATAAGTAAAAGCTTTGCAATTTAAGCACTAAAGTAAGTGTAAAGAAAGTATAAAAGTATTATTAGCAAAAGGTTTGCCCACAATGAACAAGATGAGTAAGACAGTGTTAAATGCTTTTAAGACATAGTTGCTTTGTATGAGTTCATAAAGCAGCCCTGTCTTTAGCCTGATATAACAATGTTTCAGCTTTTTAAAGGAGGGAGCACCTTTTAACCTGACGAATTAGAATTGAGCTGCTATATCAGAGGAATACAGAAAATACATATTAAAGATGATTTCAATAAAAAGGATAAAATAATCAATTGAACTACACAGAGCAGACAAAAGTGGTGGACATAACAAAAGACACTAAACCTCTGAGATTTAGGATGTTGATGATACATTTTGCTTGAAATAGAGAAGGAGTTAGAACTATGTGTTGAGTAAATTTACTTATTTGCTTTCCACAATGGTTTTTTGATAGACTTCTAAAGTAATGATAAACTGTACATTTCGAATAAGCCTAAAGGCAAAAAGTTATGTTTTTTTTTCACTTGTGCTCCGCTAATTATGCCAGGGCCGATTTTTTTTCCCAGTCCACCGCTGTCCACTGGTATAGTGGCCGGCGAGCATTTGTTTTGCTGTTTACATAAAACTGTGCATTTTAATGATATTTTTGACTATAATTTCCTATATGTGTGAAAAGAACATCATGACAGTTACTTGGTAGGGGAAGCACTGAATACTCAGAACACAATGGAATTTAGATGAATTGTCTGCAAGTCTGCAACTTTTTATTAAGTTTGTTATATACGTTTATGTTTTGTTAAAAAAAAATCTATTAAAAATAATAATAATAATTTATCTCCAAAACTGTACGTGGTGGAATTAGAGTTGGGGTGGAAAAAAATACATAAATGAGGCTCTATGGTCGTTGCGATTTAATATTGTTAACGTTTCTTTGATTGGATTGAGAGCAGTCACTTAGTCTGCAAGCACCAGAAAATTTCTCCTCTTTTCCTACTGCAAAGCAAGGGGTGAGAGTCCCAAACTACTGACCAAACATAGTATTTCAGTGAGTTTATAGTTCAGTTTCAGTGATAGCTAAATTTCAACAAAACAAAATAAAGTTATAGGCTATATGCTTTTTAAACAATTTAAATGTCAACATAAAACCCTCTGCAAGAAACCTAGGTGTACTCTTTGACACAGAGCTGACTTTCATCCCTCATATCAATAAACTGGTCCAGTCCTGCTTCTTTCAACTACGCTCCGTTTCTAGAATAAAACATATGCTCACACCCCCCGATCTGGAAAAAGTAATTCACGCATTCATCTTTTCAAGATTAGACTACTGCAACTCCCTTCTGTCTGGCATTAATCAAAAATCACTCTCTCGCCTCCAACTGGTTCAGAACTCAGCAGCTAGGCTTCTAACAGGTTTTAACAGACGTCAACACATCACTCCAATTTTAGCTTCCCTCCACTGGCTCCCTGTCTGTTTTAGAATTGATTTTAAGATTTTACTGATCACTTTTAAAGCACGCTTAGGTCTGACTCTGAGCTATATTACAGATATTTTAATTCCCTATGAGCCAGCACGCAGCCTTAGATCCTCAGGCGGGGCCCTCCTAACTATTCCAAAGTCGAGATTAAAAACTAAGGGGGACCGGGCCTTCGTCATAAGGGCCCCTCGACTTTGGAATGCCCTGCCTGAAGAGATAAGGCTCGCAGGATCGGTAAATTCTTTTAAATCACTTCTTAAAACTCACTTTTATAGACTTGCCTTTTTGTGATGTGGCCCCTGTGTGTCTATTTTTACTCCAACTGTCTTTGAGTCTTGTTTTTGTGTTATTTTATTGATTATATTTCTGCTATTTCGCTTACTATATTTATTTTGAATCATTACCTCTGTTATCTCAACCATTTTATGCGAATGATTTATCGTCCCTTGTATTTGTAAATTGTTTTATTGCCTTGCCTGTCAAAGCACTTTGTAAACCTTGTTTTTAAAAAGTGCTATAGAAATAAAGTTAAAGACTTTGTGTTTTTATTTCAGAATGATCTTTATTCATTCATTTCAATTTATCTTTTTTCCATAATAGTAGATTAATTTAACACAGAGCTGCTCACTTCCTTCCTCAGTTGTGGGTAGGCCTACTGGGGCTGGTTCAGGGGTAGGTGGGGTACTGGGGCTCACGGGGCTCACAGACAGCTGCGGCTGCTGCTGCAGCACTTGACGTGTCTGTTCAAACATGCATCATTTTTGACAGGAGGGGTGGTCAACTGATTAAATATGGGCAGCTTGCTAAACGTGAACAGTGAAATCTAAAAATCCAGAGTTTTGTTCCAAAATATGAGCTTATATGGGGAGAAAAGTGAGCTAGCTTAAAAACCACAAGATTAAGATACACAACAGACTAATGTGTTCCAGAACTTTCCACCACATGAACCAAACCCACCTTGTTTTTGGAAAAACTGGGTGACATACTGACGCCCCTTTGCTTCTCTCTCCTGCCTAATCTTTTTGTCTTTCCTTTTTCGGCTACCCGACTTCTGGGGCATTTTGCCTTCTCTCCGTCTCCTTACTGACTGATACACCGCACCGCGCACTGCGCAGCAGTTCAGTTGATTGATGGGAGGACCGAACCATTTTACGTAAGGGGGGGGGCTTGAGAAATGTTTCCAAAATAAACTTAGTGTTATTATCAGTGCATTAAGTGATGCATATTTATTATTATAAACTAACAAATTAGTGTCATATTATTTTTGTCAGTATTATAATTTTATTAGGGGCCTTTCTGGGCCCCTGTCAATGATGGGCCCCTAGAATCCTTCCCATAATCCCCCCCTTTTCGGCGCCCCAGGCACAAACACACACCAGAGCGTTACTATGGCCCAAAGGGATACTTGCCCGCCAGGCAGAGCGTGATGCTCTGCCGCTGCGAGTACGTCTGGTAGTAACGCTCTGGGTTTCCTTATGGTCGGCCGGTGCTAGTGATGGGAACGGCAGTTCTTTTTACTGTACTGAATCTCTAGAATCAGTTCATTAAAATGATTCGTTCAAAAGATTTGTTCACCGAATCGTTCAGTGCTCTCCAACTCCCTGAACTGATAAACAGCCAAACGATCTGTCATTCAGTTCATGATTCAGCCCTGAGGTTCACGTTCACTTACTGAGGGACGGTGCGTTCATGGACTATAATACACAATCATTCGCAGGAGACGCAGCGCTGCTTTGAGTGGTATACATGCACTAAAAATATTACATGATGAAAGTGTCCTCTGTGCACAGTGAAATCACTTAACAAGATGCTACACGGATATTAGCAACACAGCGCTAATTTTAGCAGTACTACTGAACGAGAATCACCTCCTCTGCCTGAGTGAGTGAGTGACTGACACAGCGCCACTCTCAGCACAGTACGTGAACGAGATTCATGTCCTCAGCACCGTGAATCAGTCGTTTCGCGAACGACGTGCTGAGGACGTGAAACAGTCGTTCGCGAACGACATGCTGAGGACGTGAATTACGTTCGCGAACGTGATTGACGTGAACGTGGGTAACTTTTACTGTGTAAAATCACTTAACATGATGCTACTGATGTTAGCAACACATCGCTAGTTTTAGCAGTACTGTTACTGAAGGTGAACGTCTCCTCTCTTACTCCTCTGCCCTGAGTGAGTGAGTGACTGACACAGCGCCACTCTCAGCACAGTACGCGAACGAGATTCATGTCCTCAGCACCGTGAATCAGTCGTTCGCGAACGACCTGCTGAGGACGTGAATCAGTCGTTCACGAACGACGTGCTGAGGACGTGAATCAGTCGTTCGCGAACGACATGCTGAGGACGTGAACTGAATCAGCGTGAACGTGACGGCGCTGAGAATCACTTTCGGCAGTTCCGCTCCCGGCCGGCATGCTCGCTGCTGAGCTCAACTGAACTGAGAAAGGAACGAATCAGTTCCTCAAGTGATTCCGTTCACTTCGTTCACTCAAACGATTCGTTCTTTTGAACGTCACGTTCGCGACCGACACAACACTAGCTGGTGCTCGCGCTGTCTTGGCACATCTTCAACCCACTCGGAGCCTCTCAGACCAGGTCTGGTCTACTCGTGTAGACCCGGCACCTCTCTGGCGTGCTCGCTCGCCCCTTTAAGTCCTCTTAGTCCCGTCTTCCATATTGGCAAGTCTGATCTCCTCACGCCGACCCGGCACCTCGCTGGTGTCCCTCTCGTGTGTTAGCTCGCTTTCTTTTTTTTCTCCAAGTCCGTGCCTCTCGCCTATAAATCCGAGATGCCACTCGTACTTCCTGGACCAGACCCCCTCTCCTGCTGCTGATTGGATTGGCGGCTGTCTGTTGGGTAAAAAGGGCGGAACCTCCCAGGTGTAGTCTGCTCAGCAATACAATGGTGTGTTCACAGGCAGTTGTAAATCACAAACCACATACATGTATGCACTAAATGTCACAGTACATAAAACTATTAAAAAACACAACACAAGTATAAGCATGCGATCATAACCCCCCCCCCCAAAAAAAAAAAAAAAAACAAGTTAAAAAAAGTAGAAGTTAAACAGTCTTACTGCCCTGAGACATTTTAGTCTATCAGCTGCACATTAACAGTCAATACAATCTGCTGTTGCATTACTTAAATTTTATTTATTAATTTATCTTTTTCTCTTGCATTACTTTATAATCCATGCACCAGCAGAACATTTCAACAATGAATGAAAGGTTGTTCATTTGATATGAAAAACATTTTAATTGTCATTTACAGTTTTTTCCAATTGCTGACACACTAAAATGACATGCATAGCACAGATATTTAAACTGACACACAGAGAACAAAACCTCTTCTCAAGTCTCCAAAACTTTTTTCTGCTTTACACACATTTTGCAATTCAAAATGGCACTTTTTAAATGCACTGAACACAGTTCTCTGCATAAGACACACCAATCTGACATGAAGTCACATGTTTGCCATTTCAAAACACTTCCATTCAAAATGACACTACATGAGCTAATTCGCCACTATATGTACCACCTGGCCAAACAATTGTTACTGTAATTGTTACCACTTCAATCAGGAAGTAAGCACTAAAAGACCACAGGTGAGCACCTTTTTTTCCAACAACAATGGAAGACGTTGCAGAGAGAGGAAGAGGAAGAGGGGGGGTGAGAATGAGAGGGGGAGGAAGAGTGAGAGGTAGAGCTGGTAGAGGAGGTCATGGCCAAAGAAGACAACAATTTTCAAATGAAATCACAGCAACCTGAGTTGATCATATCATCAACCATGGGCTGACACTTGTCGCTTTTTTTCCCTGCAATTTTCTTCTTCAGTTTACTGTTTTGTAAGCATATTTTTTTTTAACTCTAATGTAAATATATCTGCTGTGCATATGTTGCACTGACTTGTTTGGTGAAAAAAAAATGTTTCAACAGCATGTTTATCATATTTCAGTGCATGTGATCAATCTGAAGAATTCTCTACAATTTGAACTATTTTAGTATTATGGCAAAGCATTCTAAAGATGAGAGTGCTTTTCATTATGCCTAACAGTGTGTAGTTGGTTAGACAATAATCTGGTAATAAGAATGAAGTTTGTGACATTGGGTGCAAAAGTTTGATTTTGATAATGCTAGATGTATTTTTGGTTGCAGTGCTTCATTTTGCAGGATATATGAGGTATTTTGCAGTTTGGGTGTGTGGTTTTGTGAATTGTGTTAAGTATTTTGATAAAGTTGAGTTTGCAAAACTGTGTTTCAGCAATTGGAAAAAAAACTGTAAGGTCATAAAACTAAATCATGTGTGGCACGACTCGTTAAGAGCATAATGAAGCTATAATAATAATAGCCGTCATAGCCGTCTAGAGGCTGAGACATGCACGAGAACCTTTATTTTAAAGCGCACAGCACAAATATAATTGATAAAGCACACTAGCCAGTCAGAGGCAATGGGGTGCCGAAGGCCCACCCACCAATGGAAACGAAATATTGAGTGGTAAATTTGTTTTGTCAGTACAGCAAACAAAAAAAACAAGAAATGGAGCCACATTGGTGATTTCTGTTTTTTGCCCAAAATTAGAAAAAGGAAAAAACGACCTGTTTCTGGTTTCTGAATGTGTAATTTTTACCAAAAACGGTTAAAACCTACTATGGTCATAAACGGACCCTCGTGGCATCACCAGGGTCTCTACACATGAACACGAGCATTGAGAACATTGTTTGTCTACACAGAGTTAAAGAGAGTTTTTGGACAACTCATGTAAGCAGATGTTTCCTCTGCTCACTGCCGTCCTGCCAGTGAGAAGCGTCGATCTCCAAATGTAACGTAACCTGGAGGACAGTTAAAGGAGAACTTTGGTCAATTTCAACATGCAGCTTTATTACTCAAGCTACCCTTGACTTGCCAGTACCGAAAACGCGAACACTTTTGGTCCACCCCTTACAGGGCTCCTTGAACGGAGAGCTAGCATTGACAGCTAACAGCATGGGGTCACGTCTTTACACTGTGTTTTAAGCATCTTATCATGCTCCAAATATCACCCCAAAAGCTATGCAACATCAGCAGACACCTTACAACACAGCACTGTAGCTTGTGTGGCTCAAAATTAATAAAAAAGTGGTTAAAACTGTGTGTTTGTGCAAGCAGCTACTTACCGGTTTGTTTACATCCCGTCTTCCCGTAGTCCAAACTAGTCAATCTGTCGAGCGTGCGCTTACTCTACTTAACTTTTGCAGACAGAAACATATTCCAGCATTTTCCTTTTTCTGTTCATAACGTACATGTCCATCTTACAGCCTGTTATGAGCCATGGGCCTTACAATAGCCTGTCATGAGTCTACTCGCTCTGCACTGAGAGGCCCTCCAGACGGAAACGTTCCTTTGTGGAAACACACATGTATTGCATCGTTTTGGCCGATCGTCCACATGGATCCTGAAAACGCACTTTTTTGAAACCAGGTCTCAGGATGGAAACATCTGAAAATGCAGCCCTCCCATTGTCTTATGGACAGCAAATCTGCATACTTTCCGAAACGATGACGCCACCGCCCCGCCCCTCAACCTCTTGCCTCTGACCTCTGAACCCCGCGATGTCTCATAACAACAACAACAACAATGGCGGGCTACTGCTTGCGTTCGTGTTTCTTGCAACTTACTCGCCTTGTAGTTGAGTGTGAGTCGCAGCAGCAGTTTGACCTCATTATCCGTCCACACAAACGCTTCTGGTTTCCTTGTACTAGCCATTTCCTTCTTGCAGAGAGGAGAGCAGAGCTCTTTCGTTCTCTAATGCAAGTAACTCCTAATCTGTGTACTCCGGTTCGAACAAATATGGTCTACCGTCTAATTCACAAGGTTCGTCGTAGATGTCTTTGGAAACAGCTTTGATCGCCACTGACGAGTCCCCTCTCTGTACGAGCTACGTGCGCAGACAAGCTAGCTCTCAGTGCAGAGCGAGTAGACTCATAACAGGCTATTGTAATGCCTCATATAAGAAACAATACTAAAATCATTAGCCGGAAAAGTCATGTGAGATATCGTGTGGGTAGTTGTTGCCGGAAGACAGTAGCGGTCCACCTTAACTCTCCTCAAAGTTACGTTGCATTCTGAGATCGATACTTCTCGGCTGCCATGACGACTGGGAGAGGAACAAGTTACTGCTAAGGTGGGTTGTTAGAAAAACTTTCTTTTTAGTTAACTCTGTGTAGGCAAACAATGTTCTCAGTGCTTGTGTAGAGACCCTGGTGATACTACGAGCAAAGCTTCATGTTGTGTCGAGCCTCCTGTTTTAAAAATATTTTTGATGCTAGCATAAGAGTGCCCAAGCACTCCACTGAAAATGAGCTTGCCCGAAAACGAAACTACGGTAAATCTTAAAAGTGCCTCTTTCGTCTTAATTATGCTTTTACACAAAGGTTTGACTCATATACAATCACAAAAAAAGCCTAGGTTGCATTTTGGCGCGAGTTTTGCTTTGTCAGTAACAGTAACGGCATTGTAACGATGGAAATAGTAATTAGTTAGATTACCTGTTAATTAAAAAAGTAACGCTGTTTATTTTAACGCCATTATTCCCATCACTGCAGATGAGTCATGGTCAACATTCCTCTTGTTACCTTTCTTCATGTAGTCAGAGAAAGGAGTTTGAGCAGGTGATTGTGGCTCCTCCGCAGCCTTCCTCTTCTACAGAACATTGCTCAGGCCTGACTTCCATGTCCGTCTCTACCAAGACAAGATTATTTAATGAATCACTGATGAGCCTAAATTAGATTTTATTCATACTGGTAATGATGCATAATGTTAATATGTTTATCTATTTTAGCTATCATCATCTCCTTCAACTCTCTCTTGACTGCATGTGGTGCAGAAAGATGAGTGTAGAAGTGCGGACATCATGTAGACCATATTACTAAATGGGAAATCTACTGCAAGTAGATCCATTTTGACATTTAGCAAAGATCCCTTGAAAACAGCACAGGGGTCACTTCTGGAGTGCGTTCACTGATCTGACCAGGTGATGAGTCTCATTAAGCATACTGATGAGCTGGATGCTGAGTAAGAGCTCACAAGGGAGTACCACACAAAGAGATAGCGCTGTGCCAGGCCTGTTGCTTAAAGACAATGTGGCCAAAAATGTTCACAAGCTCTTTAAGCTGACTCCACTCTGACTGATAAGCACAGGTCTTTTTGTCCTTGAGCTTTCAGGAGATGTTTTAGGCTTTGGGGGGTCCAGGTCAGTGATTGCCTCCCCCTGATGGAGAGTTGATTGAGCAGAGGATATTTTGCAGTTGACTTGACCTCAGATGCTTCATCCAGCCCCCAAGTGGAATAAAGTAAACTGCAGAATTTGGTTGCCTTTGCCACTGAGCTGCTCAGAATTTTTGTCTTCCTCAGTCCATGTTGTACAGATGGTTGTCACAGTATTTCTCATTACGTGGACCTCTGCCAGATGTAAAGACTGTAATGGGAGCCTCACTCAACTCGACAAAAAATACCTTTCCTGGTTGACATTTGGGTGCAACTTTGTCCAAATCACAAACATTTCAGTTAGGTGATTTGATGATGAGTGCATGATACAGCATGGGTTTTGCCCTGAGGTTGGGTGAGGGTTGTAGCAGTGTATCATCTGGAGAACATCTCATTCAGGGAAACAGTGCAGGTTCAGCCAACCAAGCGACCATCACTGAACTCGTCTCAAACCCTCTCAGGACCAAGAAATGTAATGAATGTAAATGTAGTTGTGTCAAAGCTTTGAGGTTTGTTTGGGCTCATTATCTCGCTGCAGGATGAATCCTTCTTCACAAAGAACCAACCAGAAGGTGGAGCATGTCTCTGAAGAACGGAAAGGTGCTTCTTCACGGTCAGGTTGGGGTCAGTTCTGTGCAGGAGTCTGAAATGTGTTTCACTGTCGGCTTGAATCACTGTGGTATCATTCTCCTGTTTGTCTCTTTAAATACTCCCTTCTGTCACTGACACTAATCTATCACTAGGATTCATCAGTAAATAGACTTTTTACCAAATATTCTATCACAGATCGAAGTTTGGAGTGATGGTGGTGCTGCTGAACCCAAAAAGTCTCCCTCCATTTCTTTGACTCAATTTCATCAAAGTGCCAGTTTTTATAAATCTTTACTTTTGTTTTCTATTATCTGTCAAACACTCCATTTTCAGACAACATCTAACGGACAAAGATGAGAAATTAATGTGAAATAAAGCTAAACAACAGAGTTTCTGATGTTAATAACTTCACCAGGTGGATTCTCTCCACCAGAATCACTCTCCATTTGATCAGTATCATCAAACAGAAGGCTTGACAAGCAGTAATGCATGCCTTATTGAGTTGCAACCCAGGGATGCCCTCACCGACACCAGCTGCCATAGCCTGGATCCAGCCCAATGACGCGCTCTCCTCCTCTCCCAGTCTTATTTGTTTGCTTATCAAGCAAAAATTTAGTTTATTCAGTTATACATGGAGTGTGGTTTCCATTCAGCAGGCAGCTCAAGCTACTGATCAGTAATTCGGCTGTTTTTCTGTGATGAGACAAACTTACATGATGGTTTGTCAGCATCAGCCTGAGAGATGAACAGTGATGGATTGGACATTCAGTCGGAGTACCTTGTGGTTAATGTGAATATACATGTGAAACAGGTGATTGAATAAACTAGTTGTGTATTCAGAAAAAGACCAATCACCCAAATTACGTTCATTTCCTTTTTAAGTTTTTGATGCATACATTCAAACCCTTGTGCTGTGATTGGTCAGTGGAGGTGAGAAGGGATCCGGGGTTTGAATTTTCCTCTAGCTCTCTTTTTTGCTCTGACACAGCTGTTTCTCATCATCTTAATTACAATTATATTGATGATATGATTATTGACAGTAAACTGATTTGAATTTGAACTTAAAATAATTGATTGGTTCAATCCATGTGAATACTGTACAAACATACCTCCGTTACCCAAATACCATATGCAACGTTATGTACGTGATGTAACTTCACTACATTAGTAAGTTAAAAGAACTCAGTGTTGTCTTCTGGTATTGACATAAATATCATAAATATCATAATATATAAATAAACTCCTCCTTCTACTGACTTTTCACACTTTATACCACTCCTCCTCACTTCCTCATTTCCTGCTGTAATAATCACTAAAGCCACTAGAGGTCGCCACCTGACAACAAACGTTAATATGAGACGTTATTAGGGGTGTAAAGATTCACCGATACAAATCGGTAACCGGTTTTAACGTTAAAGATGCAACTACATCTAGGGGACCCCTATATCGATTTAAATTTACCATTAACCGGTCGATGGCCCGATTCTAAAGTTATGTATCAGTTGACGGAAGCTTCACTGCTAATTCTGCAGCACGTCTCTCAACTCTCGTAAAAGGTTAAAGGTCAACGCGAGATTCTTGAGAGATTAATACAATGTCAACTCTGCAAGAGTAACGTTAGCATATCCGAGGGAAAAACCACAGGAACATCAACATGTCCGACAACTCCAGCACTGTTTACAATGCACCAGCTAATCTGAAATCTAAAGTTTGGAAGAGATTTGGATTTTATAAGGAGGGACATTTACAGAGTGAACACCTGAGCAGTAGGGTTGGGCATCGTTTGGATTTTAACGATTCCGATTCTCAATTCGATTCCTGTTCCAAACGACTGTCGATTCCGATTCTTTGAGTTGTGCAGGTCAACAGGTCACAGATTTCACAGGAGAATTTTTTCATTTGGAAAAGCCTTTACACTGGCCAATTTTATTTATTCACATTGACTCAGTTGCTACAGTTTAATTTGGTTGCTGTACTGTAACTAGGGTATGAAATTACAAGGGTCCCCAACTGTAACTGTAAAACTGAAACTTGCTGAAATAACACTAGAAGTTGGCAGCAGTCTAAAAAACAAAGAGCTGCAGCCCAGGTGGATGTACATGAAACAAAATAAAACAAACTCAAACCCTGGAGCAGTCATGTGACAAATCAATCAACAGTTCTTGTTGAGGAAGATTATCGTGTCCAGTGTTTCCCCTAAGTTTTTTTGTTGGCGGGGTGGTATCCGCGGGATGGGGGCGGGGGCTCGTTCGGCTGAAAATGTTTTACATTGAAAATTTACATTCAGCGACTCCTCAAACCTCAAGGTAATGAATAGAACAATTTAACTGAATTAAAACACAACAGAACAACATTAACAAAACAGAAACACTCAAACACTTCATTGAAGGGCTGGGCTGTGTGGGGCTGAGCTGGACAGGACAGGTTAGGTAGGGGCTAGGATTTTTTGTGAGTCCAGCAGATCCTACAGAACATTCCTGAAATAAAAAATAAAATAAAATATTTATATATAATATTTAAATATATATATATATTAGGGCCGGGACTCGATTAAAAAAATTAATCGAATTAATCAGAGGCTTTGTAATTAATTAATCGAAATTAATCGCATTTTAATCGCATATAAATATTTGACCCGAGAACAGTGAGAAGCAATTTTTTTCACATGGAT
>CAEMYA010000779.1:286200-354833 GCA_903131615.1 Diplodus sargus | reverse complement strand
AAAAAAAAAAAAAAAAACATTGTTTTTTTTTTTTTTTTCAAGACCAACAGACCAGTGCAATTTTTGCCATAAAGTGTAACAATAGCATATTTAGGAATACATTTCAGAGATCCAGCTAGCCTATAGGTAGGTAGACCTTCTGTAAACTATAACACTTTGTTTTTAAGTAAAACACAATACTTTCAAGTACATTCAGAACATTGGAAACCCTGACTATTAGAAAACATCTATCTTCAGAGGCCATAATAGACTTTACCAACAGTTGATTTAATCAAATCAATTTCAGTCCAACTCTCTGTAAGAGAGTGTGGGTTGGGTGTGGGTCCTTGTACTCGGAGTCGGGCTAACGTCCACACTAGCTCCCACGCTAACGCTAGCTGCTATATGCTTTGCATTTAGGTGATATCTGAGGCTTGATATGCTGCGGTGACACGCAAACTCCTTCTTGCATAATTTGCACACAACCGTGCTCTTGTCTACGCTGCCATCCGTCCGCTTTGTAAAACAAAATTTCCCATCCACGGGGCCAACTAAAGCGGTCTCATCTGCTTCTTCGTTCATTGTTGTTGTCTGAAGTCATGAACGCTATGCATGAACGTTAGTTGGTGCTCCAGTATAAGCGGTACCCCTGAAACTCATCCAGTGAGAAACGTTCCGTGGTGCAAAAATTAGTGCGATTAAAATGCGTTAATTATTTTAACGCGTTCATTTTTGTGTAATTAATTAATCGTAATTAACGCGTTAAAGTCCCGGCCCTAATATATATATATGTATATATATGTATATTATAATCTATTTAAAAATTTTGCCATCACTACAAGGCCAGCTGTCTTGCTATCTTGCAAGGATCATACAAGCTGGCTTACATAACATAATAATAACAGCTATTTAAAGTTTTGTTCCAATTAATTCGGCGCTACCCAAGCCAACCGTAGTAAGTCACGCACTTCTGGTCATTTTCACAATAATGAAACACCCGTTTTACTTTAATTATAAAGAAAACCATAAGGAAAGAATTTGCGCTTTTATTTTATAAGCAGGAAGCGAACCTCCCCTCGCTATGGCTAACTGAAACCGCCGTAACTCTGTTTTAAATTCAGCTATAGCGGCGGTAACATCAGGTTTTAAAGCTTTTTCGTGTGAGAAAGTAGCCGTTTAGTTCCCAGTTGTGCCGCCAGTTTATCCAAATAACGCTTGTTTGCACATTTGCTCCGACGTGGTAGGAGAAGTCCAGACCAGCCGCACCTGTAGCGGAGCGGCGGAGCAGCCCAGCCCGGGTCTGCCGAGGTGATCTGCGATTAATTTACCTGCAGCTTTTTGGAGGTTAAACACGGGCTGGATAGCTTCATTTCGGAAGATAAATGTAGGTCTCATAGATGAAAATAAACATCTGTGGCAGCTACGTTAGCTTATTTGAATGAAAAGTGTCAAATGTAAATAGCATCCGACAGTGAAACAGACAACAAGCGCGGGTTGGCGCCTAGATTTTCATGTTTTTCAAGGGGGGGCGGGGGCCAACAGAATGGTAGGGGAAACACTGGTGTCTGCTTAACGTTATTCTTATTTGCTTACGGTACCTAAATGTGGCCGATTTGACGTCTGAAAAGGGATGCCACATAAGCTGTTACTTTTCTGTGGCACTCTTCGACTTGCTCCGCTGACAGCGTTCCCCTTGCTGCTAGAGTGAATGGGGTGTCACGTTGTTTCTCTGCTGGTTGGGGTTGCTGGCTGGTTAATGCAGCAGCAGCAGCAGAAGCAGCAGCAGCAGCAGGCTCAGACTGGCTAACGTTAGCATCACTCTGCGAGCTTTCAACAACTATGAACAGATTTGACACAGTTTTAGCAATTAGCTAGTCTGTTAAGAATAAGACAATCATAATTTTCATGTACCTGATTCCGTTTGCAACTCCGTTTGGAGTTGTTGGCTGATGGTTGACTGTCCGAAGTGGAGGAAGCGACGGGAGCAGGAGAGCGGCGCAATGAGTTGAACACTGTACACTCTTTAATTATTATACGATGCTGCAGGCGAAGGTGTTTTGTCATGTTTGTTGTGCATCCTCCTTTGACAGTAATGCGTTTTTCCCAGGTGTTTTTTGCGGTCCTTGTTCAGATGAGTGATGTTCCTCTTACTAGCGGAGCGAGTTATACAAACCCCATAAACAAACGGAGCAAGCCAGGCGAGGTAATACAAACTCCGGAAACAAACTAGTGTGGGCATTTAGGAACTGAAAAAAAGAATCGAAATTCAAACATCTTCGTAACGGTTCAGTTCGGTGCCCAACCCTACTGAGCAGTGACAGCAGCAAATCACTGAGTGAGTGCTCATACTTAGACTTTTTTATTGTGCCTGTGTAACATTTGAAACTTTTTGACACATGGAATTTCAATCTAAATGTGTCATCACTGCTCTTATCCAACTGATCCAATATCCAATATGTGAGTAGAAGGCGTCACCTGCTTCCAGTTGACTATAATTAATCTACGTGCCAGCAGAATAGCAAAAGTTCCCCCTTTTAGGATCTATGACACCAAAAAACACATTTCTGAGATAAGGTATAAAAATTACCTCTGCAATAGTTCAACTATCTAGGACAGCTCCAAAACGTGTCAGCTGCTACAACGTTCATATAAGTGATTACTATTTGAGAATATTCTTTGAAGCCTTGGTTCAGACCTATGTAGTTTGTGTAACACCTTCAATCATATGATGCACAAACAGATCAAGAATGAATTTAGCCTGGTGCCTTCTCCCATAGTAAGGGGTTTACAGCTCCACACAGAGAAAACCCATTTTCCACTGACAGTCCATTATAATGAATGCAGCCTTGCATTGTCACATGTGATGGATATTGTCATCCACAAGGTGTCAGTGTTAGTTCACCTCTTTTTTTCCTGCAGCGGGGGAAACTGTTGAGAGACTGCTACAAACACACAAGATGCACAGATAAAACACGTTTTGTAATATCGATTTCCAGAATGGGAAACTGGGTGTTTGTTGTAAGCAAAATTATTATTATTATTATTATTATTATTATTATTATTATTATCATTATTATTATTATTATTATTATTATTATTATTATTACACAAGGTCCCTGTACATCTACAGAAACTGGAAGACGAAACATGTCTATATACCTACGCAAAAGAAAATACAAAATGTTTTTTTTTACTCTAAAGTATCAATTTCAACAAAGACTCAAAAATGTAATTCTGTTCCACGTTCCTATTATCATCTTTTTCAAGAACCCACTGATTCATCAAAGACATTTAGAAAATTCAGCTTTTAAATGTTTTCTCTTTGTAGAAAACAGAACTAAAGGACATGCAGCCTTGCCTTGTGAATAATCAGACAAGCTATGAGACACACTAAATGTGTCTACAAACAGCTTCTTGCTAACTGGCTGTAAACCGCACAGAGATACAACGAGAGACCATCTGGTGCTGTGAGCACAACAGCCTCCACACCCATCAACGTGTTGTTGTGACCCACGACTACAAGTACTGAGTGCTCAGCGCTCATGGCTCGGACCACATCCGTCGTTGAACTGCCCCTTATTCTGATGTCAGCGACACACTTCATGACTGCATCATTGTGGGCCGAGGCAAAAAGTGCGAGTGGCCACCGGACAAGTGCTCAAACTGCTGCTGTGAGTTCCTGTTCCAAACAGTATCAGTTCACCATGATGACACACACTCACAGGGTGAAAACATTACCAGCTTACACTGTAGTGGCTGCTTGCATTTTCATCCGAGAAACTGAGTACTGATGTAATAATGTAGTAATGACTACTTAGTACTGATGTAATGATCTAGTAATGACCAGTGAGTACTGATGTAATGACGTAGTAATGACCAGTGAGTACTCATGTTATAATTTAGTATTGACCAGTGAGGGATGTGAACATGTGGACGGACATCGTGGTTGGTGTGATCCCATTGCCAGATGGTGTCTAGTTAATTTATAATTCTAAGCAGTCTTTGATTTCCTCTTCCTCAACAGTCAAGGCAGCAACATCACTGTACAGCTCACATGATGAATGAATGCTGGTCTGTATTTGTTCATCATTCTTTCTTCCTTCTACAATAAAAACAGAAATCACAGTCACCCATCACTTTGCCGTTTTGGTTACTTGCTTTGTAAAAATGATAACTGTGTATCAAAGTTGTTGCATTGACCAGATACTCTTCAGGAAGTTGATGTTGCATGTGATTAAGAACTGTAAATACAAAAAAAAATAAAAATATATGAATAATGTGACTTCCTGTCGTGATGTGTTTTCTTTTTTGTTTTGCGACACGCTTCACTTCAGTTGTATTGCTTTATGTGAAAATGTTGGCTAGCAGGAAGCAGGTGATGCATAAGACTGAACACCACGGCCACTGATGAAACAGTCTTCCAGATGCTGTGATGAAGGGAATAAATAAACGGAATGTGTTAACGTACAAATTGTAATTCTTGGCATCATGGGTGACTCAGTCCAGCATTGTGGCACACACTGGGATCAGAGTGGACCTTATTCACTGCCCGTGTGGTCTGTCTTGTGTCTATAAAACACTGGCCTTCCCTCACCATGCAGCCCTGTCGCAGTTCATTTTAAACAGGTGAAACATGCCATCAGCTGCTCACTGTCACTGAGAAGGTTAAAGTTTCATACAGTGCTGATATGTAGACATTTTGGTCCTTTGTGAGACCACCAGTAGGTTTCTACTTCAACCAAAGAAAGCCTGATTATTTAACTTATGTCACTGCACAAGACCGTGGTCAAGTCACCAGAGTATCATGCGCTGTTAACCACAAACTGAAATAAACGTTACAGGGTGCTATGGAGAGTGCAAACAGCAGATGTGTGAAGGGTTAAGGACGTCTCTTCTCACCACAAACGGGACAATTTTTCTCTCTATGTGCTGCCACGTGTGTTGTGCTGCCCATCGCAGGATAAAGTGCAGATGTCTGGCATGGGTGGAGGACTGCTGCTTTGTCAGCGACACAAACATTATTTTCAGACGGCAAAATTCTGCATTATACTGTGGCTTATAGGGAAAGCAAAATGCAGCCATACCGCTGACTTTGATTTTATTGCTGTGCTATTTGTTTCACTTACAAGCCGTCTCTGTCCTCTCTGCCTGCATGTGTGTGTGTGTGTAGCCTGGCTTTCACACACTCCTGCTGCACACACACACACACACACACACACACACACACACACACACACACACACACACACACACAAATTCCTGCTCCTCTGATAGAAGCTGGATCTGAGTAAGCAAGAGAGAGAGAGCCATCACTCAACCTTTAGTATCACTACACTGTGAAGAGGCTCTTGAAAGAACACTTTACGAAACCCTCTCATTATCTGTATGGCCCACTGTTGGAGGAGGAGATGAATATCAGTTTCATCCGCATGTGCCCGGGAAAGTTTAGCCTAGCTTAGCACAGAGACCGCGAGCAGGGGGAAACTGCTCGCCTACTATTTAAGTACAGCTCTAGACAATCCAAAGCTGGTGTCTGTGTTGTACTTGAACATACATTGAACGTACATAGAAAATGTACATTCAAAAACAAGATGTTCACTATTGACATTTGAATTGGTATTTATACAAACAAACACATAATTCACTTTTTGGAATTGCGTCACCTTGAATGTAAACAGCAGCAACAATGTCAACAGTTCAACATCTGGCAAACACTGTCCGTCAACCTTAACTGTTTGTGAGCACCACGCATCGATGACGAAGTCAAAGTCCACTGCTTTTAATCCAAAATGTGATAATAATGTGATGGTGTTACCGTTGATTTAGCCTTGTGTGGCAGCAATACACTTCCAGAGAATAATGAAGTGTAATATAACTAAATATGAAATAATGATTTTAAATGTAAATCAAGTAAATGGAAAACATACAATTTTAAATGCAAAAGTTTCAACTGAAATGCTAAAACTGGACCTCTATGGGTGGCCAGTCCATTGTATAGATAGATAGATTCGGTCATCATAGCAGCAGGTACATTCAGGTACATACAAAACTACACCACTGCTAGTGAATAAACAAAATAAACTCACAAAATGTCAATAAAGTAAATATTTTATTTCTTTATCAAACAGAAAAATATAATTGCACACAGTCTGAATTCAAGTTCCTCTCTGTTACTGAACTACGAGAGCTTAATCACCTTGTCGACTCATCATAGAACACAATTCATTCAAACTGGACAAACTTGACATTAACACACAAAAAAGGGTTAGGGTTAGGGGTCACTAAAACGTGGTCCTGGTCTGTCTTTCCGGTCACCGGTGGGTTAGGTCAAATAAATCCTCAACTCACAGAGTAAGATGTAAAAAAGATGGAATAATTGCATTTCCTGCGAAAAATACAGTGTGAATGCTGACAACTGAAGTGATTTCATAAATCTGCAGAATGTACTGCGGGTAATGCATAAAACTATAAGAATGAATGGTCAAGAATTTGCAGAAAAAGCTGAATTTTTAAAAAGCTGCAAAGGCATAAAGGCTAAAAAGTAATAGGCTGAATAGACTAAAAAAGTTGAAGACTTTGACAGCTGAACATAAAACTGAATGTTTCAAAAACCTGCAAAGGCTGAAAAGCTGAATATGTAAAAAGGCTGAAAGGACTTGAAAGCTGAAAAGTTACAGGCTGGAAGAGCTTAAAAAGGTGAACATTCTGACAGCTGAACAGCTTCTCTAGCTGCGAATAAAGCTGAACGTTTGTAAAAGCTGAAATGGCAGAAAGGCTGAAAAAAAATAGGCTGATGGGCTGAAAAAAGTTGAAAAGATTTTGATAGTAGCTGAATGTTTTAAGGAGCTGAAAAGCAGAAAGATGAATATTTGAAAAAGCTGAAAAGGCTGAAAAGCTGAAAAGTGAGAGGACTGAAAGAGCTTAAAAAGGTGAACAGTTCCTCTGGCTGCACATATGCTGGAGCAGTAGCAGGACCAAAGATGAAAATGTCCCCATAAGAATGAATGGGAAAACGCCTCCCAAACTCCTGCAATTTTTGAAAACATGTAATGGTTATTACCAAAGTATTTATACATTGATTAACAGGAGACATTGCTGAACTCTGTGATGTCTTTTTTATTTCTGTGGAGTGAAAAATGAAGGCGCCAGAGCGAGAGACAAAACAGGTACTGTCTGCTCTCCTCCAGAAATTTAGGCTCAAAATTAACATTGCAGCTTATGGGGGAGTTGCTGGAGTCCTTGTCGCTCTAGGGCTTCTACAGCCAAAAGTGCAAGTCCTACATCTGAAATAAGACCATCAGCTGAAAGCCAACAAGATGTCCTACATTTCTATGTATATATTGTCTATGTTAGGTATATTGAGATCCAAATCAAGCTGAAGAGAATTTTTTTTCTCCACTTTTTCCAGCTGCTCGCCACACTAGTGATGATGTCACGCACTCTAGCTCATGCAATACACACCCATTATAACATTTGCCTAAGATAAGCTAAAAATCCTTAAAACTAAAACCGATTTCAAAACCATAAAAGATTTAAAAAAAACTGAATACATGCCCAATAGTTCAAGATCTTCTGACTATTTAAAGTTGGAATGGTGTCTCTAGCTCAAAGTATGAGGGACAAGAAGAGGTAGGAAGTCGATGAGTTTTGAAGAGGATTTGAAGATTTTCCCATATAATTTTAGCTTTTTTTTTTGGAAAAGTTGTATATCAGAAAAAGCTGAAAGCTGAACATTTTGAGCAGAATGAAATTTGAAAAATTCCCCATAAGGATGAATGGGAAAAATTTTGCTGAAAAAGCTGAATATTTCCAAAAGTATAAAAGATAGAAAAGAAAATATACACCATCATTTCCTTAAAAAACTTAACAATTTGATAGTTGAATGAATGGTTTCTAACTCAAAATTTGTAGGAGAAGAAGCGAGCCAAATATTGTACGGAAGAAGAAGAATGAATTACAGGAGGACAATAGTGTGAATGCTAGAGGCAGCCCTACCAGCGTTTTTTGATGCTCTCTCTCCTGTCCCCGTCTGCGGTGTCTTCTTCAGTCACAGTCCTAGTCAGAGCAGCCGGAAATCACCTCCGTACCTTATCCCCTGTCTTCAGACTGACCTCTGCTGCTCTCAGAGGCTATGTTTAGTCCCAGTCTGCTGTCCAGACAGGCTCACCGGGAGGCTGCTGAGACTAGTCGAGCTGAGCCCCACTGACCGCATTGACCCCCCCTCCGGTACCCAAGGTCATGGTCAAGGCAGACTCCATTCAACTAGTAAGGCCACTTAGCTCCATGGCTAATTGAGCTTCTTGCTATCAGCAACTTTCAGCAGCCAAACATAGCCACGGGAAAGAGTATGGTGAGTGGCAGTTATCTGTCACGCTGCCCCTTTTTGTTTTGGGTCTTATAAACTACTCCTTCGTATAGTATGATAATGCTGTTTTTTTTCCAAAATTAACGAACCAGAATTAATCTATATTTTTCACTCACACACACACACACGCACACACAGATGAGCTGGGCTGTCTGTCTGCGGCTGCTGTCTTGCAGTGACCATGTGTGGTGAGACAGTCGGTGCTATCTGTGCGTCTGCACTGAGAGAGGAAGGTCTCCCACTGTTCATTCAACTCCCCGTCACATCTGCACATCAAGGCTCACACCGCTCCCGCAGCCCGGCTTCAGCTGGTAAAAAAGTCAGTTTACTCATGTCTCAAATGTTTTATTCAGTACCAACCGTCTGTGCTCGACAGTTTGTGTATGTTGTGTGTTCTTCTTCTTCTCTTTCCGTCCTTGTGAGAACCAGTCTGAAAACACTCCTCGCCGCTTAAAGGGTTTAGTTCTGGATTAGGCCTCGGATTTAGAGTTAGGATTAGGGGATAAAACTGAAATTAGTTTAGCAGTAAGATTTGGGTTTAGGGTTAGGCAAGTGTAGTTAAAATTATCATTATTATTTAACAAGAATGGTCCAAATCAGAGCCAGCAGACGGACAGAGGAAAGAGGAACAACAGAGATAAACGCCATTCGATAAAGTACTTAATTTTCAAAAATTGCAAAAGATCCCTTCAACACAAACTTCTTGATTACACATGTTTAATTGTTTGCACAATTAAAACATTGCAGCAAAAAGCATGCAATAAAAAACTAGATGGATATGTGCAAAGTAATAGGGAAAGCCGTGGGGGCCCATCCAAGATCCTTCTCGATATGAGAAGAATTTCAAAAACAATCAAGTATAATGGTTGTGTTTTAGCGCCCAGCAGAGCCTCCAGATCTCAAAATTTCCTCTCAGCTCACTGTTGATGTTCTGAAACTCAGCACAGTTCACTGGCTGCCTGGAAGGTAGGAAATCAATCTACAAACATATGGTATGGTTTGGAGGAAGCTTGGCAGTAAATAGGCCATTTATAGTTTATGGGCACAAAATATGGAAAAGCACTAACATGGTCCTTCGACGCTGCTGCACACTGTGGTGTGTCCAGCCAGTGCACAACTTTCTAGTGGGGCAACTTCTGTTCTGTAAATACGAACGTTGGATTATCAACAGGGCCATGTGTTGTGCTGTGTCGTGTTGCCAGCACTCTGGAAGCCAAAACTCTCATTGTGTGAATCATCATATTTGAAAAATGTAATGGAAACTTTATGGCAGAGTATGCAGTGTTAAATCACAATGCAAACTGAAAAGATGGAGGCTTTACAGAGGAGTTCTCCAGTGATTAGGTACTTGTACTAATTTTACATCCATAAAGTTGATGGACATGCAAATGCTGGGTTAACTGATGATGCAAAAGAAGCATCCCTGACTGATTAAAAACATTTATGTGTTGTAAAATGTCCATCCCGCTCCAAGATCACCCTGATGACATCACTATGACATGTTTTGGATTAATATCTGTGACTTTAGCAAGCAGCCCATATCCTATTTATGGTCATGGATTTAGAGCAGTATATGGAGGGCCATATACTGCTCTAAGTCCATGACCATGAATAGTTCCTCAGAAACACTAGTGCATGGACCTTGAATCGATGTCATTTTCAAACAGAACAGATTTTAATGTATTTTTCACATGCTGCCTTTAAAAATTGCTGTTTTCTTTTTACATTGGTGGCATTCTGTGGACAGCAAAGGAAGGGTTTCATTGTACAGAGCAGCATGTTTCCTTACTGTGCATATGACATTAAACACTTTGAATCTTGAATCTTGAATTGAGTGATGAGAATGCAGTGGAGGCTGAGACACTCTCACTTTTCCTCGCTAGTTTAATTGTGCTACCTGGAAATATCAGGTTTTGAATTGGGTTCAGGGTTTCTTTTTCCAATGCAGTTCATTCAGACACACATCTCTCTTTCTTTCTCTGCATATCATGTGTTGCCATTAGATAAGCGCTGCTGGGCAGGTTGACAGTGTGTCGGCTTGAACACGCTCCTCCACACTGAATGTGCACAAGAATTTTTTGTGACGTTTGCTTGGCTGTTTCATTTGTACGCATTTTAAAGACACTCTAGTTTCATCTACCAATGAGTGTGCCTGACGCATGTCTACATGATGTATTGTCGGATGTATCATACATTGGCTCCTGTGACCTACATGTGCACATACTGTAACACCCTTCTCTGGGTAGAAAGACAGGAATGTGTACGTGTACCTTCACATCATTTCAGACTTGTCTTTGCGAGTTGAAGGTCCAGCCACCAAATGATGCATGGATAACATGCAAATGTATAAAGTCATTTTGCATCTTATCAAAACACATTTTAATTGTGATTAAAAGTTGTTTGCATGAAGCAAAAAGTATCAGGTGACCTGGTAAAAAGACATCGTGGTGTCACACTTAGAAATGTTGAAACAGACTCGACCCAGGTTAGACTGCCAGCCATGTCGCCTCTAACTGGACATGTCAGTATGGTACGCAGTCAATGCCAATGCTCGCTGCTCAGATTTGATCCTAGGGACTGGGCTGCCTTTCCCGCATGTCCCAAACTCGTAAAATGTGGATGCCATTAAATGACACAAAAAAAAGCTGTAAACGTCTTTAAATGTGGCATGCGAGTTATACACCAACTCATGAGGTCATGTTGCATGTTTGGTAACGGAGGAAAGCAAAAATATAACTATAGGTGTTGGGCCCCAGTTGTAGGCCTCTGCAGTACTGTAGTCCCCCGGTATGTGTCAAGCTCCAAAAAGTCTCAAAAGCCCTGACCCTGACATCCGACAGCTTCCGATGTGCAGCGCAACAGCCTCTTTCAGGAAGCCGTCCCTGCCTGCTAAAGCTTCTACAGTATTTCCATGTCAACAACAATTTTACTGCACTCAAATGGTGCTAATATTCCTCAAGTCTTACTTACTTTCAAAATAGCATCTCGGTGAAACTCCATTAAGCTTTTAAAAGTGAGGAGACATATGAAAACACACTTCACTAGCAGACTGTCACGCTGTTTATGTTAAGTGAAGCAGATATAGACACAGGTTTTAAATAGTGCTTTCACACCCCGATAGTTGCCTCTCGGTGCAGTTCGGCATTTTTCACAGCTAAGCCCTTTTTTCATTAGCAGTCGCAGCAGATATTTTTTTCTGCACAGAGGAAGGAGGTGAGTGTCTTTTGATTTTATGAAGAGCCTGAACACATTGGCGTGGCCTTGAAGGGCCTGCAGAGAGTGGAAACACTGTGACAAAACAGCCCCAGTGGGGACGCCTCTGTGCAGCTCACAGCTCCTCAGGTGATCGGTGTTAGCGATGCAAGTGATTCGATACTCTGCTGTTAAAGAAAAAGACATGGGCCTGTACAAGTTACTTTATATGTGTGTGTTTGTGTGTGTGTGTGTAACTGTTTAGGAGGAGTCTCCGGTGTATTCTATTATCATCTAATGAAAGAATGTGTGCCAGGCAGGGTTCAGGCCACGTACATTTACTCTAGCACTGTACTTGAGGCGTTTACAATCGTATTTTAGAATAGTAATGTATGGTATGACAATGTGAATGGGGTTAGTAGTAATGTCCGGCCGACAGCTTGACTGACTTGGTTCATTCTCACTGCTCTCATGGTGACTATCCCTACCCCAACTCGTCAAATCCAGCAGCTCGGTCAGTGGCCTTAAGCTACAAACTGCGACGCTCCACCTCCCCCTCTAATGTCAGTTATGCATGTAAAGTGCTCAGTGGTTAGCAATAATATGGATTCTTTCCATTACTGGAGAAGATACCAGAAAAGGCAGAGCCAAATTAATACTGTCATCACTGGTGGTACAACACAGTGCATTGTTGGGGCGTTATCAGCGGTGTAACAGGGAAACTGGGCAAACAGGTGAACAGGTCACAGGATTGTGATGTTTTTGAAACTTTGGAAATACCTGCTGCCTCACCGCTGCTAAACTATTACAAAACCAATCGGAGTGATGTGAGAAACGTGTAAAATGTTTATTATTGGGTCATTGTGTGTCATTGGTGGTTTGCCAAACAGGCATTTAGCTCGGTGACTGTGTTCAGAATGTGTTTTGTTCATTCACAAATAGAAAATTGATCATAAAATAACGATGATAAATGACTTATTTCATGTTGTTTGAAAAGAGTAACTTACAGTTCATCATATGTTTTAAGAAAAAAATTATTAATCCTTAATGGAACGTCATTTATGCTAAGAATAAAAAGAATGCTGTTGTTTGAGCTTTACAGTCATTTTACAATGTCAGCTGTTGCCCTGGTCAGAAAGATTTGTTTAGAGCGCTGCCGTGTTTGTAACAGTCTCTTCACAGCCATGGTTAATGGGTTTAAAGGTGCATCTGAGAGAGGAGAGGTGAACAAGGTGAGGTATACAGAAGAAGAAGCGGAAATGATTGTGATTGATTAGATTTATTCTGCGCTGCTATGTGCCGATGGTTTTGATCCTGGACGTTAGTTTGGTTCCACTCCATGCTGACCTCGATGGAGAGCGAGTCCCAGTGAGCCACATTCCACAGCAGGACTGTCGGATGCAGTGTGGCCAGCTGTTTTTGGTTCCTGCGGAGTGACTGAACTGATTTGCGTCAGGTATCTGGACACACTTTTGTGGTATCACGCGGGTAGTTTGACTGATTTCAATGCATTCAACTTTATATTTTGCCGAAATGAAAGAGCTCTATTTTATTCCGGGGTATTTCCACTCACAAACATTTGTGTTGAATGTTGTGTTACGGAAATTGTGCAATAAACCTGCCAGCTGTTCTGTTTTAAAAGCGAAGTTTCCTTGTGAGTCTTGTCAACTGCACTGCTCAGAACCTTTAGGTAACAGCTGTATATCCTTTCTTCATTCAGAATAAAGCTGCTACATATATATTTTACTTCAGTTGGACTTTGAAATAAAGGACTTCTACTTACAGCGTAGTATTTTCACAGTGCAGTACTGGCACTTATACTTAAATAAAGTCTTTGAACCCCTGAAGTCCTCACAGATGCAATGAATGAATTGTGTGCTGAGCAGCATACCCAAACGGCTGTTAATTAGCCTGTATTTTTTTTTTTGGAAGGACAGAATGAAAAACAAGCTGCGAGAGACCTGAGCCACTGACTGTAGTCAGATCCAAGAGCTGAGTGCCAGCCGTCGGTGTGTGTGTGCGTGTGTGCGTGTGTGTGTGTGTGTGTGTGTGTGTGTGTGAGGACGTAGCATTGGCATTGCTCTGATGGTTTACTGATCAACTGACCCCCTTCCTCTCTCTCTCTCCGACTGCATCGGGGGGTACAGCTCGCTGAAGCAGCGGGTTCAGAAATGAAAAACAACAAAAACACTGATGACTTTTATGGATTTTTTTTTTCTTTGCTGCAGGATGTGGTCCGCTTGGTTCATTGTGCCAAAACAAACGAGAGTTGGAAACTTGCAGATGAGTAAAAAAGAGGAGGAGGGGGAGGAGGAGGAAGAAGAGCGAGTGCAGGAGTTCATCCGCGGGACAGTGGGCAGTATTTTTTGGAGAGGCGGTACAAAGAGTGACTTAGATGGAGACGATAGACGAGAAGAAGAAGGGAGGGGGGGGGGGTTGGTGTGGGAGGATATTGAGTTGGGAATACGGTGTTTCCTGCTGTCATGTCTGTCTTGTTGTTGTGTTCCCAGCAGAGGAGTTTATCTGAAGTATCTGGGATCTAAGTGAATTACTGTAGGAGCAGATTAGCAGCCAGGGCCGCTTTCAGGACAATCAGGATCTGCATCAAGGTCTCAGGGCATTTTTATTGACCATCCGAGGGTCCCCGTGGAGTTAATACAGAGGTTGGATTTACGTGGCCCTGAGCCCTGCGCGGGTGCGCGTGTGTGTGTGTGTGTGTGTGTGTGCGGCATTTAATTCCTGCTCTTTTAAGGTCGTTGCTAAGTTACTCTGCCACAGGATCACGTCAACACTTTTTTATTGGCATGAGCACACACAAACCCAAAGACAAACACGAGTCCATTGTGTGTCGGCCTCGTAATTTCCCACAAGAGCAGGGTGAGTGTTGATGAGTAGATGTGGCATCCTCTTGACGATGGCCTAGTGTGTCTTTGGATTTAATTTTTATTTTTTTTACCTCCTCTGGTGCGTCACAAAGCAGAGAGGGTTGAAACTTGACTTGTTGTTACGCGGCAATCGGTCTTTTCAGAGCCTACGGTCCTTTGGTCCTCCGTCTCCGTCTACAGCGTGGAGCACTCTTTGCTGGTGTATTTTTGTAGCACATTGCTCAGACATGACACCATGTCCAGACTCAATAGCTGGCTTCTTTTCATCCATGTGGATGTTGTTATTAGAGTTATATATAAATAACCAAAAAAAAAAGAAAGGAAAAAGGAAAAGGGTAAGATAGCTCATGCTTTATTTACCAAGGGTTTTAGATTGCCTCTGCCTCTACCTCAGTGCACTTGGATTTAATACAATTAATTGCTTTGTACAGTTAAAAACATTTGAAAATAAACTCAACAGAAACACGTGTTTCCTGGAACTGAGTCCCCTTTCAAGTTCTCAGTGGAACACCGGTCACTCTGTGTCCTTCAGATTATCCAGAGCAACAGCAACACTGTTTTCACAGAGAGATGTCATTTTCAAAGACAGTTTTATTTTCACTTCCAGGAGACCAGGGTCACACAGAAAAATATTTCACCACCTGGCCAGACATCGCTTGTGTTAAGGGAGAAAGTCATATATTGTTGTTTTTGTAATTTGGGTCAACCAACAATTTAAGTACAGCATTTAGGTGATGTCATAACATATTTTGATGACAGTAATCCATTTTGAAAAATCACAAGATCCAGATGACACCCAGATGTTTCAGAATATACTGTCCATAGTCCAGCAGCAGTCCTCTAGGATTTCTCTTGTTGTTTTTTGTTGGTTTTCCCATACAGATCTCCCATTGGGAAACTGCAGATTTAAGATGGCTGCAGTGTAAGCCTTTTATTTGAACTCGTCTGTTGTGTTAAAAGACTTTAAACATTGAAGGTTTTTGTTATGGCCCTGTGTGCAGTTCGGTTCAAGTGTTTTGTATAAAGAAGTTATAATCATGCAGTCATTATATTGTTAGCATATGCATTTACTGTAAACTTAAATGCTGATTTTCCTAACTGAGATTTGGTGAAGAATTTGTTGCGCAACATAAATCGTGAACTTCGATTGCTAATTATTCATTACTAGTTATTGTGTATGACCTCTTATGGGTCAGGGTTCTTTTTTCCTCCCAGGAGTGTATGGAATCACTTATGACGTAAGAATTTTGATGGCGAGCTGCAGTCGATTTTACAGTCAAACATTTATTTGCTTGTCCAAGGCCATGTCCACATGTACCAAAACAATCCTTTTTTCCTCTGTCTTCCTTGGCATCATTTCAAGAATATTTGCCTCCAAACAGATCCATTGAAAACGACTCAAAACACTGTAGTTCTTATTCCAGGCCTATAGCTGGTGCTTGAAATTCACCAAAAACGGAGAAGAGGAGACGGAGCATGCGCAGAAAGCATGCGCACTGTATACAAACAGACAGTAGAAGAAGAAACCGAACACAACAAGAAGGAGATGAAAATAGAGAGTCGGTTGCCTCTCTCTGCACACACTGGCCCTCATTGATCAATCTTGCATGAAACGGGTGCAGATCTGTGCGCCGAATTGGTCTTACGACAGGACACCCGTGTGATTTATGAAACATTCGTATCTGATCAATTCCAGCGTACGAATGATCGGGTCTTGATAAATGCGGTGGCTGAATTTGATCGTCATTAACATGTTACGCCCTTAAATATTCCTGGTTCGGAGGCCTCGCCCACTGAGGTCAAACATTGAGAGAAGAAACTCTGGCAAGAAGAGAAACTTTTCCGAGATGGAGATCGGCATCCCGGCAGCGCCGGCACATCAGAAGCTCCATTCACAAATGAAATGTTGTGCAAAACTGAACAGGCCAAAATAATATGGCACACTTTGTCTGGTATACAGCAGAGTTCCCCCTGCTGGTCCGAGACAGAGCCACCTGCCCTTCAGCAACCCGAAGCAGCTCCACTGTGACCCGTGTGTGTGTGTGCGCACTATTGAATCTGCGTTCCTGCTCTGCAGCAGGTTTGCCAGCGGGATTATTAGTGGAATCAGTAAAAACGTGGGCTTTTTAAAAAAAATTAAAATGTTTGTATTTTGTTATATTCATTTTAAGAATCAGTTTTGATCTGTTCTAAATATGTGACTGCTTATGCTTAATGACAGCTGAGGTTTGTTTAATAATTATTTACAGTCTCAGCCAGATTTCGCTGTGCTGCACCGCAAATCCACACACTCAGATTTGTGTACACGAGCTCAGACCTGACGTGAGATCTGATCGAAGCTTCCGCTCACGTCCAAATTGATAAATGCTGAAGCTTGAGTGGAAATGGTCGCACGCACGGTTTTCTGCCGTACGTTCGTTTGATGAGGGCCAATGCGTGCAGGCCTTCTTCAGTGTCTTCCGCCCTGACTTTGTGATGTCATCAGAGGTGACACTTCACTCCTCCCCTGTGTACGTTTCATTTATCTTGAATCATTACCCAAGTCCGTCAGGAGGTTGAGCTCTCCAGGTCTACAGAGGTCACTTGGATGAGGAGGCTGTATATTGGGTTAGCAGACAGGCATGTAGATTAACATCTGTACATGAAACAGGACCCTGGGGTCCTGATGAAGCAGATCACACTTCCATGTCCAGAGAGGTGTTTTTTTGGACAGTTTATCAGATGATGGCGATTTGTTCTGCAATAAACCGTCTTGTCATCCGGTCATGGATTCTTTGACGTCCTGGAGACGATGTCCTGGTGTGTTTGTAGTCGTTTTTTGTAGTCGACTCTCGGGGGAGTGTGCTGAAGACTGAGACTGACTGAAAGGCGTCCCAGTCCAACCTAAATGTGCATGTCATTGATAATCCCAAAAACCCCGCATCAAAAGACCCCAACAATCACAGTAATGCAGGTGGAGCTGTGTCATTTATGCACATTAACATACTTACCCCCCCAGACCCCGTTCTCTGATGGGTAAAACCTCATCTGACCACCCATATGCCCCTTCAACACTCTTTATACCACTGCACTAGGGGGGCGCTTCAAGAGGTGATGCTGGAGGAGTAACTACTAGGGGTGTCACGTTTTCGATTTTAAATCGAAATCGATCGAAATTAAGTCACAATCTCGAGCTCTGAATTAAAAAAAATGGGATTGTCGATGCTGTCACGCCGCCATGGAAAAAAACACACCTATGTTGGAGTGCTGCGAGTCAACCTCCTCTAACTCAGCTGCTAGCTAAGCCAGTAGCTATTAGCTACAGCAAGCCAAATGACAGCATGGTGTTACACCATTCCTGTTCAGCTCCCGGACCGTGGTCGGGAAGCACAGAGGAGACGATTTCCTCCTGAGGTCTGTTTCACAAAGCAGGTTCAACAAACTCTGAGTTTAACCCTGAACTCTGAGTTGATCTACTCTGAGATAGGAAGCTGTGAATTTTCGGTTCCAGAACAGCTGATTTGGGTTAGTTTGATCAACTCGGAGTAGTTTCACCTGGAGTTAAGCGCGTGCACCACAAGTATAGAAAGACAGCATCAATGGAGCCCCGATTCGACGAGTCACCATGGCAACGGGGAAGAGGAGTGCTACGTTTTTCACATCACAATAATATTACAGGGGGAAACTGCTTGAGTGGTCGCCTATTAATTTATTTCATTTAGGTGCATCCCGCGGGGATTGGCAGCAACTTAAGATGAAACATACAAACATAATACCTCGGCATAATCTCATGGGGATTCCTCATTTTGATCATGTTTTACATTGTAAAGTAAATATTAAGTGGCTGTTTGACTGTATAGTTGTTTTATCCCCAACATAATGCTGTTTTCACGAACATAAATGTCTTCTCATCTTTATCATATTCTGTAAAATAATTCAGCCTTAAACTAACACAGACTTCTACTCAGCCAACAGAAAGAAAGCAGATGCCCGTAAAACGGGTGGTGGCCCAGCACCGCCACCTCTAACGGAGGCAGGGGAGCTGAAAATGATAAAGATGGGTAGAAGCCGTATCAGGGCGAGGCACACTTTTCTGACGTACAGTTGCCTTGCTCAAGTGCTCTGCATCTCCGACGTTGTATAAAAAACTCCCATTTGCAAAAAAAAAACGCAGCGCAACACACAATATCTGCTGGGATGTGAGAGCATGACTTCGGTCGGAAATGTTGGAAATGTAAGGACGGATTAGGTTGTGTATATAAATGATGGACTGTGACATGAAACGGTACCGCTGAAAAAGATAATTGTCTGGAAATGCAAGAACATCTGTGCGCGGTCTGATAATCATCTCCCGACGAATATTTAATTCTCTGCGCAGTAATGCTGCACCTTCATCCACGGGATCATTATCAAAAGGACATGCCATGGTCGTGAAAATAGTGGCCACCTAATATAACTTCTAATGTAGGACTACTGACTGATTTTTGCAATGATTTTCTCAAAAAACAGACGGCAGAACTATACTACGCCCAAAACTCGCCTGCTGACTGAATGAATGAGGAAATCAAATACTGTGTGTGGCTGAAAGAGGGCGGAGACAGAGAGAAACTCGAGGTTTGTTGAGAAAAACCTGGTCCCGACCAGGTTAGGTTCATAGAGTATGTTACCATGGTAACTGACCGAAAGCTTAAGTTACCTCTCTCTGTGAAACAGGCTAGAGTTACCCCTCTTTCTCTGGTTTGAGTTACCTCCCTTTGTGAAACGGAAAACTCAGAGTTTCCCTCATTTCAGGGTTAACAGACTCAGAGTTTTCACTAAACCTGCTTTGTGAAACGGACCTCAGGGCTGAAGTTTGTGTTTACCTTCGGAGTGAACCACTTTCATGTGTTAAGCTGGTCGGGAAATAATACCAGGGAGCTTTGCTGTGTCTTGTGGAGCCGTCGCCTTTATTCACAGCCAAACTGCAGACTATATTGTACACTTTATTGCTGAGGCTACTCCTGCTACTCCTTTCACTTCTCCTTCCTCTCCCATTCATTCACTGACTGCACATACACAGGCTCCCTCACTCTTGCTCGCCCACTCACACCTTACACACACACACCTCAGCACCGCCCTATTCCTGAAAGGGGCTACGCCACTCTGACAACAATGGCAGCTGCAGATGCAGGAGACCCATCGACAGAACTTGAACCCCCTCCTTTTTCACTGAAGTTGCCGGTGTGGAAGTATTTTGGATTTCCAGTGAGTTATGTTGACAACATTTGCGTTGTCAACAAAAAAGCCACAGCTTGCAAGCTCTGCAATAACTAGGTGTCAGGTTATTTTGTTTAAGTTTCCAATTGACTAAAGATATGTTATTGTTACATTATGTTGTTAATAAACGTTTTAAACTTGACAATGTAGTGTGGTACATTGCGAACAAAGGTCAGAAATTATATATCATAAAAGTCTAGTGTAAAAATGGCATAGCAACCTGTGCTTTAAAAAAATAAATGTAAAAATCGAGAATCGAGCCGAATCGTGACCTTAGAATCGAAAATGTAATCGAATCGAGGATTTGGAGAATCGTGACACCCCTAGTTACTACAGCATCAGACGTAGTAGTGAAGGGCCACTGATCAGGCTGCTGTATTCTACGTGTCGGGAGCGAAAACAGGCTGATGGGAAACTTGCCATTTTTGTCACGCATGCTAAACATGTGATGGAGGGTTCTGGAAACCAGCGACAGACCGGCCACGTCAACAGGCGATCCACCCCTCTCTCACCTCCTCTGTCGGCAGGGTGCGTTCCGCTGCATCTCTCCGCAACGCCGACGCCATCGCCCTCGCCCTCGCCTTCTTTCTCTCTCTGTCAACGTTGCAGGGTAAGCTCATCGCCGCCATCATCATCATCATCAGCGCGCGGGTATATTTCTCCGCTGGCAGGATGTGAAAAGTTTCATGAGCGTCTCATGTCGTCTTCCTCAGAGTCAAATTAGTTTGTGAAAATCTGTCAGTCTGTCGCTAAGAAGTGTCAGCTGCTTAGCGACAGCAGATCCTGAGCCGCGGGGCCTTGTCTGACACACACACCCTTGTGCAAACACACACACACGCACAAGCGCGAGCCGACACACCACACACACACACAGTCCAAAACTGTCAGAAATGCACACGACTTGCTATGTAGGCACTTAAGATTGTGTGTGTGTGCGTACATGCTTATACTGTACGCTCATTCTCTTGCCCCCCCCCGTCCTCACACACGCAGCTGTGCACTCCGCCTCCCTCGCCTAAACATCAGCAGGGGTGATCTGTCTTCCCCAGTCTCACCTGAGGGCGAGCTGCGAGCGCCGGCAATCTGTCGGCTGTCACTCTCCATCACTTTTCAATCCTCATTCCCCTCCGATACACACGAGCCACAGCCCGGCTGCGACAACTCTTTAAAGACTTTGAAATCAACTTGAGTCATCTGACTGCAGTTCAACAGCTGTTTGGTAATGAAGGGACCTTGATGTTGGGAAGCCCAGACCTGCGCGCTCTCCATTCCCCCCCCCCCACTTCTTTGCCTGTGTTATTATCTGTTCCCTTTCTCAAAAACTCTTTTTACATAAAAAACAAAAACAAAGAAAAAACCTCTCGGCTCCGAGAAAGTGTGGGCGTCTGAAGAGGTTTAACTGAGTTTACTAACAGGCAGTCAAACGGCAGTCAGAGCATCTTCACTTTCTGTGCTGTGACATATTTGTGAGTAAAACAGAATTTGACATGTTTAAACAAAAAATGTGACATGTTCAGCGTCAATTCAATGTTGTCTTCTCTCATAAATTGAGTGTAAATGGTGAAATCAGTGTAAGCAGTGTGTTCGAACAGCTGTTAATGTGGGCAGGTAGGACACACTTTACACACAGAAGCAGACAGGATGGTACAAGCTGACACTGTTTACAAGGAAACAAACAAACTGCTTTTTTTCACAAAATGGCTAGTTTGCTTGTCTGATTTTCAAAAGAGAGATAGAGGGAGTCACACTGCGACGCCAGAGGGTCAATTAAAGTAATTAAACTAAATGCTTTTTTAGTTTCTAAATATTTTGTCATATGAGTACTGTAAACGCCCTTTTACACATGTAAAAGGGCGTGTGTGCTGTGAAGTGGTGAAATGAGTATGGTTCATTCAGGATCGGAGGCGATCGATCAGACAGACAGATGAACCAAATATTTGGTTTGGTTTTTTAGGCTCTTTGTGGTTTTTAATTTATCTTTTGGCCTAAATTCCGTCGACAGAGAGGTGACGGGACAGTCGAGGACAGAGGGGAGAGAGAGAGAGAGAGAGAGAGAGCGTTTTAACAGTTACGTTGATCAGCTGTTACTACACGCCCTCCCTGCTGATTTTGAGAGATTATTGTGAATACATTTAAATAAATAATGCTGTGGTTGTGATGACAATATTAGTTTGGCTTAGTTTCCACTGCTAGCCCCCAGGTGCTGTCCAATGTGGTGCCAGAACAGCACCTTCGCTGTGTTCCTGGACCTCCTGATGTACAGATGAAGCACAGCATATACTATATCAAAATAACTCTTCCGTGTAATTTCTGAGATGTTGAACAAATCTATTATAAATCCAACACGGAATGTTGTCTGCAAGCAAGTATCGAGAACAGTTTTCATTGTCGGCCTTATCGTTAGCCATCAACTGTTAATCCCATTATGCCTTGGGTTGAACCTGTCGACCAATCAAAGTGTGTGTCTGTTTGAATACGTAAATGAATTGGCTTCTATTGATACTGCCCCATCATTAGAGCACCAGTAGATCTGACTATACTTACATTTTGTGTTGGTTGCTTGATGTATTTGTATGTTGCGTGTGACAGTTTTGGCCTTGTTCTTTTAGTTGCAAACCCTGCGCTGTGAAACAGACTTGGGAACAAATACAAATAATTATCACAACATCATTTAAAGCAGAGTGCTTTCGTATCTTACATACATACATGGCACAATGAAATGGTTTTGATGTTGATGCCAGCCAACAGGAAAAAAAACTGAAATACAGGAGATGGGAGTAGGCCATTCTAAACAGCAGTACACCTTTTTGCAACGGTGCACAAAGCACTGCAGCTTTTGGTGATGTACTACGGTAAGAAACGAGCCACCTTGAAATCTGAAAACCCAGATTTAACCCTGACGTTTCTTTGCTAACCTGCAAACCTACACAAACAATTGTATTTGTTTTTAAAGCATATTTAACTCAGACTCGTTAGGAGCCTTTGTTACAACCGGCAACTAACAGATCCACAGAGAAGAACATCTGGAGAATAAGAACAGCTCCATCAAGATGCTGTTTGTTGACCACTCTGCAACTGGAATTTGGACTTCCTCACAAGCAGACCCCAGAGAGTTCGGATTGGCAGTCACATTTCCTCTCTCCACATGACCGCCATTCCACCATGGTGACAGGACACAGAAGATAATTATCATTTTTGCAAAGACCAATATCAGAATGTAGAAAGATGTACATTTCACAACAGTACAGACATAAGGAGATAAAACAGAAGAGAGCATTTTGCCCAAAGATATGGTGATCCAGATAGGTCAATACACGAGGCAGCATGAGCCATGAGAGGGATGTTCCAGGTCTCCTTGTTCCATGGTCCAGCTGATAGGAAGACAAAAGAAAAGGGGGAGGAGGATGAAGAGGAGATTGCGGAGGGGGAATCTGGATGTAAGTTATAGAAATGTAATATTTACCACAAATAAACAGATTATTGTTTGCTGCTCAGCAGGACAACATGAACTCTAACACTACAGTTAAGAGACTCATTGAGACTGAGACCGACCCAACAAAGAAACTAGCAATCGAGGACTAACTAGTTAAAGGTTAGGTCAAAGAAGAAAGTTTTGAGTTAAAATTTAAAGGTGTCAGTAGAGCCAGATTGTCTGATGTCTGAGGTTATTCCAGAGGAAGGGGGCACAATAGGAAAAAGCCGTGCAGCCTGCTGACTTCTTTTAAACCCCGGGAAGTGTCAGGAGCTCTGAATTCTGAGACTGTAATGCACGAGGGGGAATATATGGTTTAATGAGATCGGACAGGTATGACGGGGCAAGGCCATTTACAGTTTTCTAGGTCATCAGAAGCTGTCTGATCTGACGTGAATTGGAAGTCAGTGTAGTGAGGCTAGGACTGGTTTAATATGATCACATTTACTTGTTGGTGTTAAAGGAGAAATTCGCCATGTTTGATATCCCAATCAGTGTTGATGGTAAACGTAGTGAAATGAATCAATACAATCCCCAGTGCGTGGTGTCTTAAAAGAGAAAGTTGGGTTATTAGAGTTTTCTTGCTCGCACAGTCTGCCTACATATACCAGGATGCATTGCATGCAACCTCCTGACGTTCCACCCCCCAATACTTCCTAAACCCGGCCAGCACGTGAAGGTGGGTGACATTGATACTGCTACAGTCAGTATTCTAGGGATGAGGGGATTCTATTGGTACTGACTAAATATGAACAGAATGATATTTTTGATCAATAATGATCAGTAATATGAATGTAATCAAAGTGTGTAAAAACAAGTATTAGAACTAGTTGAACAGTCTGGTAAGTTCAGAAAATGACATCACTTTATGGTTACACAGCCTTTTAAACCAGGAGTGGACCACACGTATGATATATCTCAAAACATTCCAAAATCTAAGAAAATATGTAGTCTCTTATCACGATAATGATGTATATCATATATACCGCACAGCCCGAGGTTCTTAGGAGACAGAAAGAACCAGATTTTCTGCGTAACCGGGTAAAACAAGACTGGACAACTATTTTACCATGCTGATTGAATCTGGGATTATTATCAGAAGTTACACCAAGATTTCAGCAGCTCGAGGTGAAACTGGTAGAGCACGAACCACCTTCTGGTGAGATGTAATTCCTTGTGGTGTCTGAATCCATGACAATGACTACAGATTTGTCTGTATTAAATTGCAGGAAATTATTCTACAGCCAGATTTGGACCTCATTTAAGCATGCCCTGAGAGAGATGAATTGGTTGTAAAAAAAATAAGAAATAAATCTGTGTGTCATTGTACACTATCTTGTCCTAATAAGTGTCCTAGTGGGACACAAGAAAAATAATAAAAGCAGGGGTCCAACGACTGACACCTGAGATGAAACGTGAAAAACACAATACTCTAGAATCCAGCTCTTGTTTTAGATTGTTTATTTTTTAGCCTGTTACCTCTCATTTGGGGAACAAACAGGAAAAGATTCAGGCTTTGTGAAAACAGCTTTTAAATTTCCCCAAATTTTCAGGGCATCTAGTCACCCGACTGCTGAGTCACTACAACAAAGTGGTCTTTCTACTGTTATCAGACATACCTGATGTCAGGTCTGTCAATCAGTTCCGCAGCCCATTCATATTACAATTGTCCCCCACGCTGACTGTAGGCTGCTCAAAACGGCTATGCAAATGTGCAGCAACACAGCATGCTTTGCTGTGAGAACAAATTCGTCCTTCCTGCTGGTTGATAAAAAAACACGTCGTCTTCAGAGTCTTATCTGTATATACTCACCCTCAGCTTTAAATACATAAAACTGAGCCATTCCAGTGAAATTCTTTTTTTTTCATTGATCAAATTAAGAACCTTCGAGTTGGTTTCAGGAAAGGGTAAATTGGCTTTTGTTTCCGTTGTAATGTAATTAGTTAAATCATTCAAAATACAATTAGGCCACAGCTGCAGCAGTTATAAGGGTGCTCAAACTAACACCACCTGGGTGTTGCCATTTCCCCTTTATTACTGGTGTCAGGGACAAGAGGCTGATACATAAAGTCAATTTTGATCTTTTTCTTGCAAAAAAACACCTATTGTTCTTGTGTGTTTTAGTTCATATCACTTACCAATATGGGGATATTAAGCACATTTTGGGATTATGGAAATTTACATTTTAGATTATTCTTTCCCTTTATGATAATGATTTTTCATAAAAAAAAGTGTATACAAGCTCTACTAGACAGTTCACACTTCCCTTAGCCCCATATTTGTATTTATGCAGCTCCTCCCTTCGCTGCTTTGATTTTAGAGATCTGTCTACCCTCATTTAGCCGCCCGCCCCGCTTATTTGTCTCCTTGTATCGAGACACTCTTGCTGATACCGCTCTGTTCAATTAGCAAAGATAATAAGCTCAATAAATCCACTCAAGGGACTTGCATATGCATACTAAGTCCACAGCACAGTGTGCATTTTGATGCTGACTTTTAAAAAAAAAATGCTTTTCATAAACATGACATCCCAGCAAGTTGAAATTAAACAGCAGGAGGAATAACTTTTAACAAAATTATACCTCAGCACAGTAGATGCTCATTTATACAGAGCACCCTGAGGGTCATGGCAAGAACTTTTTAGAACCCTTGCAAATCTTTTTTTTTTTTATTTTGTTCCATGTTGTTGAGCCATCGCATCTCCCTCTGTCATCTGATGCTCCTGTCGCGGTCACTCATCCTCCAGAGCTGCTCTTCACTGTCAGAATGTCTCTGGAGTTGTTAGGTAGAGCAGACAAGATGACTGTCCACTGCCGCTGGGCTGCCCTAATGCTGCTCCACCACCCAGCCTGTCTGCTCGTCATAATGAGCCCAGAGGCACTGCAGCTGTGACAGCAAAAGTGCTGGTGTGCTTACTGGTGGGGCAACTAAGCTCATAATGCATAAAAGAAGTGACACTAGAGGGGTAGCTGCAGCATAAACTCACCACTGACCAGCACAATTTTTGCCTATTGTTAGCTAAAAAGACCTCTTAAAAAACGTTAACATTTAATTTATAATTAATAGGCATTTGAAGTATTTCAAATCAATGTGTAAATCAACACCTGGAAGGTGTTTGATTTGTCTTCAAGCCAAATTAAGAAATTATTTTAATATGAATAGATTTTTATATAGTAAGTGGCAAAAGGAGAAAGCAAAAATAAAGAAAAACATTGAGTCTTCTGTCTCACATCCTAATCCTCTTTTCCAGGTCTTTTTGTCAGTGCACGAGGTGGTGGAAAAGAATTAACCCCTAAAAGGGAAATGAGTGTAATTTGAAATACAACATTACCTACGTATCCAAACATACATGCTGCACAACTGCAGCATATACTGTGTATGTGCAACTTGTCGTCAGCCACGTGTCTTGCTCCCTTGTTCTTGTGTGGTGTGCTGGGGCTCAGTCTGACAGACGGAGGCTAATTCATCCAGGTGATAAGGCATGTCATTGGCTCTTTGTGCCCTGCGACCGTCGCTACTGTGCTTAATTTGACCTGCATGTCGCCAAGCGCGCTGGTCAATATTAGCTCTGTATCCACTGACTCAAAAGGACATGTTTGTTCACCCTGCAACCCCCCCCTCCACAACAGAAAACAAACACACACTTTGAACACACACACACACACACACACACACACACACACACACACACACACACACACACACACACACACACACACACACACGCACACACACGCACACATGCGGCGTGGTGATGGCTCTGATAATAGTATGGAACAGTCACTCACCGATGCCGAGAGCCAACAGCAGCAGCAGATGTTTGATAAAGGAGACATACTCTACTGTTTGATTGTGCCATGTTTTTATGGTTCACATGGTTGCTTGTGGTTTTTCTTTATCTCGATCCACCATTTCAAGAGAATTTTTTTTTTCTGGGGCATATGCTGAAGCCTTTTTAATAACATATGTTCAGTGAGAGTTGACAACTTCCAGTGATTTCATGGTTACATTCTACAAATACTGATACAAGGCATTTTAAGTACAGTATGTCCCTCTAAACACTGAATATCTGGGAGGATCCATGTGCCTGTTAAGTTTGTTTTCCACTTGGAAAGTGGAAGTTAGTAGTCTGGCATGCTATATTAATACTGATTCATACCATGAGTTATCAGGTGCTGCTGGACACTCAGTCCCCTTAGTCCTGAATGGAGGTTTGGGGTCTTGCTACCATTCTTCTTGTCATGGGTCCACATATGCTGATGGCAAATGACCAGACCGTCAATACTCACAGCAACCCTGTGGAATCTCACTGACTGACTTCTTTGGCGTATGTGCCCAGTAAGCAACTTTCATGGGAATGAATGGTGCGCCATGTCTGAACGTCCACTTCTAAACGGTCAAGTGATTCATTCGTCTCCTTCATGCTACAAAAACATATAGAAAAAATATATACAGTGATTGCCTCTTGAATCTGCCTTAGGGTGTATGCAAACAGTAGCAAGATGGTGATCATATGTGTGTGAGCACCAAGCAACAGTGATGCTCTCCACCTCTCCTCATCCCACTGTTGTCCTAAACTCCCCTATCGAGTGCAATGGCTTGATCCAGGATGTTGTGGTGGAGATAGGTCTCTGTAAAGATGGAGGCAGAACAGTTTCTTATTTCCGGTTGTTTGTACCATGACATTTTCCTCTGATGGACATTGACCAGGAGCAGCTTAAAAGCCAGCTGGTCTAGCATGACTCCCATCCTGGCTCCTACCTCTCCACCCAGCTGGAAGGGTTTGGTAGTTGAAAGATGCTGTGGGTAGCGATCGTCTCAAAGTCTGCTGCTCTTAATCTAAAACCCAGGCTTTCTTCTCCAATGCTGATAAATGAATTCCTGCTATAGGTGATCCGTGTTTTCAGCAATAAGGCAGAAAAAAAATAGTAAGCATAAAGCCGAAAACGAAGCAAAATTTGAAGGAGCTGCCAGCTGCTGCTTCTGCATGTGCCACGGTAGCCACGACCTCCCTAATAAGCCCACATCCATGGTTGAAACTGAAGTAATTAACACATTTTTGTGCCTGTTTGCATAATTTCAGCACAAACTGAGCTTGTCAGGTGACGTCACAAGTAATTATCTCACTACTGACACGGCTGCTCTATGGACACAGAAATCAGGGCAGTTAGTACTTACCATGATTAGATAATTGATTTAAATGATTTTACAGGAAACGATGTATAATTCCCACTATAAAATCCTTAAAATGGCACATATTCCTCCTTCCCCATTAAAAATCCCAGAATATAGGAACATGTGAAACATTTTAATTTCCAACGTTTAGCTGCTGGACACAACATGTGTCCTGCTTCACTGTAAAGTCCATTCTCCGTGTGAGTGTGCACTGGAGACTTCAAGTTTCCACATCACACCTGTTTACACCGAATGCTGCAAGCCAGGACTGGCTTCCATACTATTGTTGATGTACGCCCACCTCTTAAAATGTGCTTTTCAATCGGTACAATGAATGTGAAAACAGCCTTTTAGTGTCAAACTGTGCACATACATCATTTGACACAGCGAAGCTCAGACATTCAACAGCAGGAACAAGAAGAAAAACACACTTCTAACTGGAAGGGGAACTAATGGCTTGGCACAGTAAACCAAAATCCTAGGACGGTATTGTTTTTGACTGGTGTTTACAATGACATTTGGTATCATACAGTGCGGCTCATACCTCATTGTGATACTTGAAGGTTCCCCTTCACCTCTTTGACCTCTGGTAGTGCTATGGGACTCTGCATTTGCAAGTGTGACACCACTGAATATGTTAAGGAGACCTTGGGACAAGTTCCAGCCACGTTTCTGAACCAGATATTTTGATGTGAAATTGGTCGAAATTGCAGCCATGTCTGTGCAATCGAGACTGGCTGGTTATAACAACATAGTGGGACATCTCCAGTCAGTTGGCAACCAAACCAGGTGTTAAAAGCCAAAACATGATGTTTTACTAGCCCTGAGTATTTTTTGTGTCTACACCTAACCAGAGCACGAGCACAGTGTTGTGACAAAAGAAACGTTTTAAAACTGAACCTATACAAACAAAGTTAGAGGCATATAACTTCTTAATTAGAAAATATACTCAAAAAAATAATAATTTATAATAATTCAGGAAGAACAATCATCCAAAATGGAAGATGAGGGTAGAATCCACTGCAGCAGCAGGAACTGATTGAACTCTGCTCGCTGTGAATTCAAAGGTTTGAAATGACTCGGCTCATGCGTGTGTTTAAGTGTCTAAATCCTATATGAGGATTTATGGTGGGCGGGCGGGGGCGGACTGTGTGAGTGTTTCAGCTCATATCCTGTTTGTTTAGACTCTGCAGCTCTATGAGGGCAGCAAGGTAGCGGCTCACTGGGTTTAGATTGTTTGTCATTTGGCAATTCAAGTGGAACTAACAAGCCTATAAAATGGTAACGAGAGGAAGGAGGGAGGGGGCGGAGGGCAAGAAGAGAGAGAGAGAGAGAGACGTTCGCAAGGGGTGGGGGGGGAGAGAAGAGAGCGCGAGAGGAAGGGGGGGGAGAGGTGAGGAGAGGAACGTGAGATGGATGGGTAGAGACAAAGGGTACAGGAGAAAATGAGCGGTGTAGCTACGAGAGATAGGAAGAGGTTGAGTGGGAGAAATTTCACGTGAAGTTGTTTGTGAGATTTGGTAACAATATCTGGTTATTTCATGCTTGCGTGGATCTGCACTACCTCCTCTCGCTCCTCTCTGATTATTTCTCCTTTTTCCACTCCAGTGCCGGTGATAGGATGCAGTTGGAGTGTTGAAGCCAGCGCTGAAGGGGTCAGTGGTGTTTCGCTGTTAAAACAAACACCTTCCAAGAAGCAAAAAGCAGCAGCCATGAGAGACCGGGAGGGGGATCACTGCTGCACCAAGGCCAAGTACAATCCAGGACGTCCAGGAGTCCCTCAACACCAAGTCGAGTCTGATGCCAGATGAATCCAATGAGATATGTTTTTATGTTATTAACATGAAATCATAACCCGAATGAAAAGTTCAGTAATGGCACCTACTCTACTGAGAGTTCTATCAGCCCTGTAGCGCTCTGCGTGCAAGCCACTGTTTTGTTTGTTGGGTGGTATTGTCTGACTGTATGCAGAGTTGCCACCTACACTCTGCCTTGCTCAATACAAAATGTCATGCTGAGAGAGAACAGTAACAAGCACAGCACGCCATGTTCTTACAAACTCTACCTCCGCGAACCTTTGATCATTTGTGCTGTTGTACAGGACATCTAAACATGTAGTGCAGGTGTACAGCATACAAATCCACTGTGTTGGGCGTCAGCATTGCTGCTCAATACACAGGGTACAGGAGGTAGGTGGTAGAGTAACGCCCGCACCACGTCGCTGCTACTTTCTACACAGGGTCTGATAATGATCAGTGAATATGATGACGTGATCTTCCTTCACACCTTGTTGAAGCGAGAGAGTCTCTTTCTCAATTCAGTGCCAATTGAACGATGAAAAGTATCAACAAGCCGGCGCCCTTAACTTGTTCATAGCATTGTGCCCGAAAAATATGTACAGAAACGCCACTTCTTTTAGCGGCAATCTCATCAGTCACTTCGTTATAGTAATTAGACTGCTGTGGTTATTGAAAAAGGACACAAATGCAACTGACCACCAGATTCAACCGAGCCCATCTCTGCCATGTTATGCTGCGATACGGTCGCTGGAGCTGATCACGTTTCCATCGGCTGTGAAACAGCATGCTGCAGAAGCAGCTCTCTGCTCCACTCTGTGGAGAATATGTGCATCAGTCTGCACAGAGCACATCGAGCCAGACAGAAGTCAGAGAGTGGAATAGCTTGCACATCCGGTCAGATTTCAAAATTAAACACTGTGTGCCGACTCAGGATCTACAGGCCCACAAAGTCAGAAATATTATCAATAAACACACCTAAAACAGACAAATAACAAACAGTTTACCTACGTAGCCTACTCATCCACAGTAGAGGCACAACAATCAAGGAGAAACGATGAAACTAACACAATCTGAGCAAGTCAACAACATCACAGTGTGTCAGTCGGATGTTGTTCAGTCTGACAACTAAACAGATCCTTCACTAGTCAAATAAAAGAGAATTGTCCTACACTTCAACCCACAAAGACATGTTACAAGACCAAACAACAGTAGAGTGGTAGCAGGTCGTGTCTTCAGCATCTTACATGAGGAAAGAAATACATCATTTAGCGTGGAAAAAAGTCTCTCATCCTGTCCACACACCAAATCCACCTTCTAACACAACAAAACACAGTATCCAGCAAAAATATGCAGTAGGTGAACACAAACTTGCTTCTTGACTCTAATTTTCCATCTCCACGTCCCTGTCAATGTCTCTGTCAGCTATAGTTTTGTCTCTCCATTTTTCCTCTCTCACCAGTATGTGGCGCCGTAGACACACTGATTGGTTGGTTACCGCTGCGCTGTTAAAATAACATAAGTCAACATTGTAAGCTACTTTTTAATGTTGTCATTAATTTAGGTCACATTATGTTTAATGTTCTGTTTCTGTTTCTGTTTTGACCTTATTTACTTTAACATTTCTTCGGTTAAAGGTTACGCTAACATTAGTTACACTGGGGCAAATAAAAAAACTAAAAGAAACTGAAGAGAGATACAAAGCTGGATTATGACAAACCAGGATGGATCTTGGGCAAAATAGGCAGGATTTCAGTAAACACGTGGAGCAAACTCAAAGACACCAGGTACGTGACAAAGAGACAAAGAGACAAAGAGACGTGCACTGTGCTGGAAGTCAGTCGGACTGCTGGGAGCGTTGCTCCTCCTCATTTGTATAAAGTTAAAATTTGGGTGCCTGGATATGTATCACTCAATTGTAACACTGTCCGACTCTGAGTTGAAAGGTAAGAGTGAACCAACAGGTTTCCAACAGAAGGGTGCTTTGAAATGTTCAGAACATTCAGCTCTATAGGTTTCAGTTCATTACTCTAGTTTGATTGCTATAATTTTCTGTTGTGAGGAAAACTATAGCCCTCAACCCCCTGCAAGCTGATCTAATATGAGAAGAAACAAGCAAAAGAAAAATGAAATCTTGTTATTGCGAATGATTCAGGTAAAGCATAAAGCCAAAACAGCTGCAGCTGCAGTTAGCAACATGTCAAGCTGTGTACACTCTACACAGGTACAATTAGGACTCTTTTCAATTAGTATAGATATAGCTTACAGTACTTGGCCTGAGGTGAAATTGTTCAGGATTGTTCCATGCAGCTATTAACGACAATATAAAGCTGCGAATCAAGAGCAAATCACTCATTGTAATTGATGTAATTAAATGTAATTGATACTTCCAGCCAGGGGCCCCACCAGGGATTTTGAGCCCCATGAAAAGAAATCCAATTGGGCTCTTGTATAGGCCGGAGAAAACATTTGATGCCGTTTTTATATAAAACTATGCATTTTAATGATATTTTTGACTATCATTCCCATATTTGTGAAAAGAACCTTGTCGTCCCGCATGCAGGTCTAATTTATCGCCACAACTGAAGACTCACAGGTGGTGGCACTGGATTTGGGGGGAAAAAATACATATATGAGACTATATGGTCGTTGCAATTTAATCTTCTGATTTCCAGAAAATATAAACATTTCTCTGATTGTACTGAGAGTTGTATTGAGTCACACAGTCTGCATGCACCCGAAATGTTCTCCTCTGTTTCTACTGCAGAGAAGAGAGGTGAGAGTCCCAAACTACTGACCAAACATTCTATTTTAGTGATAGCTGAATTTGAACTATATTAAATATAAACATGCATCTGCTATTTTTATTTAAAAACTGTTTTTAATACATGAAAATCATTCTGAAATAAATACGGATTACAGGCTATTTTTATTTTATAGGGAGCTGACAGACAGCTGCTGCTGCTGCTGATGCACTAGACGTATCTGTTCTAACAACATGTTTATTTTAATTATACTCTGCCTCATTGATCATTATGTGAGAAAATAATTTGTGTTGGAATGTCTGTCATTAATAAATATTTCTTTTTTTGTAATGGTAAAACGAGTCAGAGAGACAGAGAACTCCCCACAGACTCCCTGCAATGATGCTAACTGGCATGTCATTGAACACAGTGTTGCTCACCTTCTTCACTGGGACAGGGAGGGACAGTTACGGGCTGACCGGGCTGCTGCTGACTCACCTGTTGTTATGTCTGCTAAAAGGAGCAGGGACAATGATTTAATATGAATATCTTGCTAAATGTTTCCCTGCACTGATTACATGTTGATGAAATGTAGGCTAACACTGGTCTGTAGCTAGCTAGCGTATTTCACTATGGACATTAAGCCAGCAGGTGAATACCACTCACAGACTGAAGGCTTCTTGGTGAAAAACTGGGTTACAGATCGACACCCTTTCCTTTGTCTTTCCTCTCTCTCTTTCCTTTTTTGAAAACCAGATTTTGATTGAGGCAACACTGTGATCACTGTAGTTCTGGCGCATCTACTGACTGCAGCTAAACATGTCACTGATAAGTGCGCTGAGGCAGGACCGAACCATTTCATACAGATACAGTGGGGTGGTGGGTCAATATAGATGTTTACTTTTTGGTCAATATTATTTAACTTTTATTGCCAAAAACAAGTAAAAACAGAGAGATCATTAATTTCATTATTATATTTGAAATATATACTCAATGATGATGGTTAAATAATTTTATATTAGTTTTTTTTTTTACCTATTTTTTGGGGCCCCTGTCAGTCAGGGGCCATTGGAATCATGCTAACTTTTCCCCCCTATAAGGTGCCCCTGCTTCCAGCTCACCTTCTGTGCGACTTTCAAGTGTGAGCACACGTCATTCCACAAAAATGAAGGTCTCTGCTGTGTGCAGCGCTGACGCTCACAAACACGATGAAGTACAAGTCTCAAGCTCTCTGAGTTAGAGTACAAGTTAAGTCTCGAGTGTCTGATGGTTCTGTCTTCTTCTGTGTGCTATCAGGTTTCCACTGGAACACTGCAGAGCTATTTCTAGGGAAGTCAAAGCATGACCTCTGTTAGTGGACAGTACTGAAGTCCTCGTTAGAGAAGAAGAGACTCACGTGGATGTTGCTGAGTCATCGTGATGACAGACCTCGTCAGCTCATACTGTCATCAATGATGTCATGATTTACATCCTTCCAATGCGAGACATCAGAATGTAGCTAAATGAAAGAAACTACTAGTGAAAAATATACTGCAGGTCCACAAACTGGTGATATCAAAACATGATTCTGTGCAGTGAAACCCATGACGCAATCTCACTCTTGTTATCAGCTTCTAAAACAGTGACATCTTTGTAGTTTCCGCCCTCAGTGTTACTTAACAGGATAGAAGTTAGTGAAGTTCATGAACGTCAACTAACTTTTATCCTGAGGGACATTTTTGTGTTATGGAATGAAACATAACAAACCATGCTTTTCTCCAAGGATTTCTTCCTGCTGTTAGTTCTAAGTTTACACATAATTAGCACAGTGTATTAAATGTGTGTGGCAGCGTCGGTTTCAAGTCACAGTCAAATCTATTTCTTTGTGTTTTTATATCAGAATCCAGTCACACCTTCAGCTAAAACAAATGTCACGTGTGCTTACATAAGCTTTAACCTACACTTTCAACCAATAATATCATGTCGTCCACAATCAATAAGTCTTCACCTTTAAATGCTGAGCAAGCAGCACAGAGTTCAGTGTCTCAGTGTTTCTGTGGGCGGGCCTCACTGATCACTGTTCAAAACACTCATCTAGAACTTTATTCACTGATTTGAGTGAAACTGGATCACATTTTATGGTGACTGCAAATTTTTTCTGGTTTTCCCTCCAATGTCCTCCAGCTGCTGAGTTTTCTTATGAACAGATGGCTTTACTTGTTTTAGTTGTCATACAATCTGACAAAGGCCTGTTCCTTTCTTTTGATTGGCCAATGGTAAGTAACCACCAGAAGTTCAGCATGGAGACCTTAGGCAGTAGTCCTACCTCCATGTTTGAAACCGCTTCCCCTCTGCCGCCTGCCCCTCACTGAAGTGACTGAAGGCAGTGAGTTACCGTGAGGCAGTGTGAAAAGGTCTTAACGTTAGGCCTCAGGTTGCCAAGAAAACATTTTACCTGACCTCAAATTGGCAGCCGTCAGCCTCGAATGCTGCCTTGTGTTGCTGTGGTTGTCAGCCTTCTCATACACTCCATGTATAACTGAATTCTGAACTGAAACTGAAACTGAAGTATTAACAAACCGGTGCCCTTAATTTGCACATAGCATTGTGCCCGAAAAATATGGACAGAAACACCACTTCCTTTATTGGCAACTGGGCCCAACTCTGCCATGTTATGGCTGTGATATGGTCGCTGGAGCCGATCGTGTTTCCCTCAGCTGTGCAAAACTGCCTGGATATGTATCACTTAACTGTAACACTGTCCGACTCTGAGTTGAAAGGTAAGAGTGAACCAATCTGGTTTCCAACAGAAGGGTGCTTTGAAATGTTCAGAACATTCAGTTCTATAGGTTTCAGTTCATAGCTCTGGTTTGGATGCTATAATTTTCTGTTGTGAGGAAAACTACAGCCCTCAACCCCCTGCAAGCTGATCAAATATGAGAAGAAAAAAGCAAAAGAAAAATGAAATCTTGTTATTGCGAATGATTCAGGTAAAGCATAAAGCCAAAACAGCTGCAGCTGCAGTTAGCAACATGTCAAGCTGTGTACACTCTACACAGGTACAATTAGGACTCCATCCAATCAGCTATTTTGATATATAGCTCACTTCTTCTTTGTGTCTTTGCTGCCAACTTTGTCACGGAAAGAAATGCTTCACAGTACCTGGCCTGAGCTGAAATAACCGCAGAATTGTTCCATGCAGCTATTAACGACAATACAAAGCTGTGAATCAAGAGCAAATCACTCATTGTAATTATTGTAATTAAATATAATCGATACTTCCAGCTGACCTTCTGTGCGGCTTTCAGCTGTGAGCACACGTCATTCCACAAAAATGAAGGTCTCTGCGGTGTGCAGCGCTGACGCTCACAAACAGTTTCACCAAACAGTGAAAACGTATTAACTGTATGTTGTCTTGTAATATGAACATACAGCTGCAGTACAGACCGAGTACTGAAGTGCTCATTAGAGAAGAAGAGACTCAGGTGGATGTTGCTGAGTCATCGTGATGACAGACCTCGTCAGCTCATACTGTCGATGATGATGATGATGTCATGATTTACATCCTTCCAATGTGAGAAATCAAACTGTAGCTAAATGAAAGAAACTACTAGTGAAAAATATACTGCAGGTCCACAAACTGGTGATATCAAAACATGATTCTGTGCAGTGAAACCCATGACGCAATCTCACTCTTGTTATTGGCTTTCTTCAGCCCTTTGCTCACAAAAGAGTAACATCTTTGTAGTTACCGCCCTCAGTGTTACTTAACAGGATAACAGTTAGTGATGTTCGTGAACGTCAACTAACTTTTATCCTGAGGGATATTTTCGTGTTTTAGAATGAAACACAACAAACCATGCTTTTCTCCAAGGATTTCTTCCTGCTGTCAGTTCTAAGTTTACACATAAATAGCACAGTGTATTAAATGTGTGTGGCAGCGTCGGTTTCAAGTCTCAGTCAAACCAGTATTAAAAAAGACACAGAGCATCAATTATATTTCTTCGTGTTTTTATATCCTTCAGGTAAAACAAAATCGCACGTGTGCTTACATAAGCTTTAACCTACACTTTCAACCCATAATATCATGTCGTCCACCATCAATCAGTCTTTACCTTTAAGTGCTGAGCGAGCGGCACAGAGCTCAGAGTTCAGTGTCTCAGTGTTTCTGTGTTTTTGTGGGCAGGCATCACTCACTGATTTGGGTGCAACTGGATCACATTTTATGGAGACTGTGAGTTTGTTCTGGTTTTCCCTCCAGTGTCCTCCAGCTGCTGAGTTTCCTTATGAACAGATGGCTTTACTTGTTGCAATTGTCATACAATCTGACAATCTTGGCCTCACCGGTACAGCACTCTCCTGGTTCCAGTCCTATTTAACAAACAGGAAACAGTTTGTCACTGTTATAAGGTGAGGAGTAGCAAAGCGTGGTGGAAGACAAAACATCACACAGTCACCATTGGAGACTCCAGTTCCACCCCAGCTCCAGCCAGCCAGGGCTCGCCTCAAGGCTCTGTGCTTGGACCCCTCCTCTTAATCTACGTCAGTGGTCCTCAATAGGCTGGCATCCTATTTGTGGCCCCCGAACTGTTATTCCTACACTGTGTTTTGGTTGGGTCAGCACATCGATACCGGGAATTGTTTCCATGCCAACGATACACAGACAGCTGGGTTAGGGTTAACTTTCACTTTCGTTTTTGGAGCAGTTCGCATCAGAGTCCTGCACGGCTTTTATTTTGCTAACCCACACCCGCCCGTACCCGCCATAATTTAAACCGCATCCGACCCGTTTTCCGACAGCAGCACAAATTACATTCCGCACCTAACCGACCCGCTATGAATTGATACCGACGCCCGACCCGCACCCGAAGGAAAATTAGATGGAAGCAATTTTTAAAAATGAAAGTAAGCCAGCGTGGGGAATGGGAGTTCTTAGACTTAGACTTAGACACAACTTTATTAATCCCTCTGGGAGGTTCCCTCGGGGAAATTGAAGTTTCATATCACACACAGCACTGTTAAACATACATATACATAAATAATATAAAATAAAATAAAATAAAATAACACAGAATAGAGGAAAAATATATATGTAAATATATGTATATACATGTGTGTCTATATAATATATATAAACTGTACACAGTATTCACAGATACACAGTATTTGTATGGTTGTGTTGTTATTGCACATGGTTATTGTATTGCACATGGTTATTGTACATGCATTTGTTCATCATCTGTTCGCCCTCCTCCCCCTCCAGTGAGGAGTTGTACAGTTTGATGGCATGGGGAACAAAGGAATTCCTCAGTCTGTTTGTCCGGCTCTTTGGAAGGAGCAGCCTGTTGCTGAACCGGCTCCTCCGGCTGCTGATAACAGTGTGCAGAGGGTGGTTGGCATTGGCCAGGATGCCCCGCAGTTTGTTAAGAGTTCTCCTCTCCGCCACTGTCACCAGATGGTCCAGCTTCATGACGACCACCGAGCCGGCCCGCCTGACAAGCTTTTCTAATCTGGAAAGGTCTACCTTTGATGTGCTCCCGTCCCAGCACACCACAGCTTAGGAAAGAACACTGGCGACCACGGACTGATAGAACATCCACAGGAGCTTCCTGTAGATGTTGAATGATCATAGCCTCCTCAGGAAGTACAATCTGCTCTGAGCCTTCTTGTACAGCTGCTTAGTGTTGCTCGTCCAGTCCAGCTTGTTGTCCAGCCACAGCCCAAGATATTTATAGGTCTTCACGACCTCCACCTCCTCTGCTCCTAAAAGAACTGGTCTGGGTCTGGGTCTATCCCTCCCGAAGTCAATGACCAGGAGTAAAAGGGGCTGGATTGTGTTGAAGGCACTCGAAAAGTCCAGGAAGAGGATCCTGACTGTGCCGTTTCCCTTGTCCAGATGTGAGTGGGCTCGGTGTAGGAGGTAGAGGATGGTATCCTCTACATCAACCTCTGCTCGGTAGGCAAACTGCAGGCTGTCCTCAGCATGCTGTACCTGGGGCCTGGGAGGTTGAGGAAGAGTCGCTCCAACGTCTTCATCAGATGTGATGTGAGTGCCACCGGTCAGAAGTCATTCAGCTTGCTGGGCCGGTTCTTCTTTGGAACTGGAACAATGCATTTTGAGACAGGGACACACATTGTCTGGTCCTGCTGCTTTCCAGGGCCGGAGCTTCCTCAGTTCTCCTCTCACCTGGTCAGCTGTGCTGCTTGGAGGAGGCTGTGTGGAGGGGAGGGGGGCTGCTCAGCTGCTGTGGAAGGGGAGGGGGGGAGGGGGAGGAGAGGAGGGTGCTGCTGTGCTGCCTGGGTGGAGATGCACTGGGAGGGGGAGGGGAGCTGGCTGCAGTGAGGGTGGGGGGTGGAGTGGAGTGGCTGAACTTAGGCCCCGTCCAGACGACAACGCCGTTTTGTAAAAACGCACACGTATTGCATCGTTTTGGCCGACCGTCCATACGGCTCCTGAAAACGCAGCGCCTGAAAACGCACTTTTTTGAAACGGGTCTCAGGGTGGAGAAATCTGAAAAACGCAGCCCACCGGTTTTCATGTGGACGGCGAATCCGCATACTATCCAAAACGATGACGCCATCGCCCCACCCTGCGACGTCTCATAACAACAACAACAACAACAATGGCGGACTACATGCTCGTGTTCAAGTTGTTAGCTCTCTCTCCACACCCTCCCCCCCTGTGCTGGTCCTAGCTTTGTGGCCTGTGATGTTTCTGACACCTTCCCAGACCTCCCTCATGTTATTTCCCCTCAGCTTCTGCTCCACTTTCTCCCTGGAGTCTTTTGCCTCCCTCAGGCCGCATTTCACCTCCCGCTGTGCTGCTTTCATCTCCTCTTTGTCTTTATTCCTGAAAGCCTTTTTCTTCATGTTGAGGACAGCTTTGACTCTCTGTGTTACCCATGGTTTGTTATTTGAGTAACACTGAACAGTCTTGGTGGGGGCAATCACGCCTGCACAGAAGTTGAGATAGTCTGTGAGACAGTGAGTGATCCCCTCTATGTCCTCATCATCATGTGCACCCAGCAGCACATCCCAGTCCGTGGTGTTGTAGCAGTCTCTCAGGGCCTCCTCTGCGCCAGGAGTCCATCTCCTGATGGAGCGAGTAGTGACAGCCTGCCTCTGGACCAAGGGGGTGTACTGGGGCTGTATATACACCAGGTTGTGGTCTGACTTTCCCAGTGGGGAGAGGGCGGTGACTCTGTATGCTTCCTTAACGTTGGCGTACAGTAAGTCAATCATCCAGTTGACAACCTGGTGAAAAACAGCCAGGGTAGAGCTCAGGGTGACATGATTGAAGTCTCCAGAAATTATTATGAAGGCCTCAGGATGTTGCATCTGCAGCCGTGCTGCGGCCGCATCTGCTCTCAGAGAAATGTAAACACAGAGGGCGATCACGTGACTGAACTCCCTCGGTAGATAGTATGGCCGCAAGCTAACGGCCAGCAGCTCCAGATGAGGGCAACACAAAACCACCTTCACGGTGACATGGCCGGGGTTACACCAACGGTTGTTCACATATATGATGAGCCCCCCACCTTTGTTTTTGCCATATACCTTCGCGTCCCTGTTGGCTCTCACTGCTGTAAATCCCCGCAGGTCCACGTTAGCATCCGGTATGCTATCTGTTAGGCATGTCTCTGTCAGCATGAACAAGCTGCACTCATGGTAGATCCGCTGGTTCTCCAAAGCGGCCAGCTCGTCCATCTTATTCGGCAGTGAGTTGACGTTCCCCATTATCATGGAGGGAATCGATGGGTTGAAGCGCCTCCGGTTGTCTGCTAGCCTAGCCTTTACCTTAGCCCCCAACTTGCAGCCTTGGTATCTCCTCCGCAGCTCCATTGGGAAGTTGTGTCTCTGTCCAGGTGTGCTCGTCCTAAGGGCCAGCAACTCTTAAAGGAGCGTAATAATAAAGGAGAGAGCTGACTCCCGTGTGTTTTGAGTCTGCTGTATCCATGGGATACATGTAAAATCCTTCGTGAAGAAGTAAAATATAGATAAAAAAATATAAATTGAAAAAGGGGAAGAAAAAGGTAAAAAACAAAACAGTGCTGCAGAGCGACTGTATAGGCTGCCGTCTCCTACAGCGCCATCTTACAATTATGTTCTGGGAGGGCGCAACCACACATGAATGAGCTCATATGAAATATAATATACTTATCATTTTGAAATGCAGGAATATTTTTGTAGATGTGTCGCTAATAATTATTAAAAAAAAACAACAACCTTTTTGCACAAGATGCCTTGAAAATGGCAATCGCAAAACCCGACCTGCGCTCTCCAGGTGTCTGACCCGATCTGCACCCGTGTCCGACACAGTACAATATTTTTCACCCGTTTCATCCAAATTTGTGGGTCAGACATTTTATTTTAGTTCCTATTTTTGTTGTTGTTTTGAATGAAAAGGACATTTTGTTTAGAATATTACAGTTTTATTCCATGTGGCCTGACCGACCTCAATACATGGACCTTTGAGTCATTGAAAAAAATCTTTGTGGACCTTAAAATTTGTATTTGAGTACCCCTGATCAACATGCTCCCCTTTGGTCAGATAATTTGCAAACACGGTCTCAACTTCCATTCTTATGCTGATGATACTAAATTATATTGCTGCACCAAACCATCCACCCAGCTACCCCTGCAGTCACTCGTCAACTGCCTGGATGATATAAAACTCTGGATGACATCAAATCTACTCAAATTAAACACCAATAAAAAAGAGCTCAAGGTTGTGGCCTCCGAGGCGCTGTTCCAGAAGGCTGGAGATCTTCTCCTGTACGTGGACGGCTGCTCTATTTCCCCATCCATGGAAGTCCGCAACCTGGGTGTCATCATTGATTCCACGCCATCTTTTCAATCACACATAAAATCCATCACAAAATCAGCTTTTTATCATCTCAAAAACATCTCCAGACTCCAGCCCTCCCTCTGCGAACCTGTGGCTGAGACCCTCATCCATGCCTTCATCAGCCCCCGCCTGGACTACTGTAATGGAGCTCCCTGGACAGGCTCCAGTATGTGCAGAACTCTGCAGCCACTGTCCTTACCCGCACCAAGCCCTGGCAACACATCACCCCCACTCTCATCCGCCTTCACTGGCTCCCAGTTAAATCATGCATTACTTACAAAATTCTCCTCCTGACCTATAAATCTCTCCATTCCCTTGCCCCCCAATATCTGTCTGGCCTCCTCCATCCCTATACCCAGTCTCGGACGCTGCGCTCATCAGGCACACACCAGCTCTCCATCCCTCACACCAAACTACAAACCCTCGGCGACAGAGCCTTCTGTGTGACAGCCCCCACTCTCTGGAACACTCTCCCAGCTGAAATCTGCAAACTGACTTTTCTGGAGACTTTCAAAATAGACCTAACAACCCATCTTTTTTAATAAGGCATATCAGCTCTAGATCCAGCCCCATCAAATCAATCAACTTTTCTATTTCTTTATCTTATGTGTATTTTTTGTGTATCCATTTATTCTTTGTTTTGTCTTGGATACCCTGAAAAGCGCTATATAAATAAAATGTATTATTATTATTATTATTAAAGGCCCATTCCTTTCTTTTGATTGGCCAACAGTAAGTTACCACAAGATGTTCAGCATGGAGACCTTAGGCAGTAGATCCTTAGTGTGAGGCAGTGTGAAAAGGTCTTAACGTTAGGCCTCGGGTTGCCAAGAAAACATTTTACTGACCTCAAATTGGCAGCCGTCGATCTGGAATGCTGCCTTGTGTTGCTGTGGTTGGCAGCCTTCTCATCACTTAATCTGCTGTGTTCACTGGGATAAATTCACATTTAGTGCTAATGCTATTAGCTACTATAAATGCCAGTCAAAATTCTCAGCAGCCGCTCCCTAGTCTGCCTTCTGTTTCATGGGGATCCGTCCCGTGATCAAGATCCACACCAAAAGCTAATGGGGTCTATGTTAGGCCAAGATCCATCCTCCATCAGGAGCTTTTGTGTAATTCTGCCGACAAACCAAACAACAAGCAGACTTTGATGGAAACATAAAAAAATTACAACTGTTAAGCGTGCATGCATTAAGATTGGACTGGTTGTCCTTCTCCTTAATGTGCTGGCTAGGGGCCAGACATTTTCAATCGCACGCTTTCAGAAGTCCTCCAGTGGCCAAAGATGTAGAAACTTTTATGCAACTGAATGGTTACATTTCTCAAAAGATTAAGCTTGACAGTGTCCTTGCACTAAGCCTGACTCGGTGAGCGGACATTATAAGCTCTCTGTGACTAATCACCCTCTCCACTGGTGCACTGGTGTCCACAAGATAGAGCCATGGGAAACCTTTGTTTGCCTCTTCTAGGAATCCAGGCAGTGCACTTCTTCATCAGGGGACATCTGGATGTAGCGAATAAGCCCAGCCTTGACAGATGAGTCATGGTCAACATTTCTCTTGTTACCTTTCTTCATGTAGTCAGAGAAAGGAGTTTGAGCAGGTGATTGTGGCTCCTCCGCAGCCTTCCTCTTCTCCTGTACATCGCTCAGGCCTGACTTTCATGTCCGTCTCTACCAAGACAAGATTCATTAATGAATCATTGATGAGCTTAAATTAGATTTTATTGATGCTGGTAATGATGCATAATGTTAATATGTTTATCCATTTTAGCTATCATCATCTCCTTGAGCTCACTCTTGACTGCATGTGGTGCAGAAAGATGAGTGTAGAAGTGCGGACATCATGTAGACCATATTTCCAAATGGGAAATCTACTGCAAGTAGATCCATTTTGACATTTAGCAAAGATCCCTTGAAAACGGCACAGGGGTCACTTCTGGAGTGCGTTCACTGATCTGACCAGGTGATGAGTCGCATTAAGCATACTGATGAGCTGGATGCTGAGTAAGAGCTCACAGGGAGTACCACACAAAGAGATAGCGCTGTGCCAGGTCTATTGCTCAAAGAAAATGTGCCCAAAATTTCCACAAGCTCTTTAAGCTGACTCCACTCTCTGACCGATAAGCACAGGTCTTTTTGTCCTTGAGCTTTTAGGAGATTTTTTAGGTCCAGGTCAGTGATTGCCTCCCCCTGATGGAGAGTTGATAGAGCAGAGGATATTTTGCAGTTGACTCGACCTCAGATGCTTCATACAGCCCACAAGTGGAATGAAGTAAACTGCAGAATTTGGTCGCCTTTGCCACTGAGCTGCTCAGAATTTTTGTCTCCCTCAGATGTTGTACAGATGGTTGTCACAGTTTCTGGGCCACTGCCAGATTTAAAGACTGTAATGGGAGCCTCACTCAACTTGGCATGTGAAAGACGAAAAAATACTAGAGTTTCCCTTTCCTGGTAGACATTTGGGTGGAACTTTGTCCAAATCACTAAAATTTCAGTAAGGTGATTTGATGATGATTGCATGATACACCATGGGTTTTGCCCTGAGGTTGGGTGAGAACATCTCATTCAGGAAAGCAGTGCAGGTTCAGCCAACCAAGCAACCAAGCACTGAACTCATCTCGAACCCTTTCAGGACCAAGAAATGTAATGAATGTAAATGTAGTTGTGTCAAAGCTTTAAGAGGTGTTTGGGCTCATTATCCCGCTGCAGGATGAATCCTTCTCCACAAAGATCAAACCAGAGGGTGGAGGATGTCTCTGAAGAACGGAAAGGTGCTTCTCTTCGGTCAGGATGGGGTCAGTTCTGTGCAGGAGTCTAAAAAACACCCCAGACTTGAATCTTCCAGCACCATGTTTCACTGTGGACTTGAATCACTGTGGTATCATTCTGTCTCCTGTTCGTCTCCTTAAATACACCCTTCTGTCACTGACACTAATCTATCACTGGGATTCATCAGTAAATATACTTTTTACCAAATATTCTATCACAGATAGAAGTTTGGAGTGATGGTGGTGCTGCTGAACCCAAAAAGTCTTGTTCCATTACTTTGACTCAATTCCATCAAAGTGCCAGTTTTTATAAATCTTCACTTTTGTTTTCTATTATCTGTCAGACACTCCATTTTCAGACAAGATCTAACGGATAAAGCAAAGAAATGAATGTGAAATAAAGATAAACAAAATAGTTTCTGATGTTAATAACTTTACCAGGCGGATTCTCTGCACCAGAAGCACCCTCCATTTGATCAGTATCATCAAACAGAAGGCTTGACAACAAGCAGAAAACAAGAAGCCATGAAACAATGGCACCGCAGAGGAGGAAGATTTCTGTTGGGAATTTGGAGAGGGTGGTATGTTTTATGGATGAACCACATGAAATACTAAATATTAGCATACTAGTTACTTGTCTGTCGGTGACCCAGCTGATGTTCCTCATGGATGTGGAGCGTTTTCACTTTGATGTCAGATTTTCTCATTCAGCCTTATTGAGTTGCAACCCAGGGATGCCCTCACCGACACAAGCTGTCATAGCCTGGATCCAGCCCGATGAAGCGCTCTCCTCCTCTCCCAGTCTTATTTGTTTGCTTATCAAGTGAAAATTGGATGAATTCAGTTATACATGGAGTGTGGTTTCCATTCAGCAGGCAGCTCAAGCTACTGATCAGCAATTCGGCTGTTTTTCTGTGATGAGACAACTTTAAGAAAGTGACATGATGGTTTGTCAGCATCAGCCGGAGAGATGAACAGTGATGGATTGGACATTCAGTTGGAGTACCTTGTGGTTAATGTCTACATACATGAAACAGGTGATTGATTAAACTGGCTGTGTATTCAGAAAAAGCCCAATCACCCAATTTACGTTCATTTACTTTTTAAGCTTTTGATGCATACATTCAAACCCTTTGTGCTGTGATTGGTCAGTGGAGGTGAGAAGGGAACAGGGTTTGAATTTTCCTGTAGCTCTCTTTTTTGCTCTTGACACAGCTGTTACTCTCACTGTGAACGACGGAGTAAAACACAATGAGTGACTTCCACAACAGTCACAACAATTCATAGCAAACTAAATTACCGACATTATAAACAAGAATAGGAAGGATTCAGGCTCCTCAGAACCTCCCTCTCATTGTTCTGTTGTGAATTTAAATAGAGGAAATAAAAGTGCTCCGAGGCTCTGCCTACAATAAAAACGTCTTTTAAATTCACATTTTTCTGATTTACCTGTCTTTAACCCTTTCATGAATGGTGTCCACTACGGTGAACAGGTCTTTTTTTGCACTTAGGTTGGTTTAGCATGTCCTGCCCATACTTGCCTTGTATCACTTTGTTATTTTGAGATGTGGCGTCATAAATTCAGAATTGGTAGAGAGGGAAAAGATGTATTGAGTCCCTCTGTTACAACTGTGATTCTCTGAAAACCAGAGAGTCAAAATAAAGAATTAAACAATATGCTAGAAACATGTTTATCCACATTTGAATAACAACTTTCCTGTACATCTATGTCTCTGTGACTTCAAGTATATTGGTCCAATGTAGTGGATGTTATGCACCAAAGGTTTAATCTTCTTATTTTGCATGAATTGTTTAAAATTATGATCGAATTTTCACTTGAATTGTTGTGCCAACAGCTAAATTAAATAGTATCAGTTTGTATCTAAATCAAGACCCATTTTTTATCTAGCGATTGGTCCATTTGATGTTAATAAAGGTCAAAATGGCGTTAAGTCCACTGGAGTGCACATATTTTTCAGTCATTGATGCACTCTTATCAAAAAGTATTTCTAATTATTTATTAGTATTAGTATTTACCTGCCTGGTTTTCTGAAGACAAAAGGTTTCCTCCTCAACAAATCCCGAATCACCTTTTGCACTGTTGACACAGTCGACATTTACACAACTAATAACACATATCAACAAATGGTATTGGCATAGTTTTTTCACTTGTCATCAGTTCACTCTGATTTATGCATTGTTTTGGTTATGTTTTGTAAAACACTTAACACAGCATAAATACATCAGCAGGTATATGGCATTAATAAAGGTTATTCAAAGACTACCGTTTGTCCCTCGACCAGTTAGATGACCTCATTGTCAGTACAATAAGACAGTGACAGTGACACTTGCTTATCGGGTGAGAGTGGGTCTATTAACACACATATTAATTCAGGGAAAATAATTAAGTGTAAATTAAGTAAAGCATCAATAAAAATCTGTTGCGTTCTGTGACTGAACTGTAAAATGTACAGAAAACACAAACAAACAGAACTCATGCGGCCCCCCCAGTCTGTCCAGTTGTTAATAGGTGTATATGAAGAGAGAAAGGAGGGGCCTAAGGTCAGAGGGTTTTATCTGTCAGACATCATTCTAAGTAATGTGACATCACTCCATTACTTGAAATGAGCATGAGCTCCAGCACCACACATTCTTCTCAGCCTTGTCGTTGTATACAGGCCATACTATTGTAGACCTCCATGGTGGAAGCAGATGTGTCCACAAAGGGATTTATGACACCACTGCAAAGCCTCATTTGTGATGTCACAGTGGTTGTTATTTGTTATGATGTCACAGCGCTGTTCACCATATGTCTCTCCCCGGAGAGAGAAGGCTCTCCACTGATTAGCTGAACAGCTTGTTGCCCAACAGGCCATGAGGTTGAATGACCTCTGGGGGGTGCTCAGAGAGGCATGTCGTTTGCTTGATGGGACAAGGTTATAACACTTATGTGTGTAAGTGTGTGTGTGTGTGTGTGTGTGTGTGTGTGTGTGTGTGTGTAGTATGTTTGTATGTGCATGTTATCACGGAAATGGACTCTCTGATCACGGTTTGTGATTCGTAGTGAGGCTCAAACAGCTGTTAATACATGAACAAAAGCATTGTGCCAGTCATTGTCTGTATGAACTCCCTGTTGCTCCGCCGTATATAGAGCAGGCTGAACTCATGCTCGTGGTTCTGTGCAAAACAAAACACAATAGTTTGGTTGAAATTCTGATGCCATTATCTTGTTTCTCCTGTTGTCAGTGAAACTAATCTGCGATATTCAGCCATGATGCAGATGCTCGCTCATAAAAAGCCGTGCGCCATCTCAGCTGCTTCCATCACCAATTATAGAAATTGCATGTGAGGAAATTTAAGCGCACATGATGATAGTGTGTGTGTGTGGGTGTTGCACTGCATGTGTGTGTGTGTGCCTCTGTGTTACTGCTATTTATGGTTGGCCAGCCATAAAAGTGTCTCCTCCAGCTCCTCTCTCCTCCATTTATACAATCATCCAGTCCAGCAGTGCACCTAACAGCCCTCACCGCAGCAGTGTGGAGGACGAGCAGCACAGCCACAGCGCTCCGCTCCACACCTGCTCGGCAACGCGTCCAGACACCATCTACACTTTCAGCATTGACACCACTGGAGAGCAACAAGCACAAAACAAAAGCCTCTCAAAGAAATTTTCCCATAAAGCCCTGTCTATAAAAACGTTGGGATGCTGTGTAAAACGGAAATAAGACATAATGTGACCGCTGAAGATGAACTGTGTTTAGTAGTAATCATCTTTTTTACAATTGTGTTCACAAAGTGTTGAACCTCACCCCTTTCATACCCAGTCATGATACTATCACCTGTTATCAATGAACCTGTTACCTTGCTTGAAATGTGCAGCTGGCATCAGATTCTGGATTAGACTGCCACTAAGTAAAGCACCCAACTAATCCATAATTAGATAAGACATTTTTGATTCTGCCAGATCTGGATTTTTATTTGGATCCCCATCAAATTGTTCTTACTCATAGAGACCAGCCACCTTAATATGCCAAAATTCACCGAGATCCATGTGTTATTCCCTGAGAAATTAGGAAAAATGCTGACAAAAGAAAGTGGGGAAAAAATTCCTGGATCCGTCCCTTTATCCAGATTCACACAGAAAGTGAATGGGGCCTGTTCTGGGCTGAGGCCCATTCCTGTTCCAAGTTTGGTGGCAATCTGTTCAGGAGTTTTTGCATAATCCTGCTGACAAACCAACTAACAGATGGACATGGGTAAAACCATAACCTCCAGGCTGCAGGTAATAGGCAAATAATTACCAAAATGAATGAAGTTGATGAAATGAAACATGAAATATATCATCTTTGTACTATTTTCAGTTGAATATATGTCAAAATACGAATTGCAAATTATTACATTCAATTTTATTCATATTTGACACAGCAACCCCACACATTTTGCAAGCCATTTCATTTGTTACATGTAATGGTTTGCTCATCATTACGATGCAAATTGGTTAGGTTGAGGCTGTTTCGGGTTAGTGTCAGGGGTTGGTTGTACAGAGTGCAGGACACCAGTGACCAGAGATTGCATCCTGCATCATTTGTGGTTTTGTTTGTAGATAATAAACTGGATTGTTGTTTCTAGTTCAGTGTAGAACAAAAGTATGTCCTGTAAGAAGAAATACAGACAGTGACACATTCAGATACATTGAACAAGATACCTTCATAATGCTACAAATATGTAGTCTTTTATTACATTCCTTTGAAACTTATTAGCTGCTGCAGATCAGCTTAGTAGTTGAATATCAATTGCATGTCCTTTCGTTAAGTACAGACCTGCAAGCAGGTCTCGTTAGCGAAGCTTAACATAATGACTTGACACAGGGGAAAGAGAAAGCGTGGTGCCGTCTTAAGTGCATAGATTAGCCTACCAACAACTCCACTGTAAAGCTGATTTCTCAACACAGTGTAGCCTGTTTGTCTACCCATTTCCTAAAAGAGGCACAGTGACTGCGAGCAGTGCTCCAGAGTCTTGTCAACACAGTGAGGTTAAATGATTTGATACCATTGTACCTTTGCGGGGACCAAACAAACATCCTGGATATGACAACCCTCTGTAGTTCATCGAGGACTGGTTATCCACCTCTTTCCTCAGAAGCCTATGGGGGCTGCCATGACAGATAACTACTTCAGCCGTCGGTTTTCTGTTTCCGGTTGCCTTGCTACTGCATGATGGACCGCTGATGCCAAGCTAGCCCTAAACAACTAGCGTTAGGTCATAAATGCTGAATTGTTTTTAAAATGAGCTCAGGTACAACATGTGGCGTTGTTGGTTGCCACAACAATTCATGAGAAATTGAAGGTTTTCTCAGAAACGTCTTGTGTAGAACATCAACAACTTAGACAAACATGTCCGTGCCCTGCGCCCCACACGCCATGCTGAGGAAGGAGGAACAGAGACTAGCGTCGCTCGTGGCTTTGACACTAAAATAAATATTTTGGTTTATGAATATCTTCCACAGAATAGCTGCTGCATGACTGCATGACTTCTCTAACCCGACAATGTCCGAGCAGCAGCCTGTCTCCTCTTTCCTTCAGCATCATCCACGCCGTATGTTTAGCTTGATTGACGCTGTGGCTGGGTGCTAACGTTACTGCTGCCTTCAGAAGTATAAACTTGCTGTGTTTCTTCAACAGTACTTTCCCTATTTTGTTACCGTGCAGGTAATTGTATGCTTTTGTGCTTATGTAACTGCGTAATTCTCCGCCGTCAACACCTTCAGAAAATATAAGATAATTAACTGTCGATGTAGCTAAAGTCGGGCTAATGCTTCATGTCATCTGCCCACTCCATGAGAGCGGACTGTGAGGCACTGTAAGAACTGTCCTCTCGACTTATTAAAACATCCGTACCGTTTATCCACCTCCAATTTTTATCCATTTTGTTGCTTTCTTTGTGTTAAAAAACATTTTTTTAGAGCAAGCATGACAGCTACGCTAGCGTAAACACCGAGGTCCACCAGCTCAACCGGAAGAGCATAACCGAATACTTCTATGAACCATGGGTAAACTCACGAAGTCAGGAATAAGGTGGATAGAGGCACAAAATCAACTAAATAAATGGTTGATTTTATATTGTGTTTGTGTATAGATTAAATGACCTTGATACTGTTTGTGATAGTGAGGTTCAGTGTTGCTGATAAGCTAAGTTTTTTAACTCTGGACAGAGCAAGGCTACTGTTGCTGTTTCCCTCGATCCCGGTTTTTTGTTTGAATATATTTAAAGTTAAACAATTTACACCTTAAATAGTGTTTACAGGGGAGTGCTGCTGCATATGTGAAACATATTGTAAAGCTATTTATGGCTCCAGAGGAAGCTGCGTATAAGCTGATAAACTGGCTCCAGTGATGGTCCTCTTTGGCTACGTTGCATTATGGGTAATGAAGTCACCAGGTTTTGAAACTGAAGAAGAATATATGGAATATAAAAGGTTATATCTCTGGTTCTGTTGTGATCATGTCTTTTTAAACTGTTGTAAACTGCAATGTTGTTGTTAAAAATGAAACGCAACCACTGTCTCTTCTGTTGTTCTGTAGCTGAGACAGAATATAGGCACTTATGTTGATTTTTACAACCAACAACAGAGCAATTTGCGTGTCTAGCTCCCAGTGATGACATTGCAAAACACTGCTATCTTACCGCTGGACACACCGAACTTCGGGGATGAATGCCCCCCTCTCGCATATTTCCTATCACCACGCAGAGGAGGCCGGCCCTACGAACATCTCTCCCTTCGTCACGTAACGAAAGGAGCTGAATCTGAACAGCCTGTAGGAGCGCTGTTTTACCAGTGGGTGGGCTGCAGAGATGATGCAGGACTTGTTTGCTTTCCTTATTCTGGGAGTTGGTAGGCTCGGGGAGGACCAGCTGATATATGTAAACACCAGAGAAAACGTGTTTTCATATTATGGGAAAAAAAAGTCAAGGACACAACACAAAAGACAGCTACTTGAATAGTTTTTGAGCTTTTGACACCATCAACCACTTGGTTCTTCTCTACCCCCTTTAATCCACCCTCAACATCACGGGCACAACATTTCTTCCATATCCAAAACTGTACCTCCTCCACCGCTTATCTGTCAAAAGGCGTCCCCCAGGGTTCGGTGCTTGGTCCGCTCCTCATCGCTTCCACTGTTATGCTGATGACTTCCAACTGTACATCTCCACCAAATCCATCACCATTGCCGCTCACTGCACACTCAACAACTGCGTCACTGAAATAAAAATTCTGTCCACCCTAATTTAGAGACACTCTGGTGACGAAGGGTGGCTCAGGAGGATGAGTGACCACAAGAGGAGCAGCAGATGACCGAGAAAGGGGCCAAAGAGGTCATTGGGTTTCACCGGAGAAACTACAGTTCATAAACCATCGTTGTTAACAGTTTGTGTCAAGTGTAGAGAAAGCAACCAATCAAAGGTAGAGGAAGGCCGGTCTTACACGAAATGCAGTGGGACTCATTCTAACGTGAGAAAATTGACTGTTCAATGGTCCGGACAACCAGGAAGTAAACCAAGAATTTGTTTTGACTGAATGGGCGCCCCTTTGGTCTGGTATCTATGTTTATTATAATATATATATTATATATCTGTGGTCATGCACTGGATTTTCACGAAGAGACAGTGTCACGGACTGAACACAGGAACATTTGAAAAAAAAAATTATTTCATGAATATTTGGTGCTTAATGGAAAGGCCTAATGACCCAGACTTCAAGGAGGAAGGATGTCAAGAAAGATGAGGTACAGAACTGAGAAACCACACGTTTTCCTACCAACCACAGGTACTGCATCCTCATCTTTGTGTGTTAAACCTTTCAAGAGTCATAAGCCCCATTCACACTGCCTTTTTAAGGCGGGAATCTTGCAATGATATTCCACCTCGCGGTCTGTATGAAAGTTATGGTAGAAGAATGGGGGGACAGTTTCGTTCCACCTCTGATCCCACAGTGGAGGTAGTGAGAGTGGAGTGTCGGTCTGATGGCATTCAGTCCGACAAAAGATCTTTCATTTATCAGACCAAAGACAAATTGTGGAACTCTAAGTCTGCTTTAAAATCTGCTTATTTAGAGGATACCACACTGATGAGCTTTGGTAATAACTAACTTACTTCTGATTTGACTTATATTATGATTTATTATTTAAGATATGCTTTGTTGTTATATAATCTTAATATACAGATATTAAAATGTTTGTTTGATCAATTCATCTTACAAGCTCTTAGTGCTTCCATTGGTTCTTATGTGTTGCATATATTGACTAAAGGAATGAGTGAGTCCAATTTGCCAGTGTGTATAATTCAAATTTTTAGCAGTCAAATCAATTCAATTACTACCCTTTAAGTAGAGGCCAGTTCTCTTCCCAAACAAAGTAATTAATTAGTAATCAGTAAAAGAGCACCAAGGATGCTCTTTGTTCCAAAACATGCACTCAGACTACAAAACTTTTTCAGCATGTTCTGCCCTCTCTCTCTCTTTTTGGCTCGTTCAGCTCATCTTCTCGTCCTGACTCTTGTCATATCACCCTTTTTGGTCTCTCCATGGTGAAGCCCCCCCCTGCTTGGCCATGTAGCCCACAGGCATTAATGGGTGCTGTCTTATGTTTATCAGTTTTTACTGAGAGCTGAAGAAAACTCCAGAATGAAGTCTGAACTGAAGAGAAAGACTGCAAAGATTCCTAAAAGCCACAAGCAAAAGCCCACCAATTGCCATATGAATAACTATTTATTTTGCAATCCTCCTTTTTCGTGTAGTTAATTTTATGACTTTTGAAGACTTTTTGGCTTCATGTATCTCAGCTTTGCAACTTGTCAGTGAACGCTCCGCTGTGGCCTGGGATAGGCCTTGTCTGAGCCTGGACTGAGTGAGACCAGCTGCTTCACTGAACTGTTTGCTGCTCAGTTTGGAGTGTTACATGAGATGACTTTTGCAAATTGGCACTATACAAACAAGACTGATTGATTGACTGATTGAACCTACTGTACAGCAGTAATCATCTGGCTGTGTCCTGGCGACCGAGGATCACAGAGTCTGCTTGCCATGCTTTCCAGGGGAACTTGCCTCATCATCAGCATTCATCACCACAAAAATCTATCAAATAACCATCTTCTTGCGTTCTGTCTGAGAGTGGATGCAGAGCTAATTCTTAAACGATTTTTGCTTTTATTGATCCGAGTAAAGAATTCATCCTTTTGCGTTTTTGAATAGCTTTTGATAACATCCATTCATTGATCCATTTGCTCTGTCTGCAATATAACTAAATACTACATTTATAACTCATCATGCCTTTTCATTCATCCCCTCTAGTTCTATATACTATATGTACATGTATGTTTAGTGGTCCTCATTCATCGCACATGTCCCTCAGTAGTTCAGTAAATATCTTGAATTAAGTGGTTGTGTTTTCCTCTATGACAGAGGTCAATGTAATAAGAATTTACAACTTTCTTCCTAATTGATAATCAATTGATGAGTTAATGACTGGATGTGCCGCCCCCTCTAACGAGTCCTGAACAACATTTCATATGTGTGGTGAGAATGCGACATGATGCATAAAGCTGCTGATTGCACACTGTGTCTATTTGCAGAATAAGTGAGCAGGTAACGTGACATCTCAATGTGCTACGTTGTCCAGGATGTCTTGATGTGACATTAAATAGTCGTCATACAACGTACAACATCTAAATGTGTGTTGGGATTTAGATATTTGATTTATTGTAAATAAATAAGAGATCATAGTGCATATTTTAATGACAACACTAAACTATGCAGGAGTAAGTGATAAACACAAATAAAATCTGGTTTATTAAAATAAAATAAAAATGTGGTGCCTGTCCTCATCAGAACAACAATCATTTAAGTTAAAAATGAAAGCAGCTTGCTACAACTCATATTTGCTTCTGTTGTGAGGCGACCACCTCTAGTAGCTGTAGTGATTATTACAGCTGCAAAGGAGGAAGTGAGGAGGAGAAGTATAAAGAGTGAAAAGTCAGTACAGGGATGACGTCAGGGATGTACAATTGGACTTTCATCCAGGAGACAGATGTTCATGTCCCGTGTGAAACCAGAAGACAGCGCTGAGTTCTTCTAATGCGACATCACATACATGAGGTCAGGTAAGTCATTCAGGAAATGTGCTTTTTGTAGGTTTATAAGTGATTTTAAATCAAACCACAATATTTTCCCAAACCCGACCACATAGTTTTTTTGTTGCCTAAACCTACAACTGCAACTGTATAACAAAGGTCCAGTATATTCACGTAGTTTGGGGACACGCTGACAAACCGACCTATTCAGTTTAGGTATGAGGATGTGTGGGCTAATACTCATATAATGAAAGGACAACACTCTCTTGCTGCCAAAACAACCAGTCACTCTGCAACCACAGTTCAGTTGTGCAAAACCAACAGTTGTTCAGAAGGCTCTGTGCATAACATCGAAGCCAGATGTGAAGTGAAAGGAAAAAGTTGCCAGTGTCTTCTATTGTGTCCAAACCACTGCACATGCTGTTCCAGCAGCCTGCTACAGGCTGTCAGATCATCCCCCCCAAAAAATCAATGTAATCTTCGGGTTAATGGTATTCAGTTAATCAACAAAGTAGTTTAGAAATGCAAAAAAAAAAAGTTTGGGGTTACATTTATAAAAGTGAGAATCATGTGGTTACAGCCACGTGGAATTGAGAAACACAAACGCAAAGCAGGAGTCTTCTGGGATTACAAGAATGTGAATTAATTTCAATAACACAGCTTTTCATCCCTCCTTCCCTGAAGGTGATGATGATGATGATGATCTGAGGAGGAGGAGGAGGAGGAGGGAGAGGGAGAGGAGGGGGAGGGATATCACCAGTAGGCTAATAACCCCAGCCTCCTGCTGTCAGCGTCATGATCGCAGAATGTACCGGGACCCCCTCACCAGCGGAGCCGCGTCGTGATGACTGTCCGCGGGCAGAGAGCTGCAGCCCGGTGACGCTTGACATTTCCTCCATTCAGTAGTTGATTTCTCCAAGCGGCGCGGTGTGAGAGCTGGAGCCTTGGCACAATCATCCAAACACACACACTCACACTCACACACGCTCACAGGCTGCTTCTCTGGTGCGTCCTTCGCTCCGACACGCTCCTCCGAGGCTTCTCCTTCCTTTCCTTCTGAGGATTTGAAACTTGAGGGACTTTACCGTCGCAAAGGCAGAGGACAAAAAAAAAGAGGGGGGAAAAAAAAGGCGGACTTGACGGACGGAGTCGGTGCGGTGAATGTAGCGGCAGGCTGGGTGTCTGTCTGCGGGGCGCACAGCGGTGCTGCTGGACCAGCCGAGAACGCACCAAGTCCCCGTCCCACGTCCTCGTTCCACCGCCGCCCCCCCTCACCCGACCCCAGGTGTCCCGAACACAGCAAAGATGATTCTCCTCGGGACCGTGCTCGCTCTTTTCCTCTCAGGTACGTGCGCTCCTCTGTTTATTCTCGGCGTTCAGGAGAGAAATGTGTTCGGTGGAGCTTCGGAACGAACACCGCAGGCTTTGTCTCAGTGCTCCTCCACTCGCAACTTGGATGGAGAGGAAGATGGAGAGTGGAAAGTCACACTTCCTTTGTGGCCACTCATTTTTTTAAATTACAAAGTAAAGAGTTCTTCTTCTTCTTCTTCTTCTTCTTCTTCTTCTTCTTATCTACTCCAAGGTTCAGTTTTTTTTCATTATTTTGGCTCGTTTGCTCAATTTCACGGTGTTGCGGCCACGGGGATGTAAATAAGTGAATCTTTCTTCTCTCAACTTTCCTGCAGAGTAAAATGTTTCACATGGCTGTTACTGATGATTTAAATTCATAGACATAATTTTTTTTGTTGGCCCAATAGCTCTTGGCTGTGCGCTCAGTTCAGAATAGACCATTAATGTGTCCGCTGTGTCTTGGTCCCAGAGCCACCAGGCTACGCCCTTCAAGCTCCGAGCCCCGAACTGAAACTTTAAATGAGTCGACCCAGAAACATGGTGAGACTGACTGACTGACTGACTGACAGCCATCAGAACCCTCTGGTTTGGATTGTATGGGAAAACTAGGAAGGATGGATTTATTTATGGAAACAGACGCTCAAAGAATTCTCTGATTTGTTTTAATAAAATACTAAAATAACATTTGACATTTAGTGTTTTAAATATGTTTTGAGAAATTCAAATAAAACGACAACATTTTCAAGACAGATAAAAAAAACAAACAAACATGAGAAACAGAAGCAGAATTTTTATGATAATTGTAATATTATTACACGAACAGCAGACTGCCTTAGTTTTTTTTCCTTTATTATATTCAAATGTCTCGTGCAAATATATTGGCTGAAACAGAACGTGATCCTCCGGAGAGCGCGGTGAAGCCCTCACTGATGACTGAGTTGTTGAACCACCTTATTTTCAGGTGTTTTTTCAGCAGCTTGTTCTCTGACACAGTGAGAAAAACAGATTCAGACCTGGACTTTGATTGTATAGTTCACAATAAGGCATTTATTAAAGGCATTTTAGATTAGATTTAGATTGATTATTAAGGGATATTTGTCCCCATGTGTACATCTCTTAACTGCAGACATGCTTTTACTAGGTTTTTTTTTTTGTAAATTGAAAACTTTTGCTCAGGCCGAACACAGTCTCACAATAACGCAGCTTGTTGATGTCCACTTTATGACTGAAGAACGTGCTGTTGGTGGGAGTGAGGTATTGTCTTGTTGACGACCTTGTTATGTTTATTTCTTTGTGTGTTTTATAGGTGTGCACGAGTGTGTGTGGGCACTAAAAGCTTGTAAATTAAAATAAAACTGAACGAAAACAGGTGACTTTACGGCGCCGTTTAAACATAAACGCAGGGAACTTCTCTGGCAGGGTTGTTTGTAGCACAGTAGTGGATTGCGATTAAGCCCGAAACGACCATTTTATGGAATCACACGGCGGAGTATGTGCGGAGACTCACGGACAGCTGAGAAGGCAGTGTTAGCCAAAGAGCTAAAGGGGAGTCTTAAACTAAAGAAACAGCAGACCAAAAAAAGAAACATTCAAGTCACCATCCATGGATTTTACATGACATGCTTTATTATATACAGTCTGTATGGAGGTCAGTGTACAGAGGGAAACATCCACCAAAGCTGGACATGGAGCCAGAATGTGTTATCTGTCTCTGGCAGTGATCGTGACTGAGCAGAGAGGAAAATACTGCCGAGCGCTCGCTACAGAAAATCAGAAGGGTCAATAAATGTGGAGACATACAGTGGGTATGACAGGCCCGGGTTAGTGGGCCAAAAAGCTCTCCTATCACCGACAATAATGAGGTGAGGCAAATCCTTGGAGGGCCTGGAGGTTAGATAACGGCAGGAGATTTGCCAACACACTGATCCTACACATTCTCACTAAATACGGAAGTTCGTTAGAGACAAATGCATAGAAGGGCATTAATCTCTCAAAGTTTAGGAGCACGCAGGGAGAGACTGGGAAGCATGAAACACAATTTGAGTGTCGTGTGGTCATAAGAGTACCTCAGGAGGTTAGCGCGCAGGACACGGCGATATCTGCCTCACGTCGTTGGATGTTTTTCACAGTTTTATGTCTGGCAAACAAGACAGGGGCTGATGGAGCACACCGGACCTGATGGCCCTTAAAAGCTGCGGGGTGACCGATCACTTTTAGTTTCCCCAGGAATTTTCATGCCACATCAGCCATCGCTCTCTCTCAGATGTGCTCGCTCACTTTTATTACCACTCAAATGTATTCTAGTTTTGTACTAATTTACATCCATACGTAATGTTAAATCTGTAAAGTTGATATCCACAAATCATGTTAAGCTCTCTGTTGTTGAAAAAAATCTCTTGTTGCAGTTACACCTGTTGGATGAAGATTACAGCGGTGGTTTGCAACTTTTTTGTTCAGACAAACCCCTGCAGCCTCATCATAAGGTCCCCTTTATTGTCATTGTTCAACAGTATATCATCACAGGGGTTCTGGTTGATTTCAGCTGTATGTGATTCCACACAGAGGTCCATTGCATGGAGGACGGGCCTCTGCCCACATTAGACCTTATTCACTTTTGTTGCTGATCTGGATACATAGCAGATCCAGATTTTTTTCTTTTCTACTTTCTTTAACATTGTGAGATAGGGTGTTTTTTGACATTCACATTGATTCCTCAGAGAATAAATCATGAATCTGGATTTAAAGAAATAAATAAAGCCGGTGTGTTGAAATGGCTGGTGTCTAAGAGTGAGTACAAAAGGCAGAGGTATGCCATTGTCATTTTTTAGCAATTCTTTATGCACTCTTGTTGGCAGGTGTTATATATGGCTCAGGCCGGTGTAAGACTGAGGTGTGTCTAATGCACTCAGACAGCCATAGTGAGGAGATTATGGTGACGGGAAATATTATATATCAGCCTCGCACTGACGTGAAAGCATATTTGTTGGTTTACTTTCCACCTAAACGCGCGTGTGTGGATCTGTTATATCAAACCATTATTTCCACCTCTTTCCATTTTCTGAATTAGCCAGGCCACTCTGCGTCCCTGCCAAGGACCCCTGGTGACAGCAGAAGATACCCCTGGTTGGGAATCAGTGGGTTATATGACTGCTGTTGCAGGACTAATGAAATTCCCCCACAGTGGTTTTATGTGAGCGTGGTCCGTGCTGCTGCACAGCCCCGCTGTGTTCATTAGCCGTGTTAATGACTGTCCGGCTTGTAGTGACACTGTAATGTTGAGTGACAGGCTCATATATCTCCCTGTCTCTTGGCCTCAGGTTTACCCCTCCCCCCCCACCCCACCCTCAAGGCTTTCAGGTCGTGTCTGATTCGACTTTCTTTTTTTTTTTCCAATCTCAATCTAAATTCCCCCTTGGATTCAGCGACGCGTCAGAATAAATTGTTCAAGTCGTTCAATGAGGAAGTGCAGTCAACCGGCGCCGGTGTGCAAACACATTTGGAGCGGCGGTGGTTGACGTCTTATCGGTGTGCAGGCAGGTGTGCATGTTGGTGTGTGTTTTTAGGGGTGGGAGGGAGAGTGAAAGGACTCATTCTGCTTAGACACCACAAGTGGGTTTCTGAAGGGATACTGATACCGATACTTTGGGAGTGAAGTTGCCCACTGAGGATATTTAACTGCTCTTTTAGATCATAATAACCCCTTAACATACGTCTGTTTTCCTTTCGGTTCCCTGAAAAAAGCCTTGTAAGCATGTTTGTGAGGGCTGGGCTCCTACAGAACAGTTTCAATTCCATCAGGCTTAGTATTTAATTTGAGAGAAAGTTGTCCGTGGTGTTTCGTGGTGTTCCTCTGACTGGTTTAAACAAAAGGGGAAAAAAATAAAGGATAGCACTCCCATCAAACTCTTTGTTCTTGCCACACGGACGTTTTGGGCAAGACGCGCTTCTTCGCTGTCCATTCTGGCAAAATCGAAGTAAAGCTACACAGGCGTGCTAATTATAGTTTATCCAAAACTGCACAACATACATGCCCCAATAGGGGGAGCTGTATGCTTTTGAAGGAGAGCAAAGGACCACGCAGGGTCTCATACAAACAAAACCAAAATCTCACAACGGAATAGCACCTAACTGTATCACAGACACCACAAAGCACAAGTCTGCATCACAGGAAACAAGTAAATGAAATCTCCTGGTTCAGTCGCTTTGGAATCCGAGTGTCGAGGAAGTGTATCCAATGGGCTTCTCTCTGGAGGAGGATTCTGTCCCTGTTGCCACCTCTCCGAGGCATTCTCACTGCCTCAATGCCCATGTAATGTAGTTCACTTAAACGGTGGTTATGACTGTCAAAGTGCCTGGCTACTGACGATTTAACATCCAAGTTGCGGATAGAACGCTAATGCTCACAGATTCTGGTTTTTAGCTCCCGTTGGCTTTCCTACATAATGCATATTACATGGGCATTTTGACAGGCTTCTCACTGGTTTGTTGTGTCATGTAGGCACCAAATAAAGTTAAGCAACATTTGAATCATTGGTGGAAAAAAGACCCAACACCCACACAGACCAGATTAAGTAGATTAGCTGAGTTTTTGAGTGTTATGTGCTTTAGAATAGTCCGGGCCTCAGTCATTCCTCTTTAATCCCTAAACAGCCTCGGGTTTAACGTATTTTTTCCTCAGTTTCTCTGTATTATTGAGTTAAATGTTATTTGTTTGTCTCCAGATCACAAGTTATTTATGTCATAATCACGGATTAGCAAATGTTGTGATCATTTATCATGACAATACGACTTTGTGAGATTCACGAGAGTCGAACATTAAACTCAGACACACTGTCCTGTGCGGCGGGTGCAAGAGTTTCAAAGCAAACCTCATAAAATTTTGTGAACCACTTGAATGTTTTACCTTTAGACTTGATATCAGAGTATTTAATGGCTACTGTAGGGACAGGTACAAGTAAGGTATGATAATATATTATTAATGACTATGTATTACATTATAGTGCAATGCTTGTTTCCACACTGAGAGAACAGAGTGAGACACTTGTGAGGAATAGCTGCCACAGTTAATTTATCTCGTGATAACAAGATAAATTTACTCATTATGAGAAGAAAATTATATCTTTAATCTCAAGATAACGGCAACTAAAAATAATTTCACCTATGGCCGCTAGAGGCTTATGTAGAAAGTAAAAGTTAAGAAGTTTTAAACCAAGGCTTTCTGTGGCACCGTCATCAGAGTCTCTGAGACAAATAAAGATAATTAATATTATCATTGTTGTAAGGCCTGGTTACAACAGAACGTGGCACTGCAAACTTAACTGACGGCTCTTCACAATGTATTTGATATACTCCACCTTGGCACTTTAGTAACCATTGTCAACCTTTTTAATTCAATAAAAAGTTATTCAGAGGGGAAAATAAAGCTTATCTTAGCTCAGTAGCTAACTGTCAACGATAATAATATTTAATAGACCATAAAACTAGCTTTTGTAGAACAGTATAACCTGTCAGAGGAGGTTAAATAAAAGTCTTTGGCTGCCCATTCTTGCATAGGTTAGAACTGTCAAGATAGCTTGCTATTGGTCAACTGCGATCAAGTTAAACATTTACCATATGCTAATGATGCAAAATTACATTTCTTCAGGTTCAGTTCAGTTTTTGTGCTAATGTTCTCGTTTGGTCAGGTTTAGGAAAACAGTAGTTTTAGCTTAAAAAAATGCCAAAAAGACAGCTGGAAATTGTCCTGAAGTCTCCTTGAAAATGTCATGGAAGTCAGGTAATGACCATGTACAGTGAACATGTTGCAAGACATTTTGTAGACAGATTAATATGGTATGTGTCTATGAGAAGCACAGGTTTGACTATGGAACTGTGGTTTGCAGAAATGTTAACTGCTGACATTGTGGAAAAAAGTTGTGAGCAGTGGGCAGATTCACTAGGCAGGCATTCAACATGACCACTGGAATAACCTTCAAGTCAAAAATGAATTGAATGCATCTGAAAATAAAAGTTAAACACTGACAAAAATATATATTGATAAAGGATACCAAAAGACAACACCCACCCAACCCCAGTCTGTTCACCCTGCCGCCATCTAACAACAGATACAGAAGTATCTGCTGCCATACCACCAGACTGCAGAGCAGCTTCATCCCTCAGATTGTGAGACTCCTGAACTCATCCTCAAGACTCCACCATGAAATTTATTTTCTTGATTAGCATTAAGGGACAACAAGCTACATTTGATTATCAAACCCTGAGTTGACGATTAAATGAACCTTTGAATAAAGTATACAAGTAACACACACTCCCACAGCTAAACACCACACCTCCACTTATAGCACACACACACACACACACACATGCACGCACGCACGCGCACACACACACACACACACACACACACACAAACACAGGTGTCAGGTGTTTCAAAGTGTCTCACTGTGCTAACATACCCATTGCACAGTGCTGCAGGGGTTTGTGCTTTGAACAACAGGGGTCCTTCCAGCAGGTGGAGTGAGACAGAGAGAGAAAGTCTTATCTGTATTGATCTCCGCTGACTGACGATGACATCTATGAAGAGCAATGAGGCCAGAGAAATGAGCATCATAAACCTACTCTCATGATAAGTGTAAAAAGCTGCTCGAAATAGGAGAGGCCATCATCCCCCGTCAGAGGGCACGCAGAGACGGAGAGACAGGTAAAGGCACAGAGAGAGAGAGAGACAGTGAAAAAGAGACAGAGACAGAGAGACAGACAGAGAGGGACAGAGACACACAGAGAGACAGGGAGCCCGAGAGAGAGAGAGAGAGAGATGAGGATTAGGTGTGTGTGTGTATGAAGTAAATGAACTGGGTGGATGAAGTAAGGAAATCCATCTTCCTTCTTCAGTCACATTTAATGAAAAATGAGCAACTTACCTGGCCTCCATCCACCTCGTTCCATCTGATCAGGGTTCGGAGGTGTGTGTGTGTGGTGTGCTCATGGGTCAGTGTGTGTGCGTGTGTGTGTGTGTGATGGCGTTCTTCTCAAAGGGAATGGTGTATCCAAGGGGGTAGTTTGGAGGTCTTCTGTGTGTTTTGTTGATAACTGGGATTTGGAACTCAAACACAGGGCCGGCAGATGGTGTGTTGGCTTCTGCTTCCATGGCTGTGTGTGTGTGTGTGTGTGTGTGTGTGTGTGTGTGTGTGTGTGTGTGTGTGTGTGTGTGTGTGTGTGTGTGTGTGTGTGTGTGTCTGTGTGTGTGTGTGTACGCGCGCGTGTGCGTGTGTCAAGTGTGTGAACAGGCGTCAGATTGAGTGCTGTGTGTGTGCTTGTGTATGTTGGCGTGTCCTTACTCAAACTCAGTGTCTGACTGGAGTTAGTGGTCCCTGAAGGTAGCGCTGCTCTCTGTGGTCAGGGCCTGGTCTGATCCCAGGTCGGCCACGGCCTGACCTCAGGCCCATCTGCTATCATGATGACAGATGTGTCAGAGACTGGCTTCAGATCTGTTGCTGTTGGCGGCGAGGAACCTCTGCCAGACATTTAGTTTGAGTCCTTAAATCCCAAATATGTTTGGAAACGTACTGAATCAAATGTGTTTCTGGCTTTTGAGTCTTTGAGCAGTGCTGGGTGTGGCCAGCATGTTTTTTCAGGTTTAATTCACGACAACTGGCGTCCTGTTGTGTTGCCGCTGCACAGGTTAGAGTTATTGTATGTTGTATGTGAGCTCTGCATCCCCCCTCCAATCCTGTGCGCCTCATCTATGACCATCCTACTCTGCCAGAACACAAGGACTGGAGGTGGTACCCCCCTTACCACACAATGACACGGAAGAGGTTCCTTTGCAAAGCTAAATAAAAATGGGAGGCATTCATCACTGTCTGAGACCTTTGCAACCATCCCTGCATTATCCATTATTTTCTCTTCGATGACAATTACCCTAATTATAGCTCCCCTATTACCTCGGGTTTTCACAAACAAGGACGAGAAAGAAATGTAGTGGCTTAGTGATTTAGTGTCTGTGAAATGTGATTAGAAATGTGCAGGTGATACACTGACTTCTGTATGAACGATTCTTATAAATGTAGGAGAGGCAAGAGTGCTGGGCTGCTGTCATAAAGTGGCAGAGAGGGGAACAGAGCTCAGCTCATACTGTTGATTTCCTGGAAACTGCTCCACATGATCTTGCTCCCACAAGTTTTTTTTATTATTGGATTGGTTGACCTACCCTGGTGCTGCAGAACTAATTTTACCAATATGATGAAGTTTTTGCTCTGTTAAAAGGTCACTCAGACTCCAATTATTGGCTCTCAATTTAAGCTTCTACCAAGGAAGCACAGAATAGGGAGCCAAAGTCGATGCAGCGACCCTTAGATGTCCCCTTATCGCAGGCTGTAAAGAGTCTGTCCTCACCCTGTTCCAGACTGTCACTCTAGTAGGAGCCCTTCAGACTTCGTGGCCAACAGACACAAATAGTTCTTATTCTCCAGAGGAGGTAGTCACAGAGGAGAGACAACCTGTGTGTGTCAGGGTAAGCAGGCAGAACAGTACAGGAGTGTGACGGTCTGATGGTGTTCGGTCTGCAAACAGATCCTTCGCTCATCAAATAAAAGAGAGACATCCAAAACTTCAACTGACGAAGACTTGTTACAGGACCAAACAACCGTAACGTGATAGCAGGTCGTGTCTTCAGCGTCTTATATGAGGAAAGAAATACAGAATTCACACGTGGAAAAGTGTCTCATCCTGTCCGTCCGACTGACTCTTCGTCACACTTCAGCCTGAAAAACAGTGTCCATTCCTGGCGGAGAGAGCCAGCAAGCTCCTGCTGTTTACTGGAGGTGAATTATGTGACGAGATTTAGAGCAAAACTTTACTTACCGTGTCTTTGTCTCCTTCACTGTTGTGTTGTTGTAGTTCATGTCTCTGGAAACTGATATAGAGAAAAAAATCACAAAATTCAATGAGGAAAAATCACAATGACGGCCATCCCTCCTGACAGAGTCTTCAGTGAACGCTTCCCAGAAAACAGCCTCCCTCTCTGGGAGTGAGAGTCAGACAGGGTCTGCTGGTGATTATGTGATGATGTCATTTAGAGCAAAAAAACAATAAATATCAATAAATGTGAATGTATTGTGGAAAATGACAAAGAGAACTGTCTCTCTGATAGTTCACACTTGGCAGGTTTGTTGCTGAGGACATGAGTACGTGCAGTGTGGGATTTTTTTGCAGTTTGAAAACGCAGCAGGTTTGATAATAACACATTTTGAATAAACAGTGAACGCAGCAGTGGGGGCGTGGCTTCAGCACTCTGGCTTCATGGATCTGCAGACTGAAGCTGGACATCACATATGATCCCTCTAATTGATCTAATGGGGAAGCAGATGTTAACAAATGCAAACAGGGCAGTTTCAAAATGCACTTTGTTGTACCACCAGTGATAACGTTAGCCTGTCGCTAGCCAGTCTGAAAGCGCCCGTGTGAGTTGGTGTCTCACATGCTACATGTAATGTTAGCCCATGATAACCTCTGCCACTGTCAAGTCTCTTAGAGCGTTGGTGGACATCAACATGTTCACTGACTGTATCTAGTATGTTGATTAGCAAAGCAATGACTGGCTTTTATGTTATTTCTTGTTCTTACCAGCACAGTCACACTCTCACACAAGTTAACAGCTGCAGCGTTACTGAAGTGAAGTCCTGAAGCTGTCTCTGACTCTTTCCTGGAACATCGGAGAGGTGCAGCTCTGCAGAATATTGTTGTTAGAGACTGTAGGCATCATTAAACTGCATCTAAGGTCTCTGGTAATCCCAGCAATGAGATACTTAAGTACATTTACTCAAGTGAGCGACTGTACCAGTACAATTTTTAACTATTTGATTGATTTTAGTTGAGTATTATGTAGTATTAGTTGAGTAGTATAATGGAGGAAAGTATTAGACTTTTTGTTCACTACAAGTATTGGATAACTTAAGTTACTAGTTACTTTGCCGATTCAGATTGTTAATATGAAATAAAAATCAGCAGTATAAAAGAAATAAACCAGTTAAAGTGATGAACACATTGTATATTATTCTTAAGTGCACCTTTATGTTTTATAAAATGTATAAGTGATATACACTATAAGCTCTATTTTAATCAAACATGTGATCAAATGTTTTTCAGCCAGGCTTTGTGTTAGAGTTAGTGGTATATCACATTTTTTACACCAAGATGTAAAGTTTTTTTGTAAACGCATATCGGTTCAAAATATTGCTTATCAGTCGTTCCCATTACTTATAATATTTATCAGACCTGAAAAAGAACGTATTGGTGGACCCGTTATTTCTTTGACTGATAGCAGCTACTTTGCTCAGACGAGGGCTTGAAAATTGTTTGTATTTATTCATTCTTACTTAACAGTGGTGATATGTTGTACGTTCTGTCTTGTGACAAATGTACTAATTGTAAGTTGCTATGGACAAAAGCGTCTGCTGAATGCGCTAAATGTAAATGTAACTGTTAATGTAAATGTAATTTCCAGCGTGAATGCCCCCCTCTGAACATTTAGCTATGGTCTGTCACACTTACACTTCTGAATTTGAATTGAATCAGATATTCAAATTTCCTCTTGTTCAAATAGTAGTTTACGTTTGAAACTTCAAATGAAATCACAGTTTTTAAAGTGACAAAAAGAACAGAAAATGGTTGGATACCACATTTTTGCATTGTTGTGGCAGGAGTCAACGTAAACTCCTGACGTGCACAGCTCTACTTAAGCAGAAGTACTAATGAACAATTAGTCTGACTCAGCAGATGTAGACCAATGATATAAAGCCAGCCATTATTACACTATATCAGTTGGCTTTCTCCTCCCTTTGTCTATTTGTGTTGTTAAAATCTCAGTCGCGACAGGAAACAACAACAACCTCTGAGCCAGCAACCTTCATGCTGAAAATGGGAAGTTACTAACCTAGATAGCAGCTGTTACCTTTTTTCCTTTTGCAGGGATTTAGCTGTCTTAATGCCAGGGCTGGCCTCCCCACATGCAAAAATAAGTTGACCCTGACAATATGGAGCACTGTCACTTCATCCTGAGAAGATAATTGTGATTGGTTTAACAAAATACAAACAAGGTCGAAGAATTTATGCCCTATACCAGAATAAGAGTTGGTGCAACCAGATTTCTCCTTTGCTGACACAGCACTGTGGAGCTGTGGTGAGGTCTGGCTATGTAAGACTAATGAATAATTAAACTTCCTGTTCATGTACTGATGACCTCACTCCTCAATGATCAATTTAAATTTGGGTTTTTAGAGATGGCTGTCTCTTTCTTTCTTTGTCCACTCGGCTGTGGTTGCCATTATTCCTCATTTTAGTCAACCAGTTATTCCTCTCTTTGTTCCGGACAAACTAGAAAATGTGAAACGCATCACTTCCACTTCTTATCACAGTGGTTGGAACACTTTCACCCAGAGAAACACTTCTTTTATCCTGCGTCACCACAGCGAGCTCTGAGTCTCCAGTGCAAGAGGAATATGGATGTACAGAGGGAGGGATAAGAGCCGGTTTATATATTTAACAGCCAGTATATTCTGACCAGGTGAGTCAGAGATATTGTGTGCTTATATTACCATCTCAGTGCTGATGTTAAAGTGCATCATTAAAAGATGATGAGCTGGTGTGTGAGCTGCTGCCTGTCATAGGTTAAATAGGAGGTGACTGTTGTCTGTATCATGTTTTTTTAAAATGTTTATTTGACCTTCAATGTCAAACATCAGAAGAACTGGGAGAATTCTGACCACACTGTGAGATATTCTTTATAATTGATTATATATTGTTTATTTCAGAGTTGCACCGACACAAAGAGGTGACTCGTTCTGATGAGCCATTATTGTCAATATCTAGTACAGTTCCACAGGAATGAATTATTTAACCCGGATCAGTGTTTCCCACAGAATCAGACTTTAATTGTGGCGGTGGCTGTCCAGCTGGGGTGCCATAGAGCATGTGCACACGAGACTTCCGCTGACTGAGTCGACTAACTTCCGGTTTAGCGCCAAGTTAACTTGGATGGGAATAAGATGTAATCGGGCGGATGTTCTAGACTCTCCCAATTTTATTGGTCCGAATTGTCCGAACTCTGACAGCAGACTCATTTTGTGGGGGGTTGTGAGGCTTTTATTACCGTTTCACAGACGCGTCTTTCACACTTAGCTTTTGGGAAAAAGTCCCCAGTGCATCACATGACGATGTAATTACATGGCTTGGCCACGACAAAATCTGGCTTCAAGGCCTGGCGCTCTTTGTTGGGGCTTGATCTTGACAATAAGGCCAGCCGTATTCTCTGCAGAGGAAGTTACAGTCAAGCCAACTGTGTTTAACAGTCCTCTTCCTCTTCTTTGTTGGTTTTACCGGCGGGCTACAAACCACACTGCCATCCACTGTATCGGAGTGTATAACATCATGCTATTCACTGACGGGTGCACTGGCTTGAGTGAGTGAGAACAGGACACGCAGTTTCAAAAATAGTAAATCAATATGTGGCTCGTGTTGATATTGTGGCGGGCTGCCACGAAAAAAATTCAAGTGTGGGAAACACTGCGGATATCAGTTAGCATTTTAGCGCTTTTGGTTAGCTGGCCTTGATGTCAAACGTTTTTGTTTTTTTCAATGTTTTTTTAGTTAAATGCCTAAAATAAGCTCTGTGGTCTAATGGTTTTTTTTTTTTTTTTTTTTTTTTTTTTTTTTTTTT